>OX422219.1:132600224-133200224 GCA_949130495.1 Sambucus nigra | reverse complement strand
CTCATAATATGGACCATTAGAGAAAACCCATCACTATTGCACATAATCAAATTGGAGCATAGGCCCGTCCAGTTCCGCTGAAGCAAGGTTCATGGATCGTGGTTCCATTGAAGCAACTGTGTTCGGAGGGAACTCCGCTGGGTAGTGGTTTTCTCGGAGAACGGTAATGGATTCTTGAATCAAGGTTCATGGATTTGAAGATCTCGTTTTACAAACAAGATATCAATTTTGGATGATGTGTGTAATACCCCGTATTTTTGCGTATTTTTAAATTAAATAATTTGAAAATTATTTAGGGAAAATACGTTTTAATTAAATTGCGCGAGTGAAGTAATTTAATTTGATTTATTTAATAAACATGATTATTAATCGAGAGTTAGATATTTATTAATCCTTTGACGAAATTTACTAAGCGTGAATAGTAAATAATAAATTATTATTATTATACGGCATAGCGAGTGATATGTGCATATTCTAGTTTATCTCATCGGGAGTCACATGTAGACTATTTTGAGGTGAGGAATGAGAAATAGATTAAGTAACTCGGATGGGAAATTAGAGGTCACGAATGATCCCGGATGGGTCGAAATAATCAAAATAGTGTACCCGGGGGTATAGTTTGGGTCCCGGTTCAATTTCCCACCAAATTGGTACCTATTAAGGGCGTTACAGTCATTTTTCTAAAAAAGAGAAAGGGACCTACGAAAATTAGATCCATATATCTGATATTTAGAGATTGGGGTTAGGGATCATAACACAAAAGATTAGAGAGGCCATTAGAGAAAAGAGAGAACCATTTTTCCAAAGCCTAAGGAGAGAATTGAGAAGGTGGTGAAGGGTTTCTTGCACCTTAAGACAATTGGAAAGGAAAATTAGAGAAGAAGAAATCAATTATCAACCAAGAACCACAAAATCAAATCAATAAATCTAAGGTAAGTGTTTATTTCAAATTGAATTGAAGTTATAATACCCATGTGTAGGGATTTCATGAAGAGATTGATTTTATTTCAAAACCTTGATGAGGAGTATCAATTGATTTCATGTTGGGTAAAATTGCATGTAGTTAGGGTTTATATCTGTAGAGGATTGTAAACCAGAAAAGTTTTGATTATTACCACGAATTTAAATCTGGGATTTGAATTGAATTAAGGGATGAACACAAAACTAGATTATGAAAGAATTTTGAGGGTTTGATTCATTCTTAATTGATTTCAGTGAAGTTTTAATGTGTTTTAAACATTAGAAATCATCCTAACTCATGTATAAATAGTTAGGAATAAGTGGATGTGAATTTGGTGAAGAATTAAGGAAGTTGGGTAAATCAGAAAGGGTGAAAAATTGAAGAAGACGAAGTTGCACTTGTTTGATCGATCGATCGACCCATAAATGTCGATTGATCGACCAAATCCTTTGATCGATCGAGCCTGGAAGATTTTGGGTTCTTTTCTTCGTTGAATTTTTCTAAGATTACCAATGATAAAAGGGGATCTTAGGAGGGTTATTATACCTATGTAGGGACTTGATAAAGACCAGTAGGTATAAGAAGGGAACCTTAGAGTCATGTGAAAGATCAAATAGTTACGAAAGAGAATTAAATTCGAAAATAAATGATAAAGTACGGTGAATATTAGAAAGAAAATATCACGTACTAGGATAAATAATTTGGTTGTGTGAATACCTATTATATTGATACTTAGGTTGTGTGAATACCTAAAATACGCTTAATTCGGTATTGGGGTCGATGATTATCCGGACCAATACATGGAAGCTCGATTTGGGGTCGATGATTATCCAGACCAAATCGAAGTTAAAAGATATTGGGGTCAATGAGTATCTAGACCAATATACATATGCATAACATTTACTTTGGTGTCGAGGTATATCCAGACCAATGTAAATGATAGGATGATTGGGCTCGATGATTAGTCGGACCAATAATCCTTATAGTTTATATTGTGTGAAATATATATACTCCGTGATATTCTACTTATGTGCTAAAGTAGGCTTGTAGATGATATATATGTAGATATATATCTAAATGATAAATTAAGTAGAGAGAAACTTAATTTCAAGATTAAAAATAGATTGAAAATATCTATAGTAATTAAGTAGTGAAACTTAATTAGGGAAGTCGAATGGTAAATCTGAAATTCTTTATGACTTATGTATTTAGACTTTATTATGATGATTAAACATAACACATGTGAATGTTGTATGAAAACTGAAATACGCAAGGATGCTAATAATAAAGCGTGTTGTATGGGCGGTACGGGAGAGTAGACCATTGATACGATCGATTATGTACTTTAGTCGAGATAGGTTGGGGATGATGGCTGGTGGGCTAAGTATAGGACATTAGGTGTGCACATTATATGAGAGGTTAAGAGACTCAAGGGAGTGTGCATGAACCTAACATGAGTAATCAATAATCAATTTTAATTGTGATAAATTACTTGTTAAATGTTTTCAAACTGTTTTGAGTACTAATTCTTGCTATAAAAATATTTTCAAAACCTTTTAGGTGTCCATCCACAAGGGCGCTATACTTGAGTTCGTTCCAGGGATTCGGAGCTGCAACACTGTGAATGTTGACAAGATTATTGAGTAGCCGACTCTTTCATTCAAATCTAAAATAGGATCTCATTCTTATTTTTCATGTGTAGACATGTTGTCAGTTCACTCCATTACAGTTCCAGTTTTGTGTCAGTTTTACTTTGTAGTTGGATTGTAGATTTTTCTTGGTTGTGGTTTTAGCCGACGATTTATTCGATTTGACTTAGTTTCTTTTACATATTAGTGATGCTTTGGATTCTAGTGTCTTGTTCATATTGTTTTAGTTTTCAAACTATCTTTTATCATGTTTTTTGGAAAGATACAAATTTGGCACCGGTTCAATTAACTTAGGTGATTAGTATTAAATTTGGTTTTCGAGAGTGATGATAAGAATACACCATATGAGAAACCTGTTTTAATTTGATAAAGGGCTGATCACCCGATATTTAATTAGACGGAGTGTCGTGATTCGATTTCACGAACATGTCGTCGTTTTTTACACAAATTTGGGGACCAACGATTTCTACAAACAAGTGCTACTGTCATGCTGGGTCGGTTTTGGTCCTCAGCTAAAAATATTCTCAATATCTCTTGGTGGTTCTATTAACCATTTCTCAAAGGTGAATGGGTTTCATAGAAATGTCGTAGATCTGTTGGTTTTGTGATAAAATGACAGTTGAATCTCATGCATCTTTTCACCATTCGGTCCTATAAAACTAGGTCACTCGGATGTTCACCCTCAGATGCCCCATTCTCATATTTTACGGGGGGTCGCATGTATCTCCTCTATAGGGGAAGTGTCAGAGTATTAAAGTCAGTTTTTATTTTTATTTTTAACCAGACTAATGTTTGTCGGTGATGTTCGTCGGCTGAGATCCATATTAGTTTGGGTTTCTATATTTTGTCCCAAATTTATGGTGAATTGGGTTTGGACCCAAGATGGATTTATGGGGTTCTAACCGGTCATTCATCTCCTTTTCCAGAGCTAGGTAAAAAAATGTTAAATACCACCATGGATGGGTTTTGAGTCTTATATTCTAGTGTTGATTTGGAAATAACAACCTGGTCGGGGAAAGGCATAAAGAAACACAACCATTCGAGTTTTCCAAAAAAAAAATAGGCCGGAGTTAAAACATCCGTTGAAACACCAAAGTAAGGCGGAAAATGAACCTCGAATTTTGGTCCATTTTACAAGATAAATTTGTATAAATCTGCTAACAACTTCAGTCTGTTTAAAAACTTCTTGCATTTTTTTTATACTAGTTGTGCCCACGTGCATTGCACGTGTGGACGTTTCCAGATATTAATCTTCCAGTGAAAATTTGTGAAGGACAAAGTAATAAAAATACTTGCAACATATTATGTAGAATTTGTTTTGTTAGAATATAACATAAATTACCTAGTACAAAGCATGAATCATTACCCCCAAAAACCAAACCTCCATTCAACTGTAAACTATACAAAATATTCCTGTGAATACTCTAAATCTATCACAAACTAACTCAGAACTCCCTACTTAAAAGCAGGAAGAAATACACACAAACATGTATGTATATATAATCTGAATAAATATATCACAATAAAATTAGCTTGAAATGATTTATAGGGAAATATCATTAAAAAAAGAAGTTAAAAAAGCAAATTCCAAATCGCAGTTATTAAAGGATGACATTTGATAAAAACAGTATGTAATCCTAAAAACTAAAAATTTAATGCTTAAATATGTTATTTTTTACGTTTGTTAGGATTCAAAGGTTCTTCTTCCTCTTCAACTTTCTGAGTGACGAATGTGGATGACATTATCCGAAGAACCTTTGTACAACATTCTTATTCCGTTACATAATCCAATTGATGGATTTATATTGCGTAGAAGAATGATTGGACAATTATGTTTAAGTTTCAATGCGTGTGGTGGCAATCCATTCGGCATCAAAGAATTTAAAAATTCTTCTTGGTAATAGTTGTACGTGTCATCCACAGCTTCATCAAAGATATTTATTTTCTTCAATTCTCCGGGAAACATATCAATCATCATATCATTGAGTGAGTCTACGTGCTCGTTTGTTGTTAGAAGAATTGCTCGATCTGTCAAGAAGTTTGGCGAGTTGGCATTTACATTTAATGATAGGAAGATAACGTCAATGAGAGACTGTTCGGGGCCCTCATCATGTGTTTATGCTTCCGTCCCATTGCTAATCCTTAGAAGGAAATTGCCAAGTGAGGAATTAATACCCAAATGTTCAATTACTTAATCATCACTATGAAGTTAAACAGGGCATTAGTTCTTTTTAGTCATTACATTTACATAATATGATGGATGGATTATCAGTCTTAACATATCAATACAATAACTTTCAAAGATAAATTATGTGAGATAGAGAAACTTCATTCATGTTCATCGAATAGAAATTATAAAATAACAAAGAGAATTGTAAGGACATTTTTGTCCATTATCATTATGTAAGACGTACGCCGTTACACCGATGAAGAAACTCAAGATAGAATCTACGTCAACGGATCCGAATATCAAAAGCATCTTCAAACTTGGAATTTTGTTTCTGAATAACCGGACCGGTCCGCCCATTTCAAAAAAAAAATCGATCTGCCTCTGGACCGGTCCGCCTCAAGTCAAACCGATCCACTATTGCTTCAAACCAGTAAAACCCGGATCGATTGCAAATCAAAGAGGCCTTGTTCAAAAAATAACCGATCCGAGGTCAGACCGATCCGCCTCCAAGACGGACCGATCCACCCGAGATAAAATCGAACAGATCGTGTTGAGATTTTTTCGGCCCAGGTTTTCCTATTTAAACCAACTTCGGGGATTTGTTTTCTAAGACTTTCATATACGATTTTAAGAGTCCTAAATACTCTAAGTCTTCACCTTTTTTATTCCCAAGACTCATGTTTTTATTCACACAACTTTTCATACCTTTGTGAATCACTTTGTAACCCAAGAACACAACCTTGTGTTTGTTCAACCCTTGTGGAGAAGACCGTCCTTCTTCTTCATTGCTGCCCTCCTGGAAAGGGAAAGTTCCAGCCGCAGACTACAGAACCGACACCCGCGGGTATTAATGTGTCACTGTATTTTTACTGTAATACGTGTAACCGTTCCTTACAATATTATAGTGAAAATAAAAAGTTTTGCCCATTTGGGGGATTTTTCCTCATTTGTGTGTGTTTGAATGTTCTTGCATGTTTCACCATCTTATTCAATCACACCTAGATGCATGTTTAGGATGTAATTTATAAAAACTGTGTTTAATTAAATAATATCTCTATTTGAACGCGCGCGCACTCTTCTCAAGAATCCATCCGGTTAATAAGTATGGCCAAACCTAAGTTTTCAAGAAATTAAAACAATTTACTCAATAATAAGATGAATTGAAAACAACAATTGTAAATTAATTTTAAAAAATTAAAAAAAATTATGGTACTTGAATAAGTGCAATGTATTCCATAAGTATCCATAGACTATGAACTAAATAAGTAACACTCAGTACTAAATATTAAGAGCAGGGAAGAACAAACTGAAATTCTTGGAACACTATGTATCTAAAGATGCTAAAGATACATTTTAGAGTGTGTGTTTGAGTTAACAAAGATAATTCAACCAAGGCATGTAATTGCAGCTTCCGTAAGGTAATTTGGACTCATTTTGCTCACTTATTTGGTTGTTCTTGGAAGTTATGTTTTTCTTAGCTGGGGAGTTACAACCTGAACCGACGTAAGACTTAATAAGAAGAATATATGTATCTAGAGAGATAAAATGAATACATTGAACCATATAGTGTGAAAAAATTCCAACACATAGGAAATTGGAATTAAATTAGATTAAAAAAACACTAACAATCAAAAGATTTGAGATTTTGAATTCTAAAACCAAAAAATCTAACATCATGGTATTTATTTTAAATAAAGAGAAAACCAAAAATATTACTTTTATTCCTCTTCATTGACGATTTTACCTAACCATGTTATGTGTGATCTGAAAGAGTACATTAAACTTAAACAAAGAGTAACAGTAGCTACTTAAGAAATATTATTACTTTATAACACAACTATACACCAAATTACAAATTAATTATGGAGTTGAGTTTATATCAAACAGGAAGCATGTAGGAGTTTGTGTTTGGTACATTTGATGAAACATAGCATACAAACATGATACATATAACATAAACCTAAGACATATACAACAAGATAGTAAGAAGAGCGAACTGAACATCATTATCTATCGAATAATCACAAAAAATGTCAATTGAAATCAGTTTAAAGCATATGATAGGTTAATACCTCCAGTAGAAATAACTCACAATTAATCCTCAAAATTTTCTCCTCGACAAACCACAATGAGACATTTAGTTACCCTATAACTGCAACAGAGGTACTGCAAAAACTCTGGTAAAAATACCTCTTCGGAGTGGTTAAAATGATTTATGTGGCTCATCAAATGGGTAAAAAATTAGAGGATGTTAATATGGAGTATAAAATTTGTTTGTACTTAGATTTGGGAAAGACAATTTTCTCAGGCTTAATAATGACTCTATAATTAAGGATTTTTTAGCCAACAAAAGCCCCTGGAGATTCGAAAATAAACCAATCTCTTGTTGAATTAACATTGTAACCCCACAAAGTCAATACAGGTAAATTTTGGCAGTTTGAAATTCCCCTAGGTTATTATCCTCTAAAATCATTTTTCGACGGGTCGAGAGTTTGTAAAGTGCCATTTTCTATGAGTGACACTATGCTACCTAATCTATTATCCGATTCCCAAAACTCTTTAAGCTTCTCAAATTCAAACCCTAAATCTACAATCAATTTGTTAGCGCTCAGATCAATACATTGAATATTAGAGCATACATCAAGGGAATTTCCTATCTCACTAGTTAAATTATTACTCCAAATATTCATAATAACCAAGTTATCATAAATTCTAGGAAAATGTATAGAATTCCACCATGAATTATATTAAGTGAAAGATGCTAAGCTCAATAGTAAACCAACTTAGAAGATAACACATTATTATATTATGCATCCACTAAGGTTGATTTCGCTGAAAGAATCCTATCTTTTCTCGCTAAAATTCTAGTTACAACAACAGCTACTGTTCTTGCTTAGTCATTCATCCGTGCTTACTCCTCTGTGCCAACCAACTGATAGGTATCTGTAAGCAACAACAGCAGCTGTTGTTGTTGCCAGCCTGTCATGCATGTGGGCGATATCGACTGATGATTAAATCCTATTTAGGACTCGAAGGCCTTCGTGGTATGACTAAATCTGCGTGTGGGACTTTGTCTTCAGATGCTTTTTCTGTTTCACCGCGTCCGTAGAGTGGTACTAAGGTTTATTCTGTAATTTCAGCCTTGCATACAGGGCATTGAGGCTGTTAATGATCTTGAATTTCAGCAGATACACTTAGGTAATGAATCAATTTGTAAATACAGGGGCAGCAATAGAGGTGGTTACAGGGTCTTGAACCATGTCTTGGCAAATGTTACAATCGAAACCACCGGTCGCATTATTTTTTGTTAAGTTGGTGGATTATTTTCTGACACTTTCGACTTGATATTGGTCTACTTTTCTATCGTATCAAAGAAATATGATTCTCATCATTGACTTTATTAATTGGGTACCTAACCACTTGTCTCTTTTTCTTACTACCATAAAAAATTAAAATGTTATTCACCATTTTTATAACTTATCAATCAGATGTACCCTACACTAATCACGTGGGAATTTTTTTTTTCTCTGATGTAGGCGAAAGACGATAGTATTTTGCCAAGTGCTAAATTTTTAGGACTAAATAAATGGGACAATATGTGCCAAATCTTTATTATACTCAATAATTTAGGTCGCAACCTATAAAACTAATGCCAAACCCATCCCCATTCTCTCTATATACGTATCCATCTAATCTCCCATATATATGAATCCAACAATTATGACATAATGAAAATAGTTTGAAAAATATAGGTTAAAAAACATATATTCGGCTAATATAAAAATAAATTATGTATCAATACGTAAGTTTGTGCCTGAATGTCATTTTAAACTTAGTGGCCCCAAATTTCACTCACTGAGTACCCAATCGCTCCAAAAAAAGCTCACTAAATAATGAATCATCAGAGTCTTTACTTATTTTGGTTCATAGGTTGTTTCATTTATCATAATATCAGAAAGTTTAATATGTATATTGCAATGACATAATTTTGTTTATCTAAACAATTATGTTCTTCCTTATTTTATAAAAATTTGGGTGTTTACTTGGTTCTACTCTATAATTTGTTATACACGCGTAGTTCGTAAATACACCCCTTTTACAAAACTATATCACCTGTATTTCTTTCAGTATTAGGTACCATGTATGTATACATTTGTATTTTATAATTCGCAAATCGGATACTCAAAATAGAAAACGGAGATAGAAATGTTAAAAAAAAGACATAGATGAATATTATCAAACACATGATATGCAATGGATTTCATTCATGCTAACAAATTTTAATTGCCAACACTCATAAAATAATAATATATAATTGGATCAAAGCCTATACTCCAACCATGTATATAACCATTTATTTATTTTACAAAAAGGTATTTGAGATTAGAAAATTAGTAGGCAAACATATGAATGATTATCATCACGGTTATGACGAACCTTAGGCAAACGTATGAATGATTATCATCACGGTTATGACGGACCTTACTTTTTCATTTTTGTCAACATAAGAGAATCTTATATAGATCAGTTTCTAAATGATAAGTAAAATAGCAATGATACATTAATCAATTGCAATTACCTCGTAAACCAAAGTGAGATTCCATCACTATGAGATGAACAATCCAAGCTTTGACCACAAATATTGACAATATCCTAAAACGTTTCAAAGAAAATATATGACCATTTCGAATATAAATTATAGAAAATATTTTCAATGTGGTATTAACGGGTAAAGCTAATCACGCTTAAAAAAATCTTAAAACACACCAAATACTTTTTGACAGACAATCTTGCCCTTTGCTCTAAAGATCAAACAAATACTTTTTTATTTGTTATTTTTTTTAATAAAGAATAGTATTGTAAAATGTTTTTTTTTAAAAAAAATATTTTTTAAAATTAAAAAATAACTATTTTTTATCAAAATTGTTATGATAGTTTTAAAAACCTTTTTTTATTTAAAAAGTTGTTATGATAGTTTTTAAAAAGTTTTTTTTTCAAGATAGATTTAAAAACTCTTTTTTTTCAATTTCTTTTTTACATAAAATTGGGAAAAAAAATTAACAAATAAAAAAATTGTTCTTTATATTGAAAGTTGTTTTTTTATATTGAAAACTGTTTTTTATATTTTTTAACTAACACGATCACGACCCAAATAAAACGCGACGTGATATGAAGTCGTATTTTTTTTATACTGGTGGCAAGGATCATTATTTATTATTTCAAAAATAATCTTTTTACTATTTAAAAAAATGGTCCGCGTCAGCGATAGGCATAGGCAGTCCAACCACCTATACATACCGCTGAAGATGACCATTTTTATAGTATATTGGTACGCGTCAGCGGTATGTATAGGCGGTATTAAAAAACATTTAAAATAAAATGTACAAAAAAACAGTTTTAAACAATTTTTTAAGTGCCTAAAGATTTTATTTAAAAAGAATTCTTCTAAGTAAAATCCAAGCGTGGGAGTGTTTTAAGAAAATTGTTACAAAAATTCTAATAGTTAAAAAAAATTGTTTTATAAAAATAAAAAGTCAGTAGTTCCAAAACAGTAACCATTAGAATCTTAATTTTTTTTAAATAAAATCTTTAGACGCTTAAAAAATTGTTTTAAACTGTTTTTTGTACATTTTATTTAAAATGTTTTATAATATGCGATCAAAATAAAATTAACACGACATGACACGACACACATCAAAATCTTAATTTTATGTAAAATGAATATGACACATATGGAAGTGACATGACACGACACAAAATCTCATTTTTTACGAAATGCGAACACGGCGCACTTGACTGTTGGATTTTAAGTGGGTTGTGTTAGTATTTGGTAGACAAATGAGATTTCGTGTTGTGTCATATTACTTTTATTGGTGGAAATAAGATTTTGAGCCGTGTCGTATCATTTTTATTTTGGTTGGGATCGTGTTTGGTTAAAAAAATAACATATATTGTGGCGTGACACTTTTACTTGGGTCGTATTCGTGTTTTGTAAAAAAATAACATTTCATGTTGTGTCGTGTCACTTTTATTAGGATCGTGTTCATGTTTGGTTAAAAAAAAATTGTCTTGTCGTGTTGTGTCGAGCTGCTTTTATTTGAGTCGTGTTCGGTTATAAAAACAATTTTCAATTTAAACAACAATTTTTTTTTGTTAATTTTTTTTTCCAATTTTATGTAAAAACCATTTTTTTTTGGAAAAAAAAGTTTTAAAATCTATCTCAAAAAAAACTTCTATAAAAGTATCATAACAATTTTTTAAATAATAAAGGGTTTTTAAAACTATCATAACAGTTTTTTTAATAGTTTTTATAAAAAATAGTTATTTTTTAATTTTAAAAATAAAAAAAAATATTTAAAAAAAAATATTGTTTTTTATTGAAAAAAATTAACAAATAAAAATGTATTTGTTTGATCTTTATAGCCATCCATTGATGTGTTGTTGAGGTATTTATTGATAAATGCTATTGAGATTTGCATTTGATTTTAATATTCGTACTCGTGTTGTTACGCTTTATTCATCGTTATTATATTTGTTGAGCATCTTTCCTGTTGTATTGTGTACTTTCTCATATTTTCTTTTAGTTGACAGGTTAGCGTGGATTTGAGCGCTATGGACCAATTGGGATAATTTTAGCGTGAATTATTTTGAGAAGAATATTTTTGAAAGATTTGTATTATTTTATTGTGTTGTATAGAGCATTGGTGATTTATATTATTTCGAGAGACTTTGTTGTATTGAATTTGAAGAGTTGATATTAGTGGTTTCGTTTATATTGTGAGATTTTTAGATGCTCTATACCTTGTTATTTGCGGATTTGGTTAGTTTTATCGATAGTGGCTGTCTGTTGGCTCTCCCCGGGTGGGCAGGGTGTTAAATATAATAAGGTGTGAACTTGGTAATTCCTTAACTTAAAATATACATATAATTTTTTTGAAATTAACATTGAATTTTGAATTATTATAAAACATGAATAGAACAACAATAAAATTGGAAATACAAAATTTGAGCACAAAAGAGAGACAACATTCATGAATGAGATAGATATAATTATAAAAATTATGTATTTGCTTTCAAATTAACAAATGCACACTTTTAATGGCAAATGAAAAAGGAGTAAAAAATTAGAGAGGAAATTAAGAGTATTGACCTTGTTTTTTGGACAAGAAACAACAGCAATGAAGAAACTATACAATATGAATCTGATGGGAAGATGAATAAACTTGGGCAACTGACTTTTGATTTCTAGGGTTTCAAGATGAATGTATTAAAAAGTTTTGTTAGATGAATGTATTAGGAGAGAAAACGTATCAAGTTGAGATTCATTGAATGATTTAATTTAATGAATGTGTGAGACTAATATTAAGGGTATGATAAGAAATGTTAATTTAATGAGGATAGTTTAGTACTTTGAGATTTGAAGAAGAACTTTCCTCTTTTTAAGTAGGCAGAGATGATGAAATGGTTCTTTCTTTATTACTGTAAGTACATGGAGAAATTATAGGTGAACCGCCGAATGTTACCATCTTGCAACTGCTTAGTCCAGCTGGCAAAAAAAACAAAGAAAATTACTTTGTTTTGTTGGTCCACGCACATATATAATAAAGAGAAATTAATAAAAACAAAATACAAGTTACTAAATAAACAAGATATCAAATTGTTTTCAAGGGGTGAATAAAAATAAAAAAAAACTTTTTTATATAAAAAACAGTTTTAAAATATATTTTTTACCCCAAATCTCTTCTACCCCAAATCTCTCTTCTACCCCAAATATGTTTTAATACGCATTTAGTTCAAGTTTTTTTTATTTTGTTTTAAAATATTCCTCAAACACCCGTTTAATCAAACGCGTATTAAAATATGTTTGGGGGACTATTTGGCATATGCCCCTTAAAAACATAGTATCTTATTAAAAATATATATATTTTAAAACATTTTTTTATTGGAAAAACAACCGTTGAATAAAATTTAAAAAAAAACAACTTTTTTTTTTATATAAAAAACAGTTTTGACTAATATATATATCATATTTACATTAGTAAACAATATATTTATAAAAACAATATATTTTTTTAATATTTATAAAAAAGGTTAATATTTATTTACATTAGTATATATATCCTGCACTGTATTATTTTTTTAGTTTGTTTCTATATGTCCTTCCAAAATAAATGTATAAGCTTTTCGAAGAATTATATTTTTTTATTGATTTTCACTTTTGAACTTAAAAAATGATGTTTAATGTTTAAATAGATTTAGATTTATTTTTAACCTCTATTTTATACAATTTCAATTATTTATTTAAATATTATACTAGCCTAAATGAATTTTTAACTTGGGTTTGTTCTACATCAGTTCCGATAAAAATTGTTCTACGGTGATTTTGTAGATGTGGGAATGTGATCATAAGAGAGAACGCATCCCCATGCGTTTGAATGCCACATGGGCAAATACGGTTTAGAGGTGGTCTATGTAGAATAACTCAAATTCATGGGTACAACTTTATAGGTCTAGCTAGACATATCCTGTAAACTTACGTCCTTTGACTACTCTAATAAAGTAGTTTAAGGGAGCAATATTAAAGCGGAAGAGACCTGTTATGTGTACTTTTGTGCCGGGTTAGTTTCTTTGACGTTCCATTAGCTACAGTCTACAGACATGTTAGGCTTACCTTATTCACCTTTACGTTGTCTAACAGCCATCGATGAAAGGCCCTCATAAGTACGGGTTCAAAAAATCGATTGGATCGACGGATCGAATTGAACCGAGTCGAATCGATCCTTTTATTTTTGTCGTTTTTCTTAATCGGTCCGGTCTCGATTTATTTTTTTGGTGGACCGACCTAGTCGGTTCGATCCACGATTTACAGTTTTAAAAACCCTGTTAGGACCGACCCGGACCGAATGTATATAAAATAATATATTTTTACATATATATGTATATATATAAGATAAATAAATAGTAAAAGTATATATTTCAATATTTGATTAGTTTAAATTATAGTTTAATCCAATAGTAGGTTTGTTTTAATCGCAAATTTTGATATTTTTTAGTTTTTAATGTTTGAAAAAAATAGACTCGGGTATATTTGTACTATTATAAATGATGTAATTCATTAATGTGAGGACCGACGGGTTAGACCGGACCGACCCTATAAAAAACCGAATCGACTAGGGTCGGTTAACCGATATTATCGATCCGGTCTCGGTTCATTTTTTTAGAGGACCGACCAAGTCGGTCCGGTCCAAAAAAACCTTAAAACCGAACCGGACCGGACCGCGAACACCCCTACTCATAAGTGCCAACGCGCTCTTGTCGAATGCAAAAGCCATAAAATAATATTCAGCAAAAAGAAAATCACCTCTTTTGATTATAGTCTTCTGTCAACTTTTATTAAACGTCTTTCTGATAAATTAATCCAGTCGAATCAAAAGGGAAGTAAGTTATACGTTTAGGTACTCTTTGGTTTACAACTATATTTTTGTTTTTTTGTGTTTAAATAAAATTTTGATAAAAATTTACATTTGACACGCTTATTTTTAAACATTGAATTATAATATTTATATGTTATAATCAAGTTTTTCATAAAATAATAAAAGGTTTTTTTTTATAACTTCTATTTTTTATATTTCAACTCAAAATTATCCATTCTTAATATTTTAATACATTTATTCATTAATATATATTATACATAAATAATACATTAATATGTATGTAATTCTTATAAATAAAAAATATATATGTACATATATACAAAATTACATTTATTTATATTATTAAATTATATAGTATATTAAGATTCATATGTTAAATAATATTATCAATAGATGCATGATACTTATATAAAGTTTGTACAAGTATTATTAATGTATGGAATAATATAAAATGCATGCATGTATATAATTTTATTGTGAATTATACGTGCAATATCATTATATAGACACACACACACACACACATATAGTTAAACTCCATAATATACCTTATTAAATAAACATAAAAATACATGATATATTTATGCATTTATAATGTATGTTTGTATGAAAATTTTATGTATGTGTTTATTTATATATATATATATATATATATATATATATATATATATATTCTAATTTTGTCAAATTTTTAAAAAATTGTATTTAAAAACAAGTTTACCAAATGCACACCAATATTTATAAACACAAAAAATTGAATTTAAAAACAACATTTAAATTGAGTTTCTGAATACAAAACGAAACGGGTTCTTAACTACTAACAAAAATAACTTTAACTCAAGATATCAAACTCCTCCTTTGTTTCTAAAAGAATAATAGTGTAAGCAAGGACAATCATATTTTTGTGTTTAATAGTAAATAAAATGGTTTCTCATAACCAAAGTAATCAATGCTCATATTGTGATATACCAGTATGTATGAAAATATCAGCTAACATATGAATATAAATATGCCACGCTCAGTTCTTTTATCTAAAGTATATAAGACCATAAGATATAAGGATTAGATTTATTATCTAAAATGAAGTTGAATCTATCTCATAATTGTTGAAGCAAAAAATTTATTTTGTCAACATTATTGCTCTATCTCCCTCCACTTGTTCGATCAGGAATGAAGCGTTACATGAAAAATCGTGAATACCTTCACAGCAGAGTCGCCAAATGTAAGAGGGGAGTTTAATATGGGAAAATATTGGATTTTTGTGAGTGTTTGACTTGAGCAACTTCGATTGTGCCTACGAATCTGTCATAGTCAGAATCAAAGTTAATGTAGTTCATGAGTTTGTACTATTCTTCGAAAAACTCATTATGGTAATTTCTCGGAGAGATAAAAGGTGATAAAACACTTCTAAAAAACAACTCTAAAAACTAATTTCAACACAACCATTAAAACTCTTGTCAATATAACTCTTAAAACACTTCTCCAAAACTCTTTTACAAAACTCTCTCTAAAAACTCATAAGACAAGAAGTAACTCTTCTTCTCCTAAGAAGATATTCATCAAATGTAAGGAAATGAAGACTATTTATAACAAAAACTAACCTCAGCGGGTTGCCACATGTCAAATACATTATGGAGATATGTGTGAAACAACCTATGGTGGCATATGTCCTCTTTTGGATGGTTTGTGCCCTATAACATATGTTACACCATCAATACTAGAATTTTGTCTAGTTAATGTATTATTTATACACAAATACGTGTGATTTGCTGGCACGCATAATAATACCTTAGTCGCATAAACACGTGGACTTTTGTCAATATTAATCATCTCTAATCTCATTTAATAATTAAATGAGAGGCTTAGCATTAAGTCCCTCCTACATTTACACCTTCGTACATATAGGTTATATATTAATGCATGTCTGAAATATATCGACTATATATATGAAACACTGTTAGTCGGTCTTGATATGTTCGATCAACCTTTGGATCGTGGGTAATAATCTCAACTATATGTACGTGAGAACACTATGAAATTTAATATTTATGTTATAATCTATTTACTAGTATGATACAATAAATAAAATTGGATGACAAATAATATTATGTCGTAAGTGAGAACGCGACATAATTTAATAATATCTCAATCGGGATGTGCTTGGTTAAATTATAGTAGGTTGCGATGGGAAATATTGTTAATTGACTCGGGTGACTATTTTGAGTGCACAGTTGATCCAGAATGGGTCAAAATAGTAGAAATTGAGTAGTTGAGGTTGTGTTCGGGTCTCGAGGTCTTTTTAGATTAACCAGAATTAGTTTAAGTGACTTTTGGACTTATTAATGGTGTATGTAGAGGAAAAAATAGAATTACACTTATAAAATGAAGGGTTTGGGTTTAAGAAAAGGTAATTTTCACAAATCCAAAAGTTTAGAAGAGTTATACAAAGAGTTTGAAAGAAAGTGAAGAGAATTGAGAAGAAAAATTCAAGATTCTAAGTGAGAGACTAAAGAATAACTCAAGAATACTCTAGGATTGAAGGATTGGAAGGAAATTCTTGTATGATTATCAACATCTTCATCAAATTCAGACCTACAAACCTTAAGGCAACTAATTAACTTGCTATTTAATTTGTATATTCAACTTTAATCATATCATAATTGAAAAATAATATTTGGGATTATTTTCACACAAAAATGATGGAATTTTAGAAAATGATTTACAATTTGAAAATATTTATAATTGAGAAATGTTATGAATTATTGATTTTTGGAGAATTAATATTTATTGAGAATTCCGAATTTCCAAGAGTTGATGTTGATAGGAAGAATTGAGAAAAAAATGATTTCGTGTGATATTGTGAGAATTTTATGTTAATTCGAGATTAAGCATACATTTTATATAATCATCTTGTGTATTTGAATTCTTGATAAAATTGGATGTTTTATACTTGGGATTATGTGAATTTAATATATTGGTTGTGATATGAGTTGGGATTGAGATGGTTGTAATTAAATGTAGAAAATCGATTTTGGAGAGTTTAGGTCTTCTTTTTTTGTGCTTTCGAAAGATATCTGCTGTTCAATTTTTGGTGTAGAAATCAAATCTGAAGTCGAATTGGTGATTCGAATTCATCAAAACTATTTTCACAATCAGAATTCCATTCAAACTTAACATCTTTCCGGGTTAGTTTAGTCATCGGCAAGGCAATTGAAGAAAATCCCTTTATAAACCTCCTATAATACCCAGCTAAACCAAGAAAACTCCTCACCTCAGTCACGTTATTGGGCCTCTCCCATTTTACAATAGCCTCTACCTTTTTAGGATCAACACATATACCATCTCCCGAAACAACATGGCCTAAAAATGCAACTTGTGATAGCCAAAATTCACACTTGCTAAACTTGGCATACAACTTCTTACTTTTCAACAGATTCAAAATAGTTGTGAGATGCTTTTCATGTTCAACCATATCACATGAATAAATCAGAATATCATCAATAAAAACTATCACAAATGAATCAACAAAAGGATGCAGTACCCGATTCATAAGATCCATAAATACAACTGGAGCATTAGTCACCCCAAAAGGCATCACTAGGAATTCAAAATAACCATACCGAGTACGAAAAGCAGTTTTAGAAATATCACTCTCCTTGACCCTCAACTGATGATAACCCGATCGCAAGTCTATTTTTGAAAACACTTTAGCACCCTGTAACTGATCAAACAAATCATCTATACGAGGTAAAGGGTATTTGTTCTTAATTGTAGCTTTATTCAGTTGCCTATAATCAATACAAAAACGCATGGTACCATCTTTCTTCTTCACAAATAAAACTGGCGCACCCCATGGAGATACACTAGGCTGTATGAACCCTCTATCAAGTAAATCTTGCAACTGAATCTTGAGTTCTTTCAACTCAGCAGGTGCCATTCTATACGGTGCCATAGAAATAGGGGTTGTCTCCGGTGCTAATTCGATACTAAATTCAACTTCTCTTTCTGGAGGTAACCCTGGCAACTCACTGGGAAACACTTCAGGAAAATCCCGTATAATAGGAACGTCGACTAATTGTAAATCCCCCTTCCTAGTGTCAAGAACATATGCAATAAAACCCTCACAACCCTTACTCAGTAATTTCCTCGTCTGAATAGCATAAATGATGCAACTGGGAACAATTTTCCTTTCCCCTACAAATTTAAATTCAGGCTCACCAGGCATATTAAAAACAACTTCCTTACAGAAACAATCCATAGATGCATGATATTTAGATAACCAATCCATTCCCAGGATTATATCAAAATCAGAAATATTCAACGGAAGTAGATCTATAACTGTATCTCTAGACCCCACAGTCAAAACACAATCACGAAAAACATATTCAACTACAATCATATCCCCCATAGGCATGGAAATACCCAACCCCACCTCTAAATGAGTGCATGGTCTATTCAGATATATGGAAAATGCATATGACACAAAAGAATGTGTGGAACCAGGATCAATCAGAACATAAGCACTTCTATCAGTAACAGAAAGTGTACCTGTCACCAGATCTGGAGTAATCTGAGCTTCTTTCATTGTAAAAACTCGTCCACCTGGTCTGGAACTACTAGCTTGTCCTCTGCCCATACTTTTCACTACACTGCCCGGAGATAACATTCTGCTTGCTACTTCACTATGTGCTGCTGGAGCCTCTGCTAATTGCGGACAATTCTTCTTAATATGCCCCACTTGATGACAATGGTAGCATTCCAATCCCTTAAGCTTAGGACACTCAGATTTATAATGCCCTTCCTCTTTACAAAAGAAACATGTAACAACTCTTGTCAGTGCCTCACCCTTTCCTGACCTCCTAACCAGACTAGAAGATTCTCCACCCCTAGTATCTCTGCCAAATCTCCCCAGACCTATACCACTATCTCCACCACCTCTCTGAAATTTATGAGGTTCCATCTTAACACTTCCACCCTCACCTCCCTTAAAGTGAGATGCGTCGAATCTACTCTTCTTAAAACTCTCTCTACTCGCCACCCCTTGGTTCATTTGCCTTTCTGCTATCGTGGCTTTGTTTACCAGAGAAGCATAATCTTCTAACTCGTAAGTGACCACTCTATTTTGAATAAGCCAAATCAGTCCATCTTGAAACTTACTACATTTATCTCATTCATCCTACACATACTTAGTAGCGAATCTCGACAAAGAAGTAAATTTAGCATCATAATCCCTTACAGACATTTTCCCTTGGGTCAAATTTATAAACTCCCTCGGCTTCTCCCTCCTATAAACCTTGGGGAAATACTTAACATACAAAGCTTTAATAAATTCAGCCCAAGTAATAACATCAGTACCTTCCATCCTGGGCACCAAATGGTTGCTGGCTTCCCACCAATATTTCGCCTCCCCTTTGAGCTTAAACACTGCTAGATTCACTTTCTGGTTATCCGGAACCTTCATAACTGCAAAGATAGTTTCTCGATCTCTGACCCATATCTCAGCTTCTGTAGGTTCAACTGACCCTGAATATTCTAGAGGATTCAACTTCAAAAACTTCTCATGCATGGAATCTTTCATTTCCTTCCTTGCCTCTCTCTCAATTCTGGCAACGGTCTTTGATTCTAGATATCTTGCCTGTTGTTCTTCCATTTGCGCCATATTTATTTCTTGTTGCTCTTCCATCCTCATCATTGCCTTCACCATCATCTGAATCTCTGTAGGTTGTTCATTCTCTCTGGCCCTTCCAGCAACACTCTACTCTTTTTCAGTATTGTTTATACGAGAAGCTACTCCCTCTTCTCGATGTTGTCCATCCCCAGGTTCCATCTGGAATTATCTGGAATACAACAAAGTTCTAACAACCAGTATAAACAGTTTATACTACTAAACTATTGGTTAGTACATAAACAATTCATAAATATCAAATCAACTCAATACTGCCAACTAACCGTCACACACGTCCAGAATTAATAACCACGCTCTGATACCACTAATTGTCACACCCCAAACCCAATATCCATACTAATCATTCATTATTAGAATAATTAAATCATAATCTTGAGCCCATTGGAAATATAATTCATCTATCCATATTTTCCTACATAATGAACATAATATTATTCTTATATCATAAAATTCAATATCAGAGTCATAATTAAGCGAACATACAATACCGTGATTAACTATGATGAACTCAATCCATACTAAATCAATATATACAATGTGTGAGTATATTAAAATCTTCAGTGTGACAACGATAAAATCCCATTTTAAACCCCAGCTCTCTCCAACGGTGCAACTCTCAAAGCTACCGGTCATATGGTATCCTAGCTGGCAGCGTATGAACCTGAAATTGTTAAAATACAAACCGTAAGCATTAAGCTTAGTGAGGTACTCCTTCCCTGCAATAGAATAACAATTCTATATCGAATATGTAGATATAAAATCCGAACAATCCTGCCCATTGGCAATTACAAATCATGGGTCATAAGATCCAAATAATTCTGCCCATTGGCAATAACAAATCCTGGATCATGAGATCCAAACAATTATGCCCATTGGCAATAACAAATCCTGGATCATAAGATCCAAATAATTCTGCCCATTGGCAATAACAAATCCTAGAACATTAGTTCCAACAAATCATTGGATCTTTGTCCAATTCCAATCCTGGATCATAAGACCCAAACAAATCCTGGATATTTTAATATCCAAACAAATCCTGAATACCGAAGTATTCAAACTAATCCTGGATCATGAGACCCAAACAAATCCTGGATATTTTAATATCCAAACAAATCCTGAATACCGAAGTATTCAAACAAATCCGCTCTTAGAGCTATATTCATATTTATATATGAAACGAATCATAAGTACACTCACCTTGGCAGTTTAACTGGCTTTGCCCTTGCCTTTATCCAGTACTTGTTCAATCAGCTCTTCTTCCCTTCCTATCATTCTTAAAATATTAGTATCATCATAATAATATGAATAATCCAAAGAACGATTTAAACATAATTAATCATAATTATATTCGGGTTGTCACAATTCTCCCCCTGTTAGGAAATTTCGTCCTCGAAATTGACATACCTTGGGTGTCCGAATCAAACAAATACGGATAACGCATTTTCATGCTATCCTCACTCTCCCATGTAGCTTCTTCCATCGAATGCCTTCTCCACACAACTTTCACAAGTGGGATCACCTTTGATCTCAATATTTGTTCTTTCCTATCGACGATAGCAAGCGGTTCTTCCACATGGCTCAAATATTCCTTTAACTCAATAGGTTGTTCCACCAATACATGTGAAGGGTCCGCTACATACTTTCTCAACATAGAAACATGGAAAACATCATGTAATCGAGCTAACTCTGGTGGTAATGCTAACTTGTAGGCAACCATCCCGACTTTTTCAAGGATTTCATAAGGTCCAATGTAGCGTGGACTTAATTTTCCTTTCTTTCCAAACCTCATAACTCCTTTCCATGGCGATATTCGAAGAAACACATAATCCCCTTTCTGGAATTCCAAATCTTTTCGTCGTTTATCCGCATAACTTTTCTGTCTGCTTTGAGCTATTCTCATTCTATCTTGAATAATCTTCACTTTTTCAGTGGTGACTTCAATCAACTCTGGACCCTCTATCTTCCTCTCACCAACTTCACCCCAACATATGGGTGTACGACACCGTCTACCATACAACGCTTCATATGGAGCCATACCAATAGTAGACTGAAAACTATTGTTATATGAAAATTCTATTAAAGGCAAATATTCATCCCAATTACCTTTGAAATCAAGCACACAAGCTCTAAGCATATTTTCCAAAATCTGTATTGTTCTTTCAGACTGCCCATCTGTCTGGGGATGAGAAGCCGTACTAAACTTTAAGCTGGTACCCATAGCATACTGCAAACTATCCCAGAATCTGGAGGTAAAAGTAGGGTCCCTATCTGAAATAATAGAAACAGGTGCTCCATGCAATCGAATAATTTCATTAACATACAATCTAGCATACCTATCAACTGTATACGTAGTCTTGACTGCTAGAAAGTGAGCTGAATTGGTTAACCTATCTACCACTACCCAAATCGAATCTGACCCCTTCTGAGATCGAGGAAGCCCAACTACAAAATTCATCGTTACATGATCCCATTTCCATTCTGGTATTGGCAATGGTTGAAGTAAACCAGTAGGTTTCTGATGCCCCACTTTTACTTGCTGACATATAAGGCATCTAGCAACAAAATCAGCTATTTCCTTCTTCATATTATTCCACCAATAATGCTCCTTTAAATCCCTATACATTTTAGTACTACCAGGATGCATAGTATAAATGGAATTATGAGCCTCATCTAAAATTTCCTCTTTCAATCCACCCACATTAGGCACACATAACCGCTGTTTATACAATAAAGTGCCATCATTCACAATACAAAAATCTTCAGACTTACCATCTTGGACATCTTGTCGATTCTTCTCAAGGAAAGGATCTTGGCTTTGCAAATCATGAATACGGGTAGCTAACAAAGGCCTCACGCTTACATGAGCAAAGAATCTATCCCCATCTACTAGCTGCAATTCTACTCCCATCAATCTCAACTCCATAATATGAGCAACTCTAGCACATCGAATACAAGATAACCTTCCTGAAGCCTTTCTACTCAAAGCATCTGCAACTACATTTGCCTTTCCTGGGTGGTAGTGAATTGTACAATCATAATCTTTAATTAACTCCATCCACCGCCTGTGCCTCAAATTCAACTCTTTCTGAGTAAATAAATACTTTAGGCTTTGATGACCAGTAAAAATTTCACATACCTCACCATATAGATAATGACGCCATAATTTCAAAGCAAACACAATAGCAGGAAGTTCCAAATCATGTGTAGGATAATTACGTTCATGTGTACGCAACTGCCTAGAAGCATAAGCAATAACTCTACCATGCTGCATAAAAACGTAACCCAACCACCATGTGGAATAGTAAGAACAGGGGCAGTTACCAACCTCTTTTTCAATTCATCAAAACTATTTTCACAATCAGAATTCCATTCAAACTTAACATCTTTCCGGGTTAGTTTAGTCATCGGCAAGGCAATTGAAGAAAATCCATTTATAAACTTCCTATAATACCCAGCTAAACCAAGAAAACTCCTCACCTCAGTCACGTTATTGGGCCTCTCCCATTTTACAATAGCCTCTACCTTTTTAGGATCAACACATATACCATCTCCCGAAACAACATGGCCTAAAAATGCAACTTGTGATAGCCAAAATTCACACTTGCTAAACTTGGCATACAACTTCTTACTTTTCAACAGATTCAAAATAGTTGTGAGATGCTTTTCATGTTCAACCATATCACATGAATAAATCAGAATATCATCAATAAAAATTATCACAAACGAATCAACAAAAGGATGCAGTACCCGATTCAGAAGATCCATAAATACAACTGGAGCATTAGTCACCCCAAAAGGCATCACTAGGAATTCAAAATAACCATACCGAGTACGAAATGCAGTTTTAGAAATATCACTCTCCTTGACCCTCAACTGATGATAACCCGATCGCAAGTCTATTTTTGAAAACACTTTAGCACCCTGTAACTGATCAAACAAATCATCTATACGAGGTAAAGGGTATTTGTTCTTAATTGTAGCTTTATTCAGTTGCCTATAATCAATACAAAAACGCATGGTACCATCTTTCTTCTTCACAAATAAAACTGGCGCACCCCATGGAGATACACTAGGCTGTATGAACCCTCTATCAAGTAAATCTTGCAACCGAATCTTGAGTTCTTTCAACTCAGCAGGTGCCATTCTATACGGTGCCATAGAAATAGGGGTTGTCTCCGGTGCTAATTCGATACTAAATTCAACTTCTCTTTCTGGAGGTAACCCTGGCAACTCGATGGGAAACACTTTAGGAAAATCCCGTACAATAGGAACGTCGACTAATTGTAAAGCCCCCTTCCTAGTGTCAAGAACATATGCTATAAAACCCTCACAACCCTTACTCAGTAATTTCCTCGTCTGAATAGCAGAAATGATGCAACTGGGAACAATTTTCCTTTCCCCCACAAATTTAAATTCAGGCTCACCAGGCATATTAAAAACAACTTCCTTACAGAAACAATCCATAGATGCATGATATTTAGATAACCAATCCATTCCCAAGATTATATCAAAATCAGAAATATCCAACGGAAGTAGATCTATAACTGTATCTCTAAACCCCACAGTCAAAACACAATCACGAAAAACATATTCAACTACAATCATATCCCCCATAGGCATGGAAATACCCAACCCCACCTCTAAATGAATGCATAGTCTATTCAGATATATGGAAAATGCATATGACACAAAAGAATGTGTGGAACCAGGATCAATCAGAACATAAGCACTTCTATCAGTAACAGAAAGTGTACCTGTCACCAGATCTGGAGTAATCTGAGCTTCTTTCATTGTAAAAACTCGTCCACCTGGTCTGGAACTACTAGCTTGTCCTCTGCCCATACTTTTCACTACACTGCCCGGAGATAACATTCTGCTTGCTACTTCACTATGTGCTGCTGGAGCCTCTGCTAATTGCGGACAATTCTTCTTAATATGCCCCACTTGATGACAATGGTAGCATTCCAATCCCTTAAGCTTAGGACACTCAGATTTATAATGCCCTTCCTCTTTACAAAAGAAACATGTAACAACTCTTGTCAGTGCCTCACCCTTTCCTGACCTCCTAACCAGACTAGAAGATTCTCCACCCCTAGTATCTCTGCCAAATCTCCCCAGACCTCTACCACTATCTCCACCACCTCTCTGAAATTTATGAGGTTCCATCTTAACACTTCCACCCTCACCTCCCTTAAAGTGAGATGCGTCGAATCTACTCTTCTTAAAACTCTCTCTACTCGCCACCCCTTGGTTCATTTGCCTTTCTGCTATCGTGGCTTTGTTTACCAGAGAAGCATAATCTTCTAACTCGCAAGTGGCCACTCTATTTTGAATAGGCCAAATCAGTCCATCTTGAAACTTACTACATTTATCTCCTTCATCCTGCACATACTTAGTAGCAAATCTCGACAAAGAAGTAAATTTAGCATCATAATCCCTTACAGACATTTTCCCTTGGGTCAAATTTATAAACTACCTCGGCTTCTCCCTCCTATAAACCTTGGGGAAATACTTAACATACAAAGCTTTAATAAATTCAGCCCAAGTAATAACATCAGTACCTTCCATCCTGGGCACCAAATGGTTGCTGGCTTCCCACCAATATTTCGCCTCCCCTTTGAGCTTAAACACTGCTAGATTCACTTTCTGGTTATCCGGAACCTTCATAACTGCAAAGATAGTTTCTAGATCTCTGACCCATATCTCAGCTTCTGTAGGTTCAACTGACCCTGAATATTCTGGAGGATTCAACTTCAAAAACTTCTCATGCATGGAATCTTTCATTTCCTTCCTTGCCTCTCTCTCAATCTTGGCAACGGTCTTTGATTCTAGATATCTTGCCTGTTGTTCTTCCATTTGCGCCATATTTATTTCTTGTTGCTCTGCCATCCTCATCATTGCCTTCACCATCATCTGAATCTCTGTAGGTTGTTCATTCTCTCTGGCCCTTCCAGCAACACTCTACTCTTTTTCAGTATTATTTATACGAGAAGCTACTCCCTCTTCTCGATGTTGTCCATCCCCAGGTTCCATCTGGAATTATCTGGAATACAACAAAGTTCTAACAACCAGTATAAACAGTTTATACTACTAAACTATTGGTTAGTACATAAACAATTCATAAATATCAAATCAACTCAATACTGCCAACTAACCGTCACACACGTCCAGAATTAATAACCACGCTCTGATACCACTAATTGTCACACCCCAAACCCAATATCCATACTAATCATTCATTATTAGAATAATTAAATCATAATCTTGAGCCCATTGGAAATATAATTCATCTATCCATATTTTTCCTACATAATGAACATAATATTATTCTTATATAATAAAATTCAATATCAGAGTCATAATTAAGAGAACATACAATACCGTGATTAACTATGATGAACTCAATCCATACTAAATCAATATATACAATGTGTGAGTATATTAAAATCTTCAGTGTGACAACGATAAAAGCCCATTTTAAACCCCAGCTCTCTCCAACGGTGCAACTCTCAAAGCTACCCGTCATATGGTATCCTAGCTGGCAGCGTATGAACCTGAAATTGTTAAAATACAAACCGTAAGCATTAAGCTTAGTGAGGTACTCCTTCCCTGTAATAGAATAACAATTCTATATCGAATATGTAGATATAAAATCCGAACAATCCTGCCCATTGGCAATAACAAATCATGGATCATAAGATCCTAATAATTCTGCCCATTGGCAATAACAAATCCTGGATCATAAGATCCAAACAATTCTGCCCATTGGCAATAAAAAATCCTGGATCATAAGATCCAAATAATTCTGCCCATTGGCAATAAAAAATCCTGGAACATTAGTTCCAACAAATCATTGGATCTTTGTCCAAATCCAATCCTGGATCATAAGACCCAAATAAATCCTGGATATTTTAATATCCAAACAAATCCTGAATACCGAAGTATTCAAACCAATCCTGGATCATGAGACCCAAACCAATCCTGGATATTTTAATATCCAAACAAATCCTGAATACCGAAGTATTCAAACAAATCCGCTCTTAGAGCTATATTCATATTTATATATGAAACGAATCATAAGTACACTCACCTTGGCAGTTTAACTGGCTTTGCCCTTGCCTTTATCCAGTACTTGTTCAATCAGCTCTTCTTCCCTTCCTATCATTCTTAAAATATTAGTATCATCATAATAATATCAATAATCCAAAGAACGATTTAAACATAATTAATCATAATTATATTCGGGTTGTCACTTATTATGCCTTCTACATTGGATGACGAGGTGAGAATGCAACTGATGATGAGAAGTATCTTGTTGCTACTTTGATGGTGAGAATGCAACTGATGGTGAGAACGCAACAAGATACTTCTCATCATGGTGAGAACGTAACAAGCTACTCTGATGGTGAGAAGTATCTCATCAAGCTACTCTGGTTACTACTCTAGTTAGGTGAGAAGTATAAATTTAAATTAAGAATGCAATAAGAAAAGTAGATGGGCATTGTGAACCTTTACAATTTTATCGATGGTCTAGCGGACATGAGTGCATTAGTTTATGATCGTGTTAGCTAATGAAACTGATGACATCAAATCACTTATGTCATCAAATGACCAAGCTACCGATATATGAGGTCGAGGATGCTACAATCATTCGTCAAGATATTGAAAATTAATTATAAATCTTAGGGTACATACGCATTTTTTGTATTTAAAGATGGGAGAAAAATAACTTAAAGATTCATGCTATTTGACGTAAAACTATGCACTTATCACTAAAAGATTCATGTCCTAATAGAAGGCAAAAACTCTAACCTTACAAAGATTAAGAACTAAAACTCCACTCCACTCTACTATTTCAGAACACATTCGACAAATTCCACTCTAACGTTCATTAGAAGTACAACTTAAATTTGATATTAAACTTGGACTAAGCTTTTGGTAGGTGGATGTTGCGACAACAATTTCACCTAGAAAGTTAAGGAGAGCCTTAGAACCTTTCATCTTGAAAGCTGCTCTGTCATAAGCCAAAGCAGCCTCTTCCGTGGTCTTGAACGTGCCGAGCCACACTCGCGCACCGTGTCGAGCGAAGTCTACACGGTACTCATTTTTTTTGGCTAACCTCAAATATTTAGTACACATATGGAATTCTTAATGACCTACTAAACAAATAGACCAAAAAAAAGTAAGAAAGACTTTATGGAAAACCACTGACTAAAAACTATCCAAATGCAATTAATAATTCACCCATCTGATTAAATAATATTAACTACATTGTGTTTGTCTTTATAGTTCCAAGTGAATAACTGGTTGTCATAATCCTAGCATGTATCGTACAAAGGTTTTGAGCTATCAGATCTTATGTTCCACATTCTCACATTGTCCAAAGGCATGTAAACTGCAGTGCATGACCTCGGATAGACCTACAGTTACACATTACATTTATCATTATCCAATATATTCAATCTCAATTGGAGAACAATTACTACACATTAATTTGCAAATTATTGACTTAATAAACCTAGGCATTGAGGAAGCACTTTATGTTTTCGGTCTAGTACCTAAACACTTGAGCGAGTAATTCCATCTCTCAGATTGTAACTTAATCTGCTAGCATGTGAGAACGGACCTCCATCCATCCTGTTCATTCCACAATATTCATGATGTCAAATTTATATATATCTAATCGAAAATTTAAAAATCTGTTGAAGAAAAAATAAGGAATGCATTTTCCCCAGCTTAAGACTACAGTTATAGCAGAAACCCCCTCAACTGTTTTATATGAAGAAAACAAAACTTAAACAATGGGTTTTGTTGCATATTATAATATAAATTTTCAAATAAAAAAAATTATTTGTCCCAAAATATTATTGATTAATAAAATGAAATGAATGAGTAGTAGAACATTAACTGCACAATGGTGATAAGCTTGGAATGGTCATAAGTTCATGGAGCAAAAAAGAAGCTGAAAACATGTTTAGAAGTGATGGACTTGATTAAAAGCATTAATTGATTTTAAAGAATAGTTAGATTTGTACTCATTGAAACATGATTAATATGACTAAATTTTTTAGCAGAATACTTACATGATTCTTTATTCCCAAACTTAAATGAAAAGTAATAATATGATTCATAAATGAATCAAGTATCTCCTGCCAAATTTTGCTATTTCTAAAATAAGTAAAAATTAAAGAATGAAAAGATAAATTCAAAATAACTTAAACTTTACAGATTTGTTTAAAAACAAACACCAAAAACTGGAACAAAAAACTATTTGAGAAAAAAATCAACAAAATAACAACTTTCTTACATAAGAAACATACCATAGTTTCAATATCAATTGAAACCTGAATTCAGATCTCCATATTGAAATTAAGAATCCTTAAGAATCATAGCATATATTTAGATCTACATAATAAACTAAGGTTTTTTTTAGAGGGTGAGAAATATTACGTGTGAACGTGATAGAGTGGTAGTAGAAGAGGGTGGTAGTAGAGCTGGGCAACAGTAAAGAAAGGCACCAGGTGGAGATGGGCAACAACTTGTAGATGAAGGAGGTTTAAAATTGAGGTAGGCTGAACAAAATAAATGAAGGAACGGGAGGAGAATTGGGTAAGCGTTTTTTATGTCACCAATTTGTTTATAACGTGGTAGATTTATGACATGGCAACATAGGAGACTCTTGGATTTATATAGAAAGGAAAATGTCAGTCCTTGGATTCGTGTTACTGTAGTAGAATAGTAAAACATACATAAATCACAATTGTTTAAGTGAAAAGTACAACAATAAGTGGCATGGGCAATGAAATTGATGGGAGTTGTCGAATCCAATGATAAGAATGAAAGTGACGGGATATGCCTCCTTGAATTCTATAATATCCTTCAATACTTGTGATGAATCAGTACACCCAAACATGGGCAACTTCCATTCCCTCGGCTCCACTTTTTTATGGTTGGTTTTTCCCCTCTTACATCCCACGGATCCCTATAGTACAGAGCATTGAGCGTGTCGCAGCTGACCCAACATCTACCTCCCATCGAAGTACAGAGAATTGGATGTTTTATACTTGGGATTATGTGAATTTGATATATTGGCTGTGACATGAATTGGGATTGAGATGGTTGAAATTAAATGTAGAAAAGTCGATTTTGGAGAGTTTAGGTCTTCTTTTTTAGTGCTTTCGAAACATATTTGAGGAAAACTTAAAACACATACCCTGTTCAATTTTTCATGTAGAATTTAAATTTGAAGTCAAATTGGTGATTTGGATAATTTTTAGACTTTATTTTCTGTATTTTTTATAATAGGACTAAAATTGGGATTTTTTCGGGGTGAGATTTAGAGTATTTGATGAGAATCATACTCGAGGATTTATCAATGAATTGGGATAAAAAATCAAGAATTGGGATACAGACTCAGTGATTTATTTGCATGTCCATAAGTTGTATTTTGGATATAAATTAATTAATTAAGTGAATAATTAATTAATTGAATATATAATGGAGCATTAGGTGATAATGCATTTTATGCCAATTGTGTTAGGAATAATTAAATAAATTATTGTTGAATATATACATGTGTAAAAATTATATATATATACATAATTATATGGATATAATGACATACCCCTCTAAGGGCTATCATCGGAGGTTGCGCGAGTGAGTGATCTTCCCTGGCTAGCGAATGCAGGGTTAGTATAATTCACAGGTCATAACCGCCACACACGTTCTTGTTAAGGTTGAGTACGAGGTGAGGTAATTATGGGTATGTTTATTGCTCACTAATTGGGGAACTTATGGCCTCCTCCAATGTCATTGTTTGTTTTCTATCGTAGTTTGGTATAAGATCTCGACGTGGTAGCCAGGACAATGTGTGTTTTTCCTCGATTATGGTAGCATTAGAGACTCGCATCCGGGAAAGTTAATATTGTTATTACAGATGGAAGTTATATATATATAGTGAGTGATATATATATATATATATATATATATATATATATATATATATATATATATATGGGCATATTGAATTAAAATGTGAAAAATTAATCACTAGTGAAAATTGTTGGAAATGGTACAATAAATTATAATTGAGAATTATAATGATTAGAGAATATGAAAGTTAAATAAATAAATTACGCAGGATGGAATAGCGTATGGAATTTGAGGGCACTTGGGAACTAGTTAGGTGGGTAGCATAAATAGGTAATTAAAATGCATAGGTTAGGTACACACTTTAGATGAGAGGTGAATAATGCCTCATGAGAGAGTACGGTACCAATTTAAATATGAGTAAATGGATATATATTTTTTATGCATTTTAATTACTTTCAAAATATTTTCAAATAGTTTTGGCCTTTGAACTGTGTCAAAATATATTTTTATAACTTTTTAGGTGTCCATCTAAATGGACGTCGGGCGTGATCATTCCCAAGTACAAATGCTGTAACAGTTGTGGATGTTGCAGAGTTTTGTTTAGTCGCTTCTATTTCTATATTCTAGTTCAGGACTATCTTTTTCTATTCAGGCATGTTTTCTAAGACAGTTAGTTTATTCCAGTTTATGTTTACTTCATTCTGAGCATTATTGTATGGAGATTTATTCCGATGATTTAATCGGAACAGTTTGGCATGTAATAAATTTACATTATTGATATATTTATGGGTGTGAATTTTATTTTAAGTTGTATAGATAGTTGTGGGTGATGACTATATTGTTGTGTCACATTAGTTAAGATTAAAATTGACACGCGATTTAATTAAATAATTGGTGGTTATTAATTAGTTGAATTCGACAATGATGAAAAGAATGAGCCAATGAGATTCTTGTTTTATTGTAGTAGAGGGCGCACCCGTTATTTTAATAAGTGGGGTGTCATAGATATTTTGTAGTCATTTTCAAAGATCAGGGAGTTAAGTCTTCGAACAGAAAGTTCGGGTGTAAAGTGATAATGGGGTAAAGTTCAAGGGGTCCAAGTGTAATTAACCCTAAAATATATATTAAACTCGAAAGTATGTTCTTTGCTTTAATCAAAAGTCATTGTAAAGGGGAATACTCTATATAATATACTAATAGAAAGAATAGTTCATATTACATAACATGAAGTGATAGAATTGAGCGGGAAAAATGAAATATATAGAATATAAGGTTTTCTTGATGAAATCATTACTTTAGGTGAGTGTTCTTACATAAACATACATATAAGGGTATGTTTGATAAAAGAGGTCAAATGTCTTGGGTTCAAATTTTCTAATAACAAATTCTTTAATTTTAGAAGTGGGGTTATTTGATGGCCTTAATTGTTCATATGGCAAATCCTCTTTTTAAATGAGTAAAAAGTTGAAAAAATAGTTTTAATATATAATTTTTCTAATTGTATTTTTAAAATATTTTCTTTAATTTATAAAAGATGGTACTTTTTTTTTTATAAAAATTCTATTTTTTAAGTCTACTTTATGAAAATAATAAAATGTGCCTTATTTTTTTTAATCGTTTTCTTTATTAAAAAAATTTAGGTAATTTTTTTTTTGTTTTTAATTATAAAAATATGTTTTAAACTATTTTTACAAAAAAAAAAAGATGTAATTTATATTTAAATAAAAAAAATGCACTGTTTCTTTTAACTGTTTTGAAACTATCTTTATATTAAAAAAAATTAGAGTTATTAAGATTTTTTTTGAAAAAAATGTAAAAATCTTATTTATTAATTTTTTAATTTTTTTAAATTTATAGTTTTAACTATATTTAATGTTTTTACCATTATTTTTTTATAGCGTGTTATATTAAAATTGTATTTAAAAATGTTTAAAATAGTTAAAATTGTATAGTAAAAAAATTTGATATAAACAAATATATAAAAATAATTAATTGATTTTAACAAACTAAAAAAAAAGTTTATTTTAACAAAAACAAAAGTGGACAAATATTTGGTGCCTTTTTTTTTTTGGGGGGGGAGGGGTTATGAGCAAGGCAATTTTTTTTTACAAAAAGATGAAAAAACATGACAAATGGCATGTTGCATGAAAATAAATTTCGTGGGAAATATTGATGACTAACCACTCATAAGTTGGGCAAAACATCCTTGATGCCTTTTTTGGCATTTTTCTTTTCCATTTACCATGCTAAAAAAGGCCTATCAAACACACCCTAAGATGTCTTTAGGATCAAAGATAAAAATACAAATTTTAATAGTGTTAGGTTCATAAGGTACCCTCTTCGACAAATTAGGTATTTTAAATTGTGAATTTGCGAGAAACAAAAAGACTCCATTTGGATAACCAAATTTTAATAACCAAAAATTCACATAGGATGAGACCATCAAACTTATACACAGTCAATAAATAATTAAACAAAATTAACGAAAGAGATGCCAACATATTTATACAAATATGCACATACGCATAAAAAAATAAAAATACGTTGACTACAAAGTTAAATGAATTACAAAGTTACCATTTCCTTATTGACTAATGAAGAATAAAGACACATTGCGTTCCATTCGACCCCTTCGTTACTAATTCAGTTCGTCATCCCTCCCTATTAATGGTGTCAACATATTTATATAATTATATACATACACAATAAAAAAATTAGATCCTTTGGACCTTTATACCCCCCAAAGTAAAATTAATTACGAAGCTATAATTTTCTTATTAACTAATGAAGAATAAAGACACATTACGATTTCTTCGACCCCTTCGTTACAAATTTATATCATATTCCCTCTCTATAAATGTTGTTAATTGATTTTTATAAAAGACTCATTCCCTTCGCATCCCTCATATTGTATAAATATGATATCCCATAAATAGCGTCCCGCAGTCCTTGACTTTAAAGTTACAAGTGCAAAACCTCATTATCTCAAGTGAACGAGATAATTATGAGTCTCAATACTCTGGATAAATATTTGTCATGGGATATGACGTGTAATCTAAATACTCAAGACAAATATTTGTCGTGGGATATGACGTGTGATACCCCGCTTATTAAAATAACAGGTGGTCAACCCTCTACTATAATAAAACAGGAATATGAAATGGCTCATTCTTCGCATCACTATCAAAAATCCAATTTATTACTAACCACTTATTATGTAATCAAGTCGTGTGTCAATTTTAAACTAATTAAATTAACATAAACAATACAATTCACCATCAACTATGCCAGATAAATAATTAAATCCACAATCATATAATCATATCTGAATACTGGACTATAATAAAATACATTTACCGAATAAACCATCGGTTTACAATCCAATATAACTAAATCAAAATAAAAATTAACATTGGGCAATATGCCCGGATAATAACTGACTAAATCCTATTTAGAATCTCAAAGATAGAAAACAGCTGAATAGTCCCAGCAACACTCCACAGCTGCTGTAACTCCAATTACCTGGAAGTAATAATCATGTTTGACGTTCCTATGTCTAGACATCTAAAAGTTTTTAAAAATATTTTGATACGGGTTAGAGCTCATAACCTTTTGAAAATATTTTTCAAGTAATTAAAATGCATAATAACTATGAATAGATTCTTTCATATTTAAATTGGTGTCATACTCACATGAGATACTCCTCACCCCAAAACTACAGTGCGCACCTAACATATGCATATTAATCTCTAGCTATGCTACCCAACCTAACTAGTTTCAGTATACCCTTAAGTCCATACGCTACCCTGTGTCACGCGTATTTTATAAAATTAATTTTCACAACTGTTTAATAATTATATTTCTCAATTATAATCTATTAATTCATTTTCAATAACTTTCACTAGTTATTACATCATTATCCACAATTAATGTCTTAAGCTCGTATATATTTCTCCCCCCCCCCCCCCCCCCCACACATATATATATATATGTATATTCAATAACATAGCAAGCATACATATGTCGCGTATAACCGCCATCCCTTAGAGTAATAACTCACTGAATTCAGATCTTTAAAATACTGTCATGCACCAAGGCATACATACATAATCCTGGGCTACCAGGTCGGACTCTCACACCGAATTCGATAAATTGCAAGTCATAGTCCTGAGACAGTTAGTCATAACCATACCAAAATTACCTCACTTCGACTCCACATCACGCAACCTCTAATGATAGCACTAGAGTGGTGTATTAATACAATTATATCATACACACAAATATAATATATATACCCACTTATATTTGGTTAACCGTTCCTATCACTAGCAACTAGTCATTCTTATTCTCAATTTCTTTAAACATCCACTCGTTAAATTAACTGATTCTTTCATTTTCATTTCTGGACACGTACTATTCTCAACATCCCGCATCCCCATTTTTCTAAATTTTCATTATAATTCCATTAATGAATTTGTCAAGTATAATTCCTTCCAATACTCCCACTCATACCCCGAATATATCCCTATGTATCCCAAGGCATTTTTATCAACATTAACAATTTTTCCAGAAATCTTAAACTATTGTGAGTGCAGAAAAATTCACAATAAAGGATTTATGAAAACAATCACAAAGGACAGAATGTAAATGTAATCACACACAATAACGATATACGTGGTTCGACAACTTGCCTACGTTCACAGAGAGGTTACTTTTCTTGTTAAGTGTCTCTTAACGATTACAATGTTTCATCCCTTTGCTCGGGTCAAGGTGTATAATTTATAGATATGTCTGTTACAGAGTTTGAGTTATTTAAGGAACTCCATCAAAGTTTGTGGATTGTCTATCAGGTGCTTGAATATCTCGATCGAGATTCTTAGCACCTAATTTTACCACATCTGCGAGTATCATCCTCTAATTAAACTGTCCGTGTAGAAATTAAGTTATGATTTGGGCTGGGCCAAATAACTCAAGTTATCTTTGTTAGCTACTCTTATGAATTTGTAAAAAAAAATGGGCTATCACAATAATTTATCCCGAAACCAAATCACGACCAAGTCATATCAATCAACCCCACTTGGTTATAACAGGTACGTCAAACCAATTCCTCTTGAGGGCGAATCGGTTCATCCCTGCAGACAACCTCAGTTCTTCCCATTTTGATTTTTAGGAAAGTTTAATCCAAATTAATCAATCCGAAATCACATTTTGCTCAATGACTAACAATTCTCATGAATCCTAATTATGAAACACATTAATTTTAACATAGAATTCATATACACATGATCTCTACATGGGATTTATCCTTAATTTTCAAATGATATGAAATTATCTCAATATCACAACAATTCATAATTTTCTCAATAAGTGCTAGTGCCTTTCTTTATGTGAGGCCACCAATATCGCTCGAAAGGCTAGTGATCTTCCACCTGCGTGACTCCCACATATACCTTCGTGAAGTTCAAAAAGTACTTGCTTGGCATCTTATGGGTGAACGTACTAGAGGTAGGGGCCAGTGAATGACTTCTTATACAGTTTCCCTTCAGGTTTAAGGTAGATACGAGAAGCTTAAACATTAATTTGGTGGGCCAGTATTTTGTCGTATGGAAGTACATCACTCCGTAGATAATTGATGATGGGATGTATCTAACTGAGGGTTTTATCTGTGAGGTGGATTTTCTCGGCTACGACCGTATGATCGATACTGGGCTATGCGAGGAACTCAATATATATTATCCTTTTGAGTTCAGAGTCAATTATCGAGCTTAGTGCTGCTAAGGCATCAGCGTGACTATTTTGTTCTCACGAGAACTGTTGAATTTCCACTTGTTCAAAGTCTCCCACGAGTCCTCTTACTACATTTAGGTATGCTTCCATTTGATCGTCTTTGGCATTAAAGTATCCACTTACCTACTTGGAGACCATTTAGGAATCACCAAATACACCGAGGCGTCTTTTCCCCAGTAGTTTGGCTTTTCGAAAATCGACGATCAATACTTCATACTCAGCTTCATTATTAGAGGCTTCAAATCCCAGCCTAATTCCCTGCTGGATTATTGTGTCTTAGGGGGTAACAATAACAATACCTAATCCTTCCCCCTTGGAATTTGAGGATCCATCAACATACAGTGTCTAGTCTTTAGACATTGCATCACATGTGACTAATTAATCTTTGTTCAGTTGATCTGATGGCCGATCTCTTATGAATTTAGTAATAAAATCTGCTAGGATCTATCCCTTATCTTTGTTCTCGAATGGAAGTGGATGTTAAATCTATCGAGCTCGACTAATCACTTTGAAAGACGCCCAGAGAGGTCAGCCCTTCGTATAATGGCCTTGAATGGGTAAAAGTTGATTACTATTATGTAACGGGCTTCGAAGTAGTGCTTCAACTTCCTTGAAGTGATCACTAGGTTATAGGCAAGATTTTCCAGAGGAAAGTATCGTTGTTCGATATCCAATAATGTCTTGCTGGCATTGTAGACTGAATATTGTTCTCCCTCCTTTTCACAAACTAAGGCAAAGCTCACAGCATGGTTTGACACTACCAAATAAATGTACAGTTGTTCTCCATCGTTTGAAATTACCTACAATGGAGGCTTACTAAGGTAAGGCTTTACCTCTTCCAAAGCTTTCAGTAGTCCTCATTCCGTACTAGGCCTTTGCCTTTCTTTAGGAGCTAGAAGAATGGTCGACAATGCTCCAAAGACTTGGAGGTGAAGCGATTGAGCATAGAGAGCATTCTAGTAAGCTTCTGAATATCTCTCAATGTATGAGGAGGCTGTACCTTGGTGATAGCATCGATTTGATCTGGGTTGGCCTCAATTCCCCTTTTACTCAACGGGTAGCCTAAGAATTTTCCTGATAGGACCCCGAATGAACATTTACTTGCATTAAGATTCATTCAATACTTCTTAAGAATTTCAAAGGTTGCTACTAGGCCTGAGAGGTGATCGGCCTTCTTCTTGCTTTCAACGAGCATGTCGTCGATGTATACTTCAATCGTCTCTCTCTTCTATTTGCTAAACATCTTGGTTACCAATCTTTGGTAAGTTTCCCATGCATTCTTAAGGCCAAAAGGCATGACCTTATAGCAGTACAAACCAACTGAGGTTATAAAGGAGGTCTTATCTTGGGCAGGCCCATGTAGGGGGATCTGATGATTGTAATACCCCGTATTTTTGTGTATTTTTATTTAATTAATTTGAGAAATTAATTAGGAAAAATATGGTTTAATTAAATTACGCGAGTGAATTAATTTAATGTGATTAGATGATAAGTGTGACTATTAGATATTAATCAGGAGATATATACTGATTAATATTTTATTATGATATTTACTAAGTGTAGATAGTAAATAGTTGATGATTTTGTTTATATAACATAGCGAGTGATATGTGCATATTTTATTAATTGTGGTTATACGACATAGCGAGTGATATGTGCGTATTTTATTTTATCTCACCGTGAGTCGCGTGTAGACTATTTTGAGGTGAGAAATGAGAAAAATATTTTAAGTGACTTGTATGATAATTTAGAGGTCACGAATGACTCCGATAGGGTCGAAATAGTCAGAATAGTGTACCCATGGGTTTATTTTGGGTTCCGGGTCGATTTAGGACTAACCCGGTACATTTGGAGGGTAATTTGGTCATTTTAAAAACAGAGGTTAAAGGACCTAAGAAAATTAGAGCCTTATATCTGATGATTAGAAGTGAGGGCCAGGGTTCAAAATACAAAAATCTTAGAGAGGCCATTAGAGGGAAGAGAGGAACCATTCCCAAAAGCTGAAGGAGGATTCTTGAAGGATTGAAAGAGTTCTTGAATCCTAAGTACCTAAAGAGTGAAGATTTGAAGAGGAAAACATCATCATCCTGACCCACAAAATCATACCATTCAGTATTTAAAGAAATCTGTTTATTACATTTAAATGAAGTTATAATGCCCATGCGTAGAGATTTGTTGATAACCATGATTAAACCTATGTTCTTGGAGAAAAAATAATAGATTTGATGTAGGTTGGTTAGGGATTTGCATGCGAAATGATTTAACATATGCAGAGGATTAATAATGAGAGGATACTTGATCATTCATACGAAATAAATCTGGGTTTGTGATTAGATATGTGGGAAGAACACAAAAATAGGGCATTGATGAAGTTTCATGGTTTCGATTCGTTCTTGGTTGAATTCTGTGATGATTTAATATGTCTAAAATGTTAGAATCCCTCCCAATGCATGTAGAAATGGCTAGGGATGTTTAGTTGTGACTTTGGTGTAGAGTAATGTAAGTTGGTAATGGATTATGGGCGATGAACGCATGAACAGACGAAGCTGGTGAATTGCAGACATCGGATCGGTCCGACCTTGGACACATCGAATCAGTTCGTTTACAGAAAAATGGACTGGTTCGGCCTTCAGTTCGTTTACAGACAAATTTCAGAGAACTTCAGTTCTTTCTATTTCTAACCTAGTTTTCTAATCGATGATTGTGGAAATTCTTATAACCTTATTAAGGGATTATGGGGAAATCATTTATACTACAGTATGCCTAATTAGGATTTGTAGTTTAGTCTTAGTGAGAAAATTAAGACGAGGATCAATTGGGATAGTTATATCGCAAGTTATCGGGGAAAGAGATAATAAATTACGACAACTTCGGATGGAACGATAAGTATACCAGTAGGGTAAATAATGATTTAACCACTGAAATAAATAGAAGGGGTGATCAGGACCCTTAGAGTTTGTGTGAATGCTCATGAATACGATAGTGCTATAAGTCGTAAAAAAAATGTACGATAAGTATTAGAGATAAATATACTACATACTATTGTAAATATTTGGGTTGTGTGTATACCTACTAAATTACTGGTAGGTGGAGTGAATACATATTATTATAAATACTTAGGCGGTATGAATTATTAAAGTATATCATAGTTTTAGGGTCGATGATTATCTGGATCAATACATTGTACTCGAATTTGGGGTCGCTGATTATCCAAACCAAATCTAGATATTATGTTGGGGTCGATGAAGTAACCCCCAATATACATTTTTATAACATTTAAAATTTGGGTCGAGGGGTATTCTAACCAATGTAAATGATAGGATAATTGGGATCGATGATTATCCTGACCAAATCATGATATTATATTGGGGTCGATGAAATAACCGGACCAATATACATTTGTATAACATTTACAATTGGGGTCCAGGGGTATCTGGACGAATGTAAATGATTGGATAATTGGGGTCGATGATTAGCCGAACCAATAATCCTTATAGTATATATTATGAGTGATATATATACCTTAGGAAAAATCCGCTTATGAGGGATAGTAGAAAATTAGATGAACTGTATACATTAAAGGTAAATCAAGTGGAGAAACTTAATTAAAGATTTAATGTTAGACAGTGGAGATCTATGGAATATATTAAGTAGTGTGGCTTAACTAAATATGAAAAGATAACATACGAGGATTGTGACTCGGTAAATAATTAACATATGAGTAGTGTTAATAAAATTATGAACTGTATGGGGGGTATGGCAACTTACTGGTGTAGATGAGTTCAGTGGGATACTTCAGTCTAGTTATCTAGGGTAGTATAGCTAGGTGGGCTTAGTATAGAACATTAGGAGTGCACTTTATATGAGAGGTGAGGATAACTCAAGAGAGAGTGTGTGTGATCATGTTTAATCAATAACTGAATTTTATTGTGATAAATTCTTGGCAAATATTTTTAAAATATTTTGAGTACTAACTCTTGCTATATAAATATTTTCAAAACCTTTAAGGTGTCCAACCGCAGGGGCGCCAGACTTGATATTCTCTTCCAGGGAGACGGAGCTGCGACACAGGTGGATGTTATAGGATTTTGCTTAGACGCTTCCATTACTCATTTTGATCTAGTGTAGGATTTCAGTATTTTGGTATGGAAATGTTGTCCTTAATTACTTATTCAGATTCAGTTCAGATAGTATTTATTTTCATTATTGGAGTTTTACTTGGTTTGGTTTTAGCCGATGGTTTATTCGGCAATACTTTATTCATTTATATTCTTGAGATGTTTAGACTATCTTATGTTGGCGTCTGATTATATATTAATTCCACATGTTGTTTTTGTTTAATGAAAGATAAAATTTGTCACCGGTTTAACTAACTAATAGGTGATAAGTAATTAATTTGGTTTTGATAGTGATGCTAAGAATTAACCAATTTGTAAATCATGATTTGATTTAATAAATGACTGATCACCCAGTATTTAATTAGGCAGGGTGTCACAGATGGTATCATAGCATCAGGTTCTGGTGTCCATAGGATTTGTACGGCTTACTATATTTTCAACATATCGTTTGATTGATATAGAGCCCTATCATAGGATTGTTGTATTCCTCTACATACGATGTTTACGTTCTCCTGCTATAGTGTATAAATATTAGTGAATCTCTTATGCGAATGAGTGTGCTTCGTATGAAAATTGTGAAGAGGATGACCAGTGAGGACTATTGGGAAGGTATCAAGAGGCGGGGCTCAGTTGGAGTTGAAGAATATTTTGGGGTTGATGACCAAAGCAGAGGTCACCCCTATTATTGCTCGGGATGATGGAGCTGTAAGGACTGCTAGAGTGCATCATATATATTGTTGTGCCGTTATAGCAGAGAGTGGAACTAAATTAGACTCACCTAGTGGGGTTAGTATAGGAGAGAGTTGGAGGGGTATTTGAAGAGGACCACCCGTTGGAATTTTGTTAGATGCTGAGATTGTGCGTGTAGCCAATGGATGTAGAATATCCAGAGGCTTTGGCATATAACAGGAAGAGATATATATACCCGGAAGTGAATTGGGGTAAAAATTTCTCTTGGCTCGTAGGATTAGTGCTTTATGGACGATTGATGTAGATGGTGATGATGTTGTGCTTTAGGCAGTGTTGAGATAAATGCTTCCTTGTGAAGGGAGCTAATAGGATTGGAGAATTTAGTTAGGGTGTGAGACTGGTTGTAACGGTGATAGCGAAACACCACAAGGGGGAGACCCATTTAAATGAATCAGATAGATGAATTCCTATCGAGTGGTGGTGGATTTAGTTGGGAATGGTAAGTCCAGTAGTGTGTTCCTTAGGGCCAGCAAAGCTAAGGGAATAATGAGGGTGGCCATCAGGGTCGAGGCTACTAGGGTTCGAGATAAGGACAACCCTAAGAGGGATTGTTGATACCAAAATTAATATGCTGATGTGGACGAATAATACGAAGACACGTGTCAATTTACGTGGCACAATAGCAGCGAGGAAGATCATTTCCCGACCAGCCATGTTTCTTTCCGAGCAACAAGAATACACCGAGGAACTCTATCACACCGAGGAACACCAACGCACCGAGGTACTCTAATGTTCCGAGGAACTCCCGATCAGCAAACAGCTATGGCGGTCCGAGCTGCATCTCGGTCGTATCATTAATTGCCAGATAATCAACAGCTCAGATATTCATTGAATGCTTATATTCTTAGCACGCACTCTGCATTAAATGTATTACCCTTTCATACGTATGTCATTTAATGTATCGAACCTTTCATGTACAGCCTCAAGGCTATAAATACCATGTATCATCCTCATTCAAGGGGACGGGAATTTCTTGAGAGATCTTGTAATCAAGAATTCTAAAAACACTCAGGAATAACATAACAGTGGACGTAGGCTTTATTCCTAGCCGAACCACTTTAAAAATCTTTGTCTTATTTATTTATCTGTGATTGAAAAATTAGAGCGATCTAGTTTTTTACATCAACAGATTGGCGCCGTCTGTGGGAAATGACTGTTATTATCGTTTTTCATAAAAATCATTTATCACCAATGGCTGATAATCCAGTAATCGAAATATTGGAAATACTGGAAATCTTCCAAATCCATCTGCATCCCCAGATCTGGCTGGGATTATGACGAATCTGGCTCAAGGACAAACCGCCATGCAAGAATCCATGAGGCAACTCATTCAAACTCTTCAGGGCGGTGCACCTACCTATTCAGGGCAAAGAAGTGATCATAGGCAATCGCAATCTAGACGCACTGGGTCATATCGCAATGAGGAGTCTAATGATTTTTCTTATCAACCTGGGCGAACTTCATCAATACGGGCTTCGGATACAGATCAACGTATCACTCTCTCTCCGGAGAGAACTAGCGCTTTGGAGAGGTTAAGTAGAGTATCTCCTTTCAGTCGGTTAGGACCAAGGAGGAACATGAATCCACTTAGGGCTCCATCAAGAAGTTTTCGACCGCCACCAGGTTTAAGAGAAGGATCTGCGCAATCGCGACCAACCACTCGTCGAGATAAATCTCAGGAAGCTACGTCAGAGCAATCAGTTGCTCGGACTAAACGGCTCGAGGAAGGGAATGAAGCATGGAAGGGTTCCATTCAACGATTGGAGGATAGACTGGGAGAAATGGCTAAGGCAAGAAATCCCTTACAGAGAACTTTTGTTCAAGGAACACCCTTTGTGCAAGCCATTGTGGATTTCCCCACGCCGTCGAAATTCAAAGCACCCGTAGTGACTCCCAAGTACGATGGAAAGACAGATCCCGTACTTCATATAGAACAATACCAAGCTGCTGCAGATATCTACGCTGTTCCCGACGAGATGAGGTGTAGAGCATTCTCGGGAACTCTTACTGGATCTGCACAAATATGGTACAATAATCTTCCTCGGGGTAAGATTTCAACTTTTGTTCAGTTGGCCGAGTTGTTTATTGGCAATTTTTGTTTTGGAGCAAAGCCGGTAAAGCGAGTAGCACACTTGCTAAGTGTTAGACAGAAATCAGGTGAAAGTACTAGAGATTACATAACTCGTTTCAATAACGAAAAGTTGGAAGTCGTAGATTATGAAGAAAAGACAGCAATCACTGCTTTGATGAGTGGTTTGCTGCCTAACAAACTGTATTACACTTTGGCTAAAGATCCACCTAAAAATATGTCGGAGTTGATGGCAAAGGCGGCCAAAATCATGAATGCCGAGGAGGCTATGGCTGCGAAGAAGAATATGGATAAAGAAGTTAAAGTGGAGGTCGACAATTCTAAGAAGAAAGATCAGAAAAGTAATGGTGGTGACAAATATTCCAAGAATAACAGGATGAAGTTGGAAGCCCTAAAGAAGTATGATAATTATACTCCATTGAAAGTGGGTATTAATCATGTTTTGGAAGAAATCAGGAATAACGAGGAAATCAAATGGCCAGAGAAACTGAAGTCAGATCCCGACATGAGGAATAAGACCAAATATTGCGAATTTCACAAAGATCATGGCCATATGACCAAAAATTGTATAGCCCTTCAGAACGAGATTGAAACACTCATCCGAAGAGGAAAATTATCAAAGTACGTAGATCGCAGGAGTGAGAGGAAGAATGATGATAGAACTAGAGAAAGATCTAGATCTCCTCGTCGTGCAGAGGAGAAAAAGAGGAGGGACCATGAAGAGGATCCAGATGATGACCCCGATCTTCCCAAGAAGCCAAGGAAACCTGAACGAGAGGTATTTTCCATACGTTTTGGGTCATTTGATTGTAATGTTATTACAGGAGGAGATGCAGGAGGAGGAGACCTTACTGCAGAAAGAAAAGCTTATCTCGGAGAGGCTCAAGCTTGTTCATACATTCAGCGAATAAACCTGGCCGAGGATGATCGTCCGAGGAAAGTAAACAAAGAGAAGCTAGTGATTGGTTTTTCAAAAAACGACCTGACAGGTGTTCTCTACCCTCATGATGATCCGCTGGTGATCAAAATGAGGATGAAGGATGTGGTCATTTCAAGGGTGTTAGTAGACAATGGTAGTTCAGCAGACATCATGTATTATTCATGCTTTGATAGCTTGAATTTAAAATTATCTCAGTTAGAACCTTATCACAGACCCCTTCTGGGTTTTGCTGGCGAGAAAGTTTTTCCACTTGGGACGATCAAGTTGGATATACTCATTGGAACTTGGCCTGCTTGTCGAACGGAAAGAATACGCTTTTTTGTAATGGATAAGAATGTGCAGTCCGCCTACAACATCATCATGGGAAGAGTTGGATTGAAGAAGTTCGAAGCAGTTCCATCTACAGTTCATCAATGTTTGAAATTCCCAACGAATTTTGGAGTAGGAATTATGAAAGGTGATCAAAAAGTAGCTCGGGAATGCTATTATTCGTCGGCCGAGCAAGAGGAACTTGAAGAGTTACAGAAAAAGACTACTACTTACCAAGTGGAGGAAAGCACAGAAATTGAAACTCTTGACCCTAGGGATGAATTTCAACTCGTAAAAGGACAGGTTGTGGAATCTACAGAAATTGTTATCCTGGACGACGAGCATCCTGAACGAATAACTCAGATAGGGTCGTCGTTAGATTTTTCAATAAAACAGGAGTTGATAACTTTCTTGAGAAACCGGAAGAATACTTTTGCTTGGAGTCATGAAGACATGCCAGGAATAGATCCAAACTTCTTATGTCATGAACTCAATGTGAATAAGGAGATCAAACCTGTGAAGCAAAGAAGAAGGGTGTTTAGTCCCGAGAAGAACCAGGCCATACAAGAGGAGGTCGAGAAACTCCAGAAAGCCCAATTTATTGAAGATGTGAAATATCCAGATTGGTTGGCGAATGTGGTGATGGTAAAGAAGAAGAACAACAAGTGGAGAATGTGTGTTGATTTTATTGATCTCAACAAAGCATGTCCAAAAGATCATTTTCCATTGCCCAGAATTGATCAACTAGTGGATGCTACTTCGGGACACGAGCTACTCAGCTTCATAGATGCTTATTCTGGCTACAACCAAATCAAAATGAAACCTGAAGACAGGGAAAGTACTTCTTTTATTACCCCAAGGGGAACTTATTGTTATAATGTTATGCCTTTTGGTTTAAAAAATGCAGGTGCAACATATCAACGGTTGATGAACAAGGTATTCACCGAACAAATCAGCCGCAATATGGAGGTCTATGTCGACGACATGCTCACCAAAAGTAAGAGAGCTGCAGATCATTTGGTTGACTTGAGTCAAACTTTTGATCAACTGGATAAATACCAGATGAAGCTTAACCCGACGAAATGTACCTTTGGAGTACGAGAAGGAATGTTCCTCGGATACATCGTCAACCAACGAGGTATTGAGGCAAATCCAGAAAAGATCAAAGCTCTTTTAGGGCTGCGATCCCCAACGACGAAGAAAGAAGTGCAAAGTCTTACCGGACGAGTTGCAGCACTCAACAGATTTGTATCCCGAGCAACTGATAAATGCCTCCCATTCTTCAAAACGCTACGAAAAAGTTTTGAGTGGACTGACGAATGTGAGAAAGCCTTTCAAGATCTGAAGAAGTATTTGGGAGCCCCACCATTGTTGTCTAGGCCAATAAATGGAGAGAAGCTGTACTTGTATTTGGCAGTATCAGAAAATGCAGTTAGCTCGGCGTTGATCAGATTGGAGAATGGAGTCCAGAAACCAATTTATTATACAAGCAAGGCCTTCCGAGGTGCGGAAATCAGATACCCAAAGCTGGAAAAATTGGCACTGGCATTAATTGAAGCAAGTAGAAGAATGAGACCATACTTCCAGGCCCATACCATCATTGTGTATACCGACATGCCGTTAAGACAAGCCCTTCACAAGCCAGAAAAATTAGGAAGATTGATGTATTGGGCAATAGAACTCGGTGAATATGATATTGTGTATGAACCCAGATCATCGTTGAAAGGGCAAGCCGTAGCAGATTTTATAGCAGAGTTCACATACCCTGAGACCCCCGAGGAGCAAAAGATGCTTGCTGACCTACCTGTGGACGATACAGGATCGACAGACACAGATCCAAACCAACCAAGGTTGGTAAAAGGACTTGTGGATGTAGAAAAATCATCATATTTAAATACCGACCAACTCCGGTTAGTGGAAGGGCACGAACAAATGATCGACGAGGAACGAAGGATACCCGGGGATGATGAAAGAAAACAGATGATATTTCACCGAGGAATTCTAACAGATAAGAAATTTGAAGACGAGTTACATACATGGAGATTATATGTAGATGGATCATCTTGCACCGCTGGTTGTGGAGCAGGGATTGTTTTAAATTCTCCAGATGATATTGACATGGAGTACGCCTTGAGATTCCAATTCAAAGCTTCCAATAATGAAGCTGAATATGAGGCTATGATAGCAGGTTTTCATTTGGCGAAAGTTATGGAGGCACGTCAAGTAATTGTTTTCAGTGATTCTCAGTTAATTGTGAATCAAATGATGGGAATATATGCAGTGAAGGGAGAGTTAATGGTGAAGTACCATGCAAAAGTGATGGAATTGTTGAAAGAATTTGATGCTATTCAATTGGTGAGGATACCGAGAATGGAGAATGCCAGAGCAGACGCATTGGCCCGACTAGCGTCAGCTACGCGCACCGAGCTGCGAAGAACAATACCAATTGAAGTATTAGAAAGTCGGAGCATAGAAGAAGATCTGACGATGAAGATTATTACCCTTGATTTAGGACCATCTTGGATGGATCCTATCAGAGCATACATTGAAGAAGGAGTACTACCGGAGGACAAACTAGCTGCCAAGAAATTGAAGTATAAAGTTGCTCGGTATGTGTTAACTAATGGTGTTTTGTATAGACGAGGAATTATGGCAGGTTTGCAGAGATGTGTGCATCCATCAGAAGTCAAAGAATTGATTGAAGAAATCCATGAAGGATCTTGTGGAGCTCATGTAGCAGGTCGGACCCTACTGCAAAGGGTGATGACACAGGGATACTATTGGCCGACGATGAGAGCTGATTGTATAGCTTATGCTAAGAAGTGTGACAAGTGCCAACGTTTTTCTTCCATCCGAAGAACTCCACAGGCATTGTTGACACCCATAACATCACCTTGGCCATTTGCCATGTGGGGGATTGATCTGGTTGGACCACTGCCGACGACCCGAGGAAGGTTCAAGTATCTCGTCGTGGCAGTAGACTATTTTACTAAGTGGATGGAAGCTGAACCACTAATTGATATGACGTACGAGAAGGTGTATCAGTTCATATGGAAGAATATCATTTGTCGATATGGTCTCCCCCACGCTTTCATCACAGACCATGGAACACAATTTGATAATGAAGAATTTGTTGCCTATTGTCATCAGTCAAACGTCTTGAAGTTTCATTCAGCACCAGGCCATCCCCAAAGCAATGGGCAGACTGAAGTGACGAATAGAACATTACTAAATGGGTTGAAGAAGAGGTTAAATGAGGCTAAAGCAAATTGGATTAATGAGCTACAGTCAGTTTTGTGGGCTTACCGAACAACTCCCCGAGCAGCAACAGGAGAATCACCATATATGCTAGCATTTGGAAGTGAGGCTGTGATACCTGCCGAGTTGGGCCTACCAACACATAGGGTGTTAAATTTCAATTCTCCGATCAGTGATTTGATGAGAAGGATGGATTTAGATATGCTCGAGGAAGTCAGAGAAGAGGCAGCCATTAGGAATGCTGCTTATCAACAACGAACAGCTCTGTTTTACAACAAGAGGGTAAAGAAATGTGATTTAAAAGAAGGGGATTATGTGCTAAAGAAGGTCATTCAGAAGCAGAATAAACTAGAAGCAAACTGGCATGGACCTTACCGAGTTACAGAGGTTGTTCGACCAGGAACTTACAGAATAGCAACTCTAGAAGGAGAAGAATTTAAAAATGCATGGAATGCTGAACACCTGCGCAAGTATTATCAATGATGTCCAATGTAAAGCATTTCTCTCATTATGAATAAAACGAAGATGTTTCACCAGTTTTCCTTTTGATGAAAGTTTTTCGGGGAATACTAGTGTAATACACTATACAACAAAAGTGCTCTAAGGAGCCAACAAATACATGCTCTACGGAGCCAAAAAAATGCTCTAAGGAGCCAAAAGCTTTAAGGAGCCAAAAAGTGTACACCAGCAGGATCAACCACGGTTGGTAAGATAAAAATATACTCTCATATTACAACTTATGTTGGTCGGGAGGTAATATTGTTACAATGAGTTCTTTGAAGAACAAAATGTTTAAAAAATACACCAAGTATAGTTGGTCGGGGATAAAAACCCAATAACTGTAGTTGGTCGGCGAGAACAACTTATTGATCTTAGTTGGTCGGACGCAATTTTATAATCAAACCAAGTATAGCTCGTCGGAGCTGTATTTGGTCGACAAACATTATTCACCCACCTTGGTTGGTTGGAAACAGTTTGAACATTTTTCTCATTACTTTATTATTAAGTGATCGAGAAACATTACTAATACTTATAACCTTTTATTAAGTTGCTTATTGAACAATAATACTGTTAGCTTTTTAATAGATACATAGATACATATGTACAAATATAAATGTGCTTGATAAAACAAAATTGGCAAACAGAAAATGAAAATCTTTTCATTAATCTGGAATAAATTACAAATTACAAAATTGTTACATGGACATTACTATTCTATTGGTTTTTTGCCCTGTGCTTTAGAAACAGGTTCCTCGCCGGCAGGAGGGTCTTCTAGGCAAAGGGAAGAATTGATGAAATTAACATCTCTGAGCATTCTGACGTTCATAACAGAAGGTGTATCCAAAAGATGCTCAGGACGAGATAATTCAGCTTGGGAGTGAAGGCTATAATCACCAAGATATTTCGAAATTAGACTGCGAGGAATGGAGCGAGCTGGAATCCATGCCATATCCAATTTGAAAGGTGGTACAGGCAGGTCTAATAACGATGGAGCATGATAGTCCCATAAAAAATGCCCTTGCTCCAACTTTAATACACCCAATGCATTTAACCATCCTTGCTTGTAACCTTCATTATTAGCATGTTCAATGCGAGCATCCAGATGAACGAGAGCTTCATTGTATCCTGCCATCCAGAATTCTCTTGGCTGTTTATGGAATTGGAAGGTTAATCTATCCAATTGTTCATGAAGGCTTTTGGCAAAGAGATCTTTGTTATGCAAGGCAGATTTCGTTGATGCCAGTTGATCTTCCAGAGACAGATTTTTATTGGACATTTCAGTCAGAGCACGGTCTTTTACTTTCAACTGGAATGCTTGAGTTTCCAGAGTAGACTGAGTGCGAGCTTCCTCAACATTTTGGCTGACTCTTCCTCGCCCCCGAGAACCTCTTCCTCGTCCCCGAGCAGTTCCAGAAATAGCAGATCTTCTTAAGTCCTCCAGCTCTTGCCTCAGTTTGGCATTTTCGACTTCTAAAAACGAGAAGCCTTCATCAGTGACTGGTATTAATGCAGTAGAGGATGAAGCAGCAGATTCAAACTGAGCTAATTTCTTCTGCAAATTGTTATTTTCTTGCTCCAGGATCTCAGCGATTTGTCTACAGGCTTCAATTTCACCTTTTAGGGTCCTCTCCCTGACGTCATACCCAGCAATGATCTTCTTGTGGCCTGTTTCTGAAGAGAGCTGCTGGTATCTATTTTCATAATCTTCATGTAATAAAGCCATTGATTCGTTATGTTGATTTTGAAGATCCTTTAAGGAATCATGAAGCTCTTCAATCAACTCATAGTAAGCGACATTGTTGGCCACTGCTCGGTCGAGTAAAGCTTTCAAGTATTGATAAGCTTCAATAGCCTGCTCTGAAGCACCGTGACCAAGGATATCAACAATTTCCGATGTACTAAGATCTGTATGACCAGCCTTATAATATTGATGGCATTGCTGCATCAGCTCGGTATCATGAGAAGAGATCAATTCCATTCTAGCAACAAACTAATGACAAGAAAAAGACAACAATCAACAAAAACAAGTTATGAACAACAGAGATGAGCAAAGATATATTTTATTAGATCATCAAAAAGTTACATCGTTCGATTACAAGGAAATACAGAAAGGCTACCGAACAACTTCACACCTTTTCCTTGTCCCCCAAGACTTTCTCGGGAGGCTGGGACGAGGAGCTCGGTTGCTCGGTGATAACTACAGCTTGATCGGTAGGAGTCTTCTCGGGAGGAGGAGGCATGGAGGAAATGTCCTCGGTGGCAGATGGTTGAGAGGCAGAAATTTGATCGCCCATAGCCATGGAAGATTCATCTGAAGCAGGTTCATCTTCTTCTTCTTCCACAATTGGTGGAGGAGGACCAGGGAGATGCCGTTGGAATAGCTCAGAATCATCTTGGACTTTTAGCTCTTGCAGAGCAGCTACCCAACCATCATAGAAGTATTTCAACTCCCCATATTGGACTTGGGACGTCATTGCAGCTATCCCTCTCTCCCATCCTTTCTCCCAACCAACACTGAAATGTTTCTTGATTGCAACTTTTCTCCTCGATTTCTCCGAGGAGAGCTTCACCTCCAGTTCCTCTTTCTTAACCTTAATATCTCGCAGAGTAGATATTTCTTCTTCTGTTTTCTTCAATTTATCATCAGATTCCTGATGTTTAACTTCCAAATCTTTAATTTTCTCCTCCAAATTCTTGGAGGTTTCAGCCATCTTCATCTTATCAGCCTCAGCCACAGCCAATTTTTTCTCCCAAACAGTTTTCTCCTCGATGTACTGTTGGTGAGATTCCTTCACAGATTGGGTTAAACCCAACAAAGCATCGTCAACATCGGACGAGGAAGTGGAAGCTTTAATAACTTGATCTTTCTTCACGATGGTATTGAAGCAGTTCACCAGCTGAAAGATAAGAAAAACAATAGAGTCAACACAAATACAAGAATTCAAGAAAAAGAAAGAAAGATCAAAGGTATGAGAAATTTACTGAAGAAAGATGGCGAGCAGCTAGGGATGTCAGTGTATCCCTAGGAATTTTTTCATCAACCCCGAGAACCTCGGGTATAACTGAGTTCGTTGAAGAACTCGGAAGAAGGATGTTTGAAACACTACTACCACCAGCGGGTAGAGAAGATGCAGTTCCAGCAAGATTAACTGAGGATGATTTCCTCAATCTCTTCAAAGGACGGTCAGCAGCATCAACCAAGGAAGAAGTCTTGGTCGGAGAGATGACAATTACATCAGTAGGAGCATTTTTCTTGCTCGGGGCCACTGGGGGCTTCTCGGCAATTTTGGAGGAACCAGCATCTACTTTTTTAGTCCCCTCCGGGACATCAATTTTGCCTTTCTGGGCTCCAACAGCAGAAGAAGTGTCACCAAATAGAGCAGGAGGAGCTCTTTTCTTGCCCATTCTCTGAGATAGGGGGATATGAGAATCTGAAGATGAACTTTCTGGTGTTGAAGCTGGTTCAACAGGGCGAACAGTATAAGAGGTTGTATAACTCTTATACTGTAGTAAATATGAAGCAGATCTAATATGCTCGTCAGCAATGGTCTTATGCAAATTCCAGATAAGTTTCAAATGCTTGATATTCACTTCTGACTCTTTTGGAGTTTTTCTTTTGCTATCAACTGCAAACAAATACATAATAGAATATCAGTCATACATTTTGTCAAACAGGATGAAAGCATAATTTCATAAGTAAAATAAAACGAAAAATAAACCTATCCCATTGCCGTATGGGGGGCATCTGGGACCGTTGTATACTTCATTCCCAGATAAAGGCGCATGTTGCCAATTTTTTATGACCAACCCATGCTCAAAATAATCCCTATTTGAGTCAGGGAGATTAACTACAAGAGCCCTATTCAAATACCTAGTTTTCAAATAATAAATATTATCTAGAACGGCCCATTTATAACAAAACATAATTTCAGGGATCCCAATACGAGTCCCATGAGTTAAATTTAATTTATGCACCCCGTTAATTATTCTCCATGAATTGGGGGCTATTTTTGCAGGAACAAGATCAAAATATTGACAAAACTCAAGGCATAATGGGTTTGGTGGAAAGGAAAAACCGCATTCAGCAACAAAAAGACTGGGGAACCAATGTCCCTCAGCCAATCGAAAGTAATCTAAAGGCTCAGAAAGAACCTCTAGAGTTACCCACGAAGGAATGGAAAAATCAGAACGGAATTTCTCAACAGATTCCACAATATAAACCATATTGAATAAAAGAGGTACAGAAAGAAAGGAGATGTGTTGACAACGAACGGAAACAAAGATGAACGCACAAGAGAAGAAAAGAAGAGAAAGCTTGAATGCAGAGAATGAAAAACGTAGACGACGGTATGGTTACCAAAGAAGTTTAAATACTTTGCATTGGGAAGCGGCGAAAGAAATGATTACCAAAAAGAAACTACTGAACTTCCGGCGGCTAAAAGGACAAAAATTGCACGAAGATCGAAGCGTTCATAAAAAAAGGCGGAAACTGCGAAATAAGAAGGAAATTTGAATACAATGTTCCTAAAACCCAGGAAGGATATTTAATATTGCCATATACCGAGAAAGAATGTTCCATACTCCTCAAAGTTCGAAATATGAAACATTGGGGGCTTCTGTTGATACCAAAATTAATATGCTGATGTGGACGAATAATGCGAAGACACGTGTCAATTTACGTGGCACAATAGCAGCGAGGAAGATCATTTCCCGACCAGCCATGTTTCTTTCCGAGCAACAAGAATACACCGAGGAACTCTATCACACCGAGGAACTCTATCACACCGAGGAACTCCAACGCACCGAGGTACTCTAATGTTCCGAGGAACTCCCGATCAGCAAACAGCTATGGCGGTCCGAGCTGCATCTCGGTCGTATCATTAATTGCCAGATAATCAACAGCTCAGATATTCATTGAATGCTTATATTCTTGGCACGCACTCTTCATTAAATGTATTACCCTTTCATACGTATGTCATTTAATGTATCGAACCTTTCATGTACAGCCTCAAGGCTATAAATACCATGTATCATCCTCATTCAAGGGGACGGGAATTTCTTGAGAGATCTTGTAATCAAGAATTCTAAAAACACTCAGGAATAACATAACAGTGGACGTAGGCTTTATTCCTAGCCGAACCACTTTAAAAATCTTTGTCTTATTTATTTATCTGTGATTGAAAAATTAGAGCGATCTAGTTTTTTACATCAACAGGGATGAAAAGGCTTTTTATGTGGAGAATAGGAACGCATGCATTGGTTTTTTCCCGAAGTGAGTGAAAGGGGCAGGAGTATGGTGCCTTGCTGGGGAAATGATTAAGATGGTTGTGGTTCAGTTCGGACAGGCGTGTCATTTCCAAGAACCATTTGGACCAACAATATTATTGACAATTGGGGGTATAAGTTTTATCCTCGGGTTAGTGGGGTAAGTTTTATGTGACATGAGCTAGTCACAATATTCTGTTATCACTAGATCCGCGAGTGAGGCGAGTTTAGTGGGAATATCATCGATATCACTATAATCTGTATATAGTTGCCTTTGTGTAGTGAGCCTCTCTTTAGTAATATCTACAGGGAGAGAGGGTGCAGGCACAGGGAGTATGTGTGTGTTGAAATTACTCGTCCTAGTGACATATCATGCGAGTGTGATATTGTCCTTGGTATGGACTGATTTACGAGGTGGGTGGAATGATAGAGGGCTGTGATAACAAGGCCATCGTGTCTAACATCCCAGGTCAGGATGTATTGTTTGACGAGGTCTAGCCTGAAAGAGGGCCGGGCTCGCATTTATATTATATTATGATAAAGACTTCAAAGATTATGGGTGTCTCGAGATATTTGATCCCGATGTGGAGGGACTTTATCGAGGTGAATGGAGTTATATTGGATTTACTATTGAGCAGAGAGATTTAGCTCATTATTATGTGTAGTGCTCAAAACATGGTGATAGGGAGAGCACATTACTATATCACTCCTTTAGGGATATGGGAGTTGAGATTTATATTTATAAGTCTGGGAACAGAATTTTGAGAGACCCGGTTAGGATATTAAGGTTTATGGAATTTGATTACCACCAATGTTGAGTAATATAGTATTGCGGAAGTTCCTTGTTTGAATATTGTTGCGTGATGAGATACGCGAGAACTTTGATTAACGTCGTGAGTAGAGGGACGTTGATGCATGTGAGGGCATCAGTTTCGAATGTTATTCAATGGATGTGTAGAGAAAACACTCTGAAGGGTGGAAATATGTTAATGAGAAATAAATTTCAATTTATGGGGAGATTAGGAATACCCATGAGTTATATCCGCATTGAGAATCCGAGGCCAGATTTAAGGAAAGTGTGTGTGATGTTTCCAGTGTTGTGCAAATATGCACCGATAGGAGGATATAGGAATAAATGTGTGGAACATATGCCTAAGGGAAATTATATATAAAGTCGAAATGGTATGATGGATTGAATATCGTGTGAGAATGAGGATAATCTAAGTATATGTGTGCAATGAGAGTAGAACACCGAGATGGGTTGAAAAGCTGTGGGAAGCCATTCAAAAGATACCTATTGATAAAGAGGAGCCCGAACTGTTATGGGAAAATAGAGCGGAGCCTTACTTAGTCAAATGTTGAGAGTGGCTTGCGTGTAAATAGGTTGCTGATGACTATGGGGCATAAAGACCCAATAAGTGTGCCAGTTGAGAAATGTGCACGACCCATGACTTTTGGCATACCGGGGGTAGAAAGGGAGTATAAAGTACCACTTAATGTGAGATATTATAAGCGATAATTAGTGTTGAGTGAGACATAGTGAGATTGTCTCCGGATGCAGCAGCCATGGATGGAAAAAGGTTGACTCGAGATGATCAACCAGAATTTGGTGACAAGCCTACGTTACCAATGACAGAATGGGTACGTAGACTGATAAAACTTATAATGGGTTTCCAACACCGTGACTAGGTTAAGTATTCCTCCGAATGTATGGAATGGAGTGGCTTAGATGAAGTAATAGTTATTCTTTCTTTGAAAAGAAGGATTGCACCGGTGCAAGGTGCCTCCCAATATTATTGTAAATCTGGACGATATTCTGCAATCCCACCTCTAATAGGGATTATCAGGAAGCGATGGGGATGAAGTTTTGTTTTGGGTATATTGTTTCACCTATAGCCCGATGGTTAGACGAGAGATGGCTTATTATGCTGGCTAATTCGAGTAGTGCGGGGGGTGACTTATAGGGTAATTGACGGGAAGAATTACCATTGGTAGAGTTGTATGTAATAACTTGTACCGATTTATCACACACGAGGTAACTTTCGAGGTTTTTTGTGGAAGGCCTTATCGTTCACCCTAGAGTTGATTAGATGTGAGGGGATAACTAGATTTTTGGACTGGCCGTGATTTGGAGTCCATTTGATAATAGTGGAGTGAACCACAAACTATTTTGGGTGACTTTTGAATGTCGTAAGAGTTGCATCACCGTGAATGAAAGTTCTAAATATTGACATGAGTGGTCATAGGTTATCATGATTTCCTCCCATGAATGGATTTCTGAGCTGTGGTAAATAAGGGAGTTGGAATTTAAGGTTGTGCAACCTTTTCTCAATATAGTGGCGATAGAGTCAGTATTGAAATCACATGACTTATAGAGTGTATCAGTATGTAGTGAATTAGTAAAGCTTGTTCATAAACTTGGGCTAGAGTGATTAACCCTTTTGATAGGTGGGTACCACTAGCAGGTAAAGTGGAGTGACCCTTATTTTACTATGATTTGAATTTTGGTACTCGAGGATGTCGTGATGTTATAGATCCTAAGTTTTAGTACTGGTCTCGCCCTAATTTTGAGGATGAAATTCCTTTGTAAGGGGGAAGTATGTAATACCCCGTATTTTTGCATATTTTTATTTAAATAATTTGAGGAATTAATTAGGAAAAATACGTTTTAATTATATTACGCTAGTAAAGTAATTTATTGCGATTAGATGATAAGTGTGACTACTAAATATTAATCGAGAGATAGATACTTATTAATATTGCATTGTGATATTTATTAAGTGTAAATAGTAAATAATTGATGATTTTGGTTATACGGCATAGCAAGTGATATGTGCATATTTTATTAATTGTGGTTATACGACATAACGAGTGATATGTGCATATTTTATTTTATCTCACCAGGAGTTGCATGTAGACTATTTTGAGGTGAGAAATGAGAAATATATTTAGAGGTCACGGATGACTCCGATAGGGTCTAAATAGTCGCAATAATATACCCAGGGGTTTATATTGGGTCCCGATTCGATTTTGGACCAAACTGGCACCTTTGGAGGGTAATTTGGTCATTTTAAAAATAGAGGTTAAAGGACCTACAAAAATTAGAGCCTTATATTTGATGATTAAAAGTGAGGGCTAGGGTTCATAACACAAAAATCTTAGAGAGGTAATTAGAGGGAAGAGAGGAACCATTCCCAAAAGCTGAAGGAGTATTCTTGAAAGATTGAAAGAGTTCTTGCATCCTAAGTACCTAAGAAATGAAGATTTGAAGAGGGAAACATAAAATAATCATCCTAACCCATGAAATCAGACCCTTCAGTATTTAAGGCAAGTTGTTTATTACATTTAAATGAAGTTATAATGCCCATGCGTAGAGATTTGTTGATAACCATGATTAAACCCATGTTCTTGGAGAAAAAAAAATAGATTTGATGGAGGTTGGTGAGGGATTTGCATGCAGAATGATTTAACATATGTAGAGGATTAATAATCACGGGAGACTTGATCATTCATACGAAATAATTCTGGGTTTGTGATTGGATATGTGGGAAGAACACAAAACTAGGGCATTGATGAAGTTTTATGGTTTCAATTCGTTCTTGGTTGAATTCTGTGATGATTTAATATGTTTAAAACGTTAGAAACCCTCCTAATGCATGTAGAAATGGGTAGGGATGTTTAGTTGTGACTTTAGTGTAGAGTAATATAAGTTGGTACTGGATTATGGGCGAAGAATGCATGAACAAAGAAATTTGGTGAATTACAGACACCGGATCGATCTGGACCTGGACACATCGGATCGGTTCGTTTACAGAAAAATGGATCAGTCCAGTCTTCGGTTCGTTTACAGAAAAATTTGAGAGAACTTCAGTTCTTTCTGTTTCTGACCTAGTTTTCTAATCGATGATTATGGAAATTCTTAGAACCTTATTAAGGGATTATGGGGAAATAATTTATACTACACTAGGCCTAATTGGAATTTTTAGTTTAGTCTTAGTGAGAAAATTAAGACGGGGATCAATTGGGATAGTTATGTTGCAAGTTATCGGGGGGAGAGATAATAAATTACGACAACTTCAGATGGAAAGATAAGTAGACCAGTAGGGTAAATAATGATTTAACTACTGAAATAAATAGAAGGGGTGATCGGGACCCTTAGGGTATGTGTGAATGCTCATGAATACGATAGTGTGATAAGTTGTAAAATAAAATGTACGTTAAGTATTAGAGAGAAATATTCTGTGTAGTAATGTAAATGTTTGGGTTGTGTGTATACCTACTAAATTACCGATAGGTGGAGTGAATACCTATTATTATAAATAGTTAGGCGGTGTGAATGCTTAAAGTATTTCATAGTATTAGAGTTAATGATTATCCGGACCAATACGTTATACTCGAATTAGGGGTCGATGATTTTCCATACCAAATCTAGATATTATATTGGGGTCGATGAAGTAACCGGAAAAATATACATTTGTATAACATTTACAATTTGGGTCGAGGGGTATCCGGACCAATGTAAATGATAGGATAATTGGAGTCGATGATTATCCGAACCAAATCTAGATATTATATTAGGGTCGATGAAGTAACCGGGCCAATATACATTTGTATACATTTACAATTGGGGTCGAGGGGTATCCGAACCAATGTAAATGATGGGATAATCGGGCTCGATGATTAGCTGGACCAATAATCCTTATAGTATATATTGTGAGTGATATATATACCTTATTAATAATCAACTTATGAGGGATAGTAGAAAATTAGATGATGTGTATAAATCTAAAGGTAAATTAAGTGGAGAAAGTTAATTAAAGATTTAGTGTCAGACAATGGACATCTAAGGAATAAATTAAGTAGTGAAGCTAAATTAAATATGAAAAGATATCATACGAGGATTGTGACTCGAGAAATAATTAACATATGAGTAGTGTTAATAAAATTATGTACTGTATGGGCAGTACGGGAACTTAGTGGTATAAATTAGTTCAGTGGGATACTTTAGTCTAGTTATCTTGGGTAGTATAGCTAGGTCAGCTACGTATAGAACGTTATGAGTGCACTTTAGTTGAGAGGTTAGGATAACTCGACAGAGAGTGTGCGTGATCATGTGTAATTAATAACTGAATTTTATTACGATAAATGCTTGCTAAATATTTTCATTGGGTACTAACTCTTTCTATAAAAATATTTTCAAAACCTTTTAGGTGTCCAACCACAGGGGCGCCAGGCTTGATATTCTGTTCCAGGTAGATGGAGCTACGACATAGGTGGATGTTACAGGATTTTCCTTAAACACTTCCATTACTCATTTTGATCTAGTATAGGATTTCAATATTTTAGTATGGACATGCTGTCCTTCATTACTTATTTAGATTCCGTTCAGATGGTATTTGTTTTTATTATTGGAGTTTTACTTGGTTTGGTTTTAGCCGATGGTTTATTCGGTAATACTTTATTCATTTATATTCTTGAGATGCTTAGACTATCTTATGTTGGTGTCTAATTATATATTAGTTCTGCATGTTGTTTTTGTTTAATGAAAGATTTAATTTGTCATCGGTTTAATTAACTAATAGGTGATTAGTAATTAATTTTGTTTAAACAGTGATGCTAAGAATGAACCAATTTGTAAATCCTGATTTAATTTAATAAAGGACTAATCACCCGGTATTTAATTAGGTGGGGTGTCACAATGATATCTTGATTAAGCGTCAAGGAATCTCATCCTTTCGTGTGTTGCTGTGGCATCGACCAACCGATGTATCTTCGAGAAAGGGAATCTATCTTTTGGACATACTCGGTTCAGGTTAGTGAAATCGATGCATACCCTCCAATTGCCATTGCTCTTGGGAACGACTACTGGGTTGGACATTTATACAGGGAAATGAACTTCCCTGATGGATCCTGCATGTAGTAGCTTCCCTACCCTTTTCTCTACTGCCTTGGTATTTTTGGGAGATGTTCGGCGAGCCTTTTGAGTGATGGTCTTAAAAGTAAGATTGATGTATAGGTAGTGGCACACTAAGATGGGGTCAATTCTAGGCAACTCGTAAGGCTCCCATGCAAAAACATCTATATTGCTCTTAAGGAATGCAACGAGTTCCCTTTTCTCCCGTTCGGTAAGAGCAGATTCAATCAAAAAAATTCTTTTTGTCAAGTTGTCATCGACTACAACTTCTTCCAAGCTTTCAACAACCCTGTCTGCAGGGTGGACCCTAGTCTCTTCCCCCCCCCCCCCCCCGATCGACCATATCGTAATTTCTATTTGGAGAGAACAACCCCTTCCTGGAATTTCTCTTAGGAGTTCTCAGGCTCCTTCTTTTCTTTTTCTTCAGGCGTATAGATGCGATGAAGAATTTTAGGGCTGTAGCTTGGTCGCCGCAAATTTCAACCACTCCACAATATGTGATGCATTTCACCTTTTGATGATAAGTGGATGGAAAGGACTTCATGACGTGGAGCCAAACTTTGCCCAAAATATCATGGTATGGGAACTCAAAGTCCACAACTGAGAACTCGATTAACTTCGAGTTGTTCCCTGCCATGACTGGCATCTTTCCCAATGGCATGGTAATCCTTCCTGCAAAGTCGACCAATGGAACACTAGATTCTTTGAGGTCGGTGATATTCAATTTTAACTTATGGAACAAGTTCAAATACATCACCTCGAATGAATTCCCCTTGTCTACTAGTAGCTTCTTGACATCCCAGTTAGTAATCCTGAGCGTGATTACTAATGCGTCATGATGTGGGGTCCTTACCCCGACTAAGTCCTCCTCGGTGAACATGATGTGCTTCGTATAATCAAATCTTCTGGTAACCGACGCTTTCCAGTCTGAGTCTTTGCTAGATCAATCTGAAAAGTTTCCATCACGAAAGTCACCTTCTTGAGTTCCATTTTAATGACGTTCCCCTGAATCTGTCTAAAGTCTAATGCCCCATGAATTACTACAAACTCATGTCCTGTATCATCAGCGAGGACATTGTCTGGATTTTGGTTGCCATTGGCTAGGACTTTCTCTGTCTTATTATCAACCTACTTGCTAAGGTTCCCTACCTGAACTAGATCTTACATATGCGACTTCAGATGCAATTTTTGATTCGATGTCCACCCTCCTTGTGGAATACGCACCTCAGTGCATTTTTTCTCTAAGGTGGATCGCCGTCTATCTTTTTGGGCCATTTAATGAAGGTATCATCCTTGATCTTGCTGAGAATCTTGTCAATGGGTTCTTTAAAGACTGTGTTAACAACCTAGATCGCCTTGGAAGGGTCATTCTTACCTCCACCTTTGGAGCCATTCTTGCCCCCGTTCTTGCTTCCCTTTTTCTGGGTGTTATTCTTCTTTGTCCCCTTTATGGCCAATCCCGATCCTCGCGGCGAGCGGGCGGAGTGAGGATCCTAGGTCCCGTGCATCCCTCTCGGGAGCGCTTCGGCCGGCGTCATTGATGAGGTGAAAAATGTAGAGAGATGGAGTCGCCAGTCTATTTTACTCAACACAGACAAAAGAAAGGGAGCCATCCCAAAGGACATCATCCAAAGACATACTAATACATATGAAACCAAAATGATTCGAAAAGGGTTCGGAGGCTAAGTTATGAAATGGGAAGGTGTTAGGCACTCATTCCGCCCTTACGGTCTCTTATGTTTTTTGTTAGTTTCCTTTATTTTCCCCGTGATATGTGTGCATGTGCATATATAGTGGAGATAGGTATCCTCGACTTGTATCATTGAAGAGATAAAGCGAGTCATCCGTATAAATGTAAAAATAATATTAGAAAAAAGGATATATGTGATTATCCTTATGTTGATCGTTACGATGGAACGATAACGCATATGGGATAATATGCTACTAAGAATAAATATATAGAATATAAAGGAATGGAGTTTAGAGAAAAATAGAAAAGGAGAGCAAAGTAAAAATAGGAATTGAGTCTCGAATTTTACCCTGAGATGCCTACGTAGCCTATAGAGGCATCAAAGTCCACGTAATTCATATGCAAAATGAGGGGTGGGGTTTATCCCATAAATCCAATTGGGGGATTCCCTTATTTTTTTTTGTGTGTGTGTAGAAAAAGTGTTTTAGTTATGAGAGAAGTGTAAGAAAAGTGTGAGAATTCCCATTTGGAATATGAGCAAACCCTCTTTTTCTTATTTTTTGGGTTTTTATTTGTACGAAAATAAGGGATGTGAAGTAATACTAAATAAAAAGTATATTAGGATGTGTGAGATGAGAGAAAAAGTGCTAAGCAATGAAACAAGTTAATGAAAATTTATGAGAATTTAAGGAGAATATTGAGAAAATTGGACTTTCTTGAAGATCTTGAGTTTGATCTTGAATGTTGGAGATAAGCCCTTACACTTGGATGATGATGGAGGGTAGTGAATTCACCAATTTTGATGAAAAGGATGATGAAAAGTAAAGGTTGGAAAGGGATTTGGATGTGGAAATCACGCTGACTTGGAGAGAGGTTTTTTGGATTTGTTAAAAGTGATCTCTCTCAGATCTGGGCCCTTTTTTGTAATGAGGACAAGCCCTTGTTTTTATTAGCCTAGGGCATTGCCGATCGACATAGCCCTGGTCCTGCCAATCGACAGGTGTGTTTAGGCACACTGTCGATAGTCAGGGTCTGGGACCTGCCGTTTGGTAGTGTCTTTCAGGCCTTTTTGGAAAATCGACCGAAGAGCACAAACCGTTGATCCGAATCATGCACGAGGTAGACCGTTGGAAAGGTTATTCAAATACCTTCTAAAGTCTTTGGACTTCTCCCAAGTTCAAGAGTTAACTTTTGGCCAAATGTGGCTCGGAAGCTCTCATCGGTCCATTAGACGAAGAATCTTCGGACGAAAACCGATCGTTCGTCCGCATGGTGAGTCAAAATTGCGCATGGGGCAGATCGTTGGAAAGGTTAGGAGATGTAATTCGACATTCCAAAGAGTTTGATCCAATTTGGGGAGTTAAATTTGGTCAACCGAACCCTGGAAGAATTCGGTGACATCTCGGAGTAAAATGGATAGTTCGTCCGTATCGTAAGTCGGAATCGCGCACGGGACAGACCATTAGAAAGGGGATTCAGTGCCCTTCAAAGATTTATTCATATCGGTCGATATGAAGAGTTTACTTAGGTCAAATGGACGTCGGGAGCATCCGGTGGCCTCCTGATCGAGTTTCGAGAAAAATGGGTTGTTCATCCGCATGGTAAGTCAAAATCGAGCACGAAACGGACCGTTGAAAAGGGGTTTCAGCTCCCTTTGAAGATTCATTCAGTCTCGATCGAGTTGAAGACTTTTACTTTTGTTAAAATGGAGCCTAGGCGTGCCCGATGGTTTTAAGGTCAGTACTCGGGGTATGAAGGGAGGTGCTAAGGACCTAAGGAGAGTTTAAGGGGTAACAAAATGGGGTGTCTACAGAGACCCTCGACGGGTGAGTTTGGAACAAACGATAGTCGTCGAATAGACATCGCATGATGCCTTTTGAAAGAGGATTACCAATTCAGAGGGTCGAGGCCGATTCTGAGGACTTAAGGAATAAGGAGGACCAATTCAGAGGGTCGAAGCCAATTATGAGGGCTTGAAGATGAGGTGAGTCGAAGCCAATTCTGTTGGCTTAAGTAGGGATAACTAATTCTGCAGGTCAAAGCCAATTATGAGGGCTTAAAAATGAGGTGACCGATTCTGCTGGTCGAAGCCAATTCTGTGGGCTTAAGTAGGGATGAACAATTCTGCGGCTAGAAGCCAATTCTGAGGGCTTGAAGATGAGGTGAATGATTCTGCGGGTCAAAGGAATTCTGCGAGCTCAAGTAGAGATGACCAATTCTGTGGGTCGAAGCCAATTCTTTGGGCTTAAGTAGAGATAACCAATTCTGCGGGTCGAAGCCAATTCTGCGGGCTTAAATAGAGATGACCAATTCTGCGGGATAGTGTATAGGTGACCAATTCTGCGGGCTTAAGTAGAGATGACCAATTCTGCGAGTCGAAGCCAATTCTGCAGGCTTAAGTAGGGATGACTAATTCTGCAGGTCGAAGCTAATTCTGCGGGATTAAGTACAGATGACCAATTTTGCGGATCGAAGCCAATTCTGCGGGCTTAGGTGACGATCAAAGACCGAGGTCAATTTTGACCTATGATGATCCAAGACCGAGGTCAATTATGACCTAACATAGGTGACGACCGGGGACCGATGTCAATTCTGACCTAACTAACGTGATAATCCAAGACCGAGGTCAATTCTGACCTAAGAGAGGATAAAGATTGGATTTTGGGTTCCGTTGGGGAATAGTGAATGAGCTGGGGAAAATTTAGAGTGTCCTTTAGAGATATTGCCTGAGGAGAACGATTCTCTGGAATTTTACTAGGCAAAATTACCTCGCGATGTTGTTTTTGAGCTGGGGAGATGATTACTAGGGAAATCCTTTTGATCTTGGAGACTTTGCAGAGGAAAGGCAAATTCGATGCTATAAACTTCACTGGGGAAGTGATTAGGTGCTCCAAGTATTGGACGTATTGCTTGGGGGGGGGGGTTGAGACTTCTGGGGTATAGGAGGTGATCCTTAAAGATTCTCTGCGAACGTTGTCGGGAAGGGATTTACTTGTCTCTTGAGAGTTCCGCTGGGAAAATAGGGGTTCCACATGCGGGAATACGAAATTTTCTTGGTGAAAATGTTCTAAATCCTTTCGGGGATTTTTAGGAATTTTTTGAGGATTTTTTGGTATTTTTTGGGAATTTTTGTACGAAAATTTAAGGGGGGTGCCGATCGGCATGGTGTAGAGGGTGCCATTCGGCAGTGGCACGGACTTTTGGGAAGGTAAAGAGGCAGTGCCGATCGGTGGGTGGGGGGTCAATGCTGATCGGCATGACCCTTGGCATCCTATATAAAGGGGGCGAATTCTTTTCATTTTTCACAGCTTCTCGCTTGACCTCTTTTTGCGATTTTCCTCTGCAAATCGTTCTTAGCATTCCGATCTCTAAGAAGTGGCCGCCTTTGTGAGCACTGCAGTGCATAGGGAATGGTTGACTATCAATGACTGGGCGAACGTGGAGTGGAGGGCCAGGGCGCCTCTTGCTTTAGGGAGCGAGAATTCCTTTGACACATTTGAGACATTTACGGATGAACAGAACTTACTATGGGAGCCATCATGTCATCACTCTTCGAGGGTGGTGAGCCCTGGCGGTTATGTAAGTAACCTGACTTTTGACATTCTTTTCTTTTTTCTTGGTGATTTTTCCTTCCTTCTTGAATTTTTGACAAGGTTTTTTCTTTTGACAGTCTGATATCTCTCTGAAGAACATGTGTGCCAGTGGGACAACGGGGCTTAAGGATGTCTGGGAGCATCTTCCACCTGTTGTGCATTGGGTGGTATCATCAGCGGGTTTTGAGAGGTTGGCATCTGCGCTAGATGAGACGCCTTGTTCGACAACGGTCTTATGCGCTCTATGGAAAGATGGTGGGATACTACACACACCTTCCATTTTGGTTTTGGGGAGATGATCGTGACTCCCATAGATGTGCAGTACATGCTGGGGTTGGATTGTGACGGAGAGCAGATATAGGTGGATCGTTCTCTGAGGGTGAGGCCGGAGGCGATGCGGGCGGCGCTTAGTGACATGGGGAGGATAGTTTCTGGGGATTCCATCTAGCTATCCTTGCTGAAAGATGTTCTGTTGAGCTGGGTGATTGATGTGTAGGGCGGGATGCAGGTGAGACAGATGGACCGGTTGTTCATATTGTTGGTGCTGGGAGGTTTCATGGTGGCGTCGAGCGGCGACGTCGTCCATTTATGGTTCTTGCCATATTTGAGGATGTTTTCGAACATCCCTCTCAATGATCGAGGGAGCTTGACTTTGGTGACACTCTATTTTTCTTTGGATGCATTAAGTCGGTGCTTTCGATAAACTTTTACTAGAGCCACGTATCTTCTTAAGGTATTCTTCAGTTTGTGCATTTTTCTTTCATGCATTCGCATTTTCCTTATGCGTCTCTTTTTTTGATTGTGGGTTATTATCTTTGGCAGACGTGGTTCTATGAGGTGATTGGGTGTAATACCCAGCTGATTGCCTTGAAGGACGAGATTGTTGGGTACTTCTTCCTATTGTATCGATGGTGGAAAGACAATCGATAGTCGAAGGGATCTCTTTCTCTAGAGGCGGTGTGTCAGGTCTTGAATGGTCTGACCAGTGGTAGGGTAAGATTCTTTCCTCTTCAGTCTTGGTTTTTTCATGTTCTGATTTTGTATTGAGTTATGCCTGCTGGGGATTTTCAGGTGACCTTTTACCCTTGGGGGACAACCATTTAGGATACGGGGCGACTGGCGTGAACGTACAAATGAGGCGTTTATTGGAGCATGAGTTTGGACACTCTTGGTATCTCGAGGAGAGGGTGGTTCGGAAGATTACTGAGGAGGAGGTGGTGGTGCCACCTGCGTAACCTCCTATATCTATAAGGCGTGAGTGACTGCGGTCGGAGGATGCGAGGATCGCGACAATGATCGGCGAGTCCTATCTGTTGTACACTGATATGGCTGCGCCGTATGACTATATGGACTATGTGATGAGATAGTTAATGGCGCCCAACAGATATAATCCCTTGCCTTTCCCTCCTGCGGGTTCGAGTCGGGCGATGGGTTCTTCCCACAGCGATGGTGGTCCATCGGTGTCTGCGACGACGACGACGACGACTTCAGAGGTTCCCTTTGTTCGATTGCATACCCCTTTGTACAACATTCGGCTGGCCGATGGAGGGATGGTACCCATGTTGCACAGTCCTTATGCGATGGATCAGGAGGAGATGGGTTTGATAGAGGAGGTTCTTCATCTTGCGGTATACCTTCTTACTCTTTTTGGGTCCTTTTCTGTTTCGATCTTTTTTGCTTTGATACTGATTTTTCCTTTTACTCGCAGTAAGTTCATGTGTCGACCACTTAGCTGAGGGACATCAGAGACTGGATATCTTCGGCGACTACCCATATTGGGGATGCGGTCTCGGTTCCTTCTTAATTGGTGCCATCTTCTTCATTCGGGGAGGACTTTAGCTCGGGTAGCGGTGGTGCGTCGTCTCGCCGTAGGGGAAAGGGAGCGCGCCACAGGGGTGGAAGCTCTTAGAGAGAGGTAGAGAGAGAGAATGTGGGTTCGGGCTGAGTCCCGTTGATTGCTTTTCTTTATTTCCTACAAAATTTGATGTAACATAGAAGAGAATATATATTTGCAATGCAATGGGATTTTTTATTATCTTTTGTTAATGGTGAATGCATGCACATGCACTTTTACTTTGCTGCTGAGACCGTATAAAGAAATATTTTTAGGATTTTGGAGGAAAGTTTTAACAATAAGAAAGTATATAGGGGTGGAAAAGGATTTTTGAAATTCTATTGAGAATATCACTTTATTTCTAATGAGTTTCTAATTTTCATAAAAGAGGAAAAAGAAAAAATTTCCAAAAATAGGGGGTTGCCGATCGGTAAGACCCTTGTCCTGCCTATCGGCAGTCAAGTCCAGTCCCATCAATTCAAAGCTTTGATTAGTTCCCTCTTCAACCTATTGTACTTTATGGGGTAGGATTTCCTCCGATTTCTGCAGGGGTCATGTTTTTTTTGTGAGGGTTTTCAAGTATAAAAAGGGGTAAGGGTGGAGTATTTCCATCATACCTTCACATTCTTACTTACCTGCCTACTATTTCTTAGTCTTGCAAGATGGCTCTCCCTGGTAGCATTGGGTTTTCTAACTACCTCAAAGCCTTGGAAGCAATGTGATCTTATAATGTCGACTACGATGCTTTCAGTATGCGTCGGGTTTCTTTGTGGCACAACTGACCCATTGAGTGGAACATGTTGATGGCGGCGGTGCAGTTTTGGTACCCCGAAGACCATGTATTCCGCTTTGGGTTGGATGAAGTTTGTCCCACCTATGAGGAATTTTCTGCCATGCTGGGGATAAATACCAGTATCGCTGCAGCGCTTCCTGAGTTTTCCTGTTCTCCCAGGAAGTTGTTGGTTGGGCTTCTTCGCATTTCGCCTCCGGAGGCTAGACCATTGGTTACTGGGGGAATGATCTCCCTTTTGGCGATGTTACAGTCCATGCACTTATAGGAGGCTCGTGATGCTGGATACGCTAAAGCCATTGTTCTGGGCTTCGTATCAAATTTATTGCTGGTGACTGGGGAACTGCTGGTGGATCCACAACTTGCAGCTATTATTTCTTGGATGTCATACCATCGCAATCCTGCGGCGGTGATACTGGCGGAGACTTTGAATGGCCTGGATGCTTGGCGAGAAGGTCGTTCTGACTTCTTAAGGGGTAGCCCCGTGATGCTGTTCATGTGGTTGTCTGAGAGACTCTGCCTAGTGACTCCTTCGAAATACCCTTTATCGGTTGTATGTAACTTCTTTTCCTTCTATTTTATCAGTGTTGGCTTGGAGACCGAGAGCTGGGAAAATTGGTTTGTGGAGCACGAGACTCTAAATCTGTGCTTGTCAATGCCTTGGTGGGGATAGTTGCTTCCTATTCTGGAGCTAGGGGAATACTCGTATGTACGGCTGGTTGGTCTCAGATAGACCTCTTTCTATTTCCCTTGGCGGCTTCTGTGTCAATTTGGCCGGGAACAGGTCGTGCCACCTCAGACACAAGACTTCTTTCCGCTAGAAGATTTGACTGAGCATCTGTGCATGCGGCTTGGCTCTTTGTGGGATAATCGACGTCCATCGACCCGTCCCTCTTAGTCTGTTGGGAGAGTTTGGCATATCCCTAGGGATTATATGAAGTGGTTGTGGAGGAGAGTGGTCAGCAAGATGTTGGAAGTGGAGACTGGACAAAGGTGGCTTGTCTTATCTGATAACATGGAGGGAGGTGTTGTGGTTTTTTCGAAGTTGGTTCGGGCTTATCGGTCCATGGAGCGCCTGTGGCACTCTGTTCAGGCAGGGGAAGCTTGGGGACCCCAGGATGCAGATGATGATGATGAAGAGGGCTCATATGGTAGCCGTGGATAGGACTCTTGGAGAGTTTATTTTGTAATAGGGAATAAATGTGGGGATTTATTTAGCATTTTAGGAAAGTAGGGGGATGGGAGTTATCCGTTCCTTTATGTATTTGCACTGTAATTTCTTATTAATGAAATAAATAAGTTTTTGATCATCCATCCGGCCTTTTGACGAGTTTTGTGTTTTTGAATTACCTATACCGATCGCTAAGGCATACATAATCCTTTTGTTCAAGTATATGTTAAGATGGATTGTTGTTCTCGGAGATAAGAAATGAATAGTATTTTATGAAAAAGAAAGGGCCGTGCTCATGTAAGGTGAATGAGTTGCCTACGTACCTATGGGGTTTTTGAAAATTTTTGTTTGAAAATGGTATATTGCAGAGGATCAACCACGTACTTCTGGGTAGCAGGAAATGAAGAGATTTTTTTTAGAATAGAAGGTAGATGAGAAGCGTCGTAGCGCGTAGAGATTTCGGACTAGGGGTAGAACTTCTTGAGACGGTCCAAGTTGACTGGATGAGCCATCTCCTCCCTATCTAAGTCAGTGAGCATGGCGACACTGCTAGACAAGATCTTCTTGACAATGTATCGGCCGCTCCAATTGGGCTTGAATTTCCCTCTGGGTTCCCAGATGGGTTCTATGATCTCTTTGAGGGCTAGATCCCCCTCTCGGACACCGCATTACTTGACTTTCTTATTGAATGATCTCGATAATCGGTGATGACACCCTTGTATGTGGTATAGCACTTTTAATCTCCTTTCGTCTAGGAGGGTCAGCTTGTCAAGATGATTTTGGCACCAGTCTTCTTCACTGACCTTATGTTTTAGTATGACGCATAGTGAGGGTATTTCCAGCTCTACGGGTAGGACTTCTTCCATGCCATAGACTCAAAGAGTAAGGGTTAGCCCCAATAGAGGTTCGAATTGAGGTTCGTAGCCCCAGAGGGCGTACGGGATTCGATCGGCCCAATCTCGACAGTTTTTGGTGATCTTGCTGATAATGGCCTTGAGGTTCTTGTTGGCGTCTTCGACTGCACCATTTGTCTAAGGTCGTTAGGGAGAATATTTGTGTGTCTGAATCCCATACTTGTTGACCACTTCTGTGACTTTTGCCTCGAAATGCAACCCGTTATCTGACACTAACTCGTGCAGGACCCCATATCGGCAGATGATGTTTTTCCTGATGAATTTGGCCACTTTCTTGGCGTTCATCACTGCGTATGAATTAGTTTTGACCCACTTGGTGAAGTAATCAATGGAAACTAGGATTAACTCATGCCCATTAGAAGTCTTTGGTGTAACCTTCCCTATGATGTCGATGCCCCAGGTAGATAATGACCAGGGAGAGGTCATGTTATATAATTCTCATGGAGGCAGATGCTGAAGGTTGAAGAACTGTTGGCATTTAAGGCATCTTCAAACATAGGCGGTGCAATCCTGGGTCATGGTGGTCCAGTAGTAGCCTTGTCGAATGATATTCTTGGCAAGCATGCGACCGTTCATGTGGGGTCTGCATTCCCTACTGTGGATCTTTTGCATTGTCTTTTCAATGTCAGCCCCTGCGATACAGTGCAGATGAGTTCCGTCGAAGTTCCTTTTGACCAGTGCTTGGTGACAGATGATGTACTGGGCAGCCAATCTTCGAAGGGTTTCTCGATCTTTCTTATTAGAATCCTCGGGATACCTACCATGCTTGAGGAGGTGCCATATATCATATTACCAGCAATTGGCTAGCCCGGGATCTTCTGTGGTGACGAGCTTAATGTGGTAGCAGTGGATTGGTTTGTCTTGCTTTTGAACCAGGAAGGGGGTCATTTCTATTCCTTCGGGCATGTATACCAAGGAGGCCAAGGTAGAAAGGGCATCGGCTAGGTTATTCTTTGCTCGCGGTAGGTAGTGGAAGGTGATATCTTGGAATTAGGAGGCTAGCTCTTCTAAGTGGGCATGGAAGGGTTGGAGCTTCTCGTCCTTGACTCTCCACTTTCTGAGCACTTGACCGATAATGAGGTAGAAATCCCTGTAGATATCTAGGCATTGAATACCTTTATTGAGAGCAACTTTGAGGCCTACCGTGCATGCCTCGTATTCAGTCATGTTATTGGTACAAGGGAAATCTAGCTTGATGGCGATGGGAGTGTGGGAGTCATCCGGGGTGATCAGAAGTATCCCAATGCCATATCCCTTTTTGTTGGTAGCACCATCAAAGAACATTTGCTATTGGTGATTGTCCTGGGCAGTGTAGAGGATGTTTTCATATGGGAATTCGGAGATCCAGACACCAGCTTCATCTATGGGGTAATCAATGAGGTAGTCAAAGATGGCTCTTCCTTTCATGGCTTTTTACATGACATACACGATATCAAACTCGTCTAGGAGCATCAACCATTGGTCCATTTGGCTGGATAAGGCAGGTTTCTCAAGAAGGTTTTTGATGGGGTCCATTCGGGATACAAGTTTCATGGGGAAGGCGAGCATGTAGTGCCGCAAATTTTGGGTGACCCAGACAAGCGCGACATATGCCTTTTCCAAAGTAGTGTATTTGACCTCGTATCCGACCAATTTGAAACTTGCATAATGTATGGCTCTTTCTTTGTGAGAATCTTTAAGGTATTGGGCTAACAAAGCCCCAACTACAATGTCGGTTATGGTTAGGTATAGGAGCAGGGGGAGACCAGGCTATGGTGGCTTGAGTACCGAAAGTTGAGTCAGGTATTATTTGATTCGGTCAAAAGCTTCTTGGTAGGCCTCATTCCAAACCTTGGTTGAATCCTTTCGGAGTAGTTTGAAGATAGGTTAGTAGATGGAGGTTAGCTGGCTCATGAACCGGCTCATGTATTGCAATTTCCTAAGGAAACCTCAGACTCCTTTCTCTGTTCGGGGAGGTGGCATCTCCAGTATGGCGTTCAGCTTAGCAGGATCTGCTTCTATCCCCTTCTTACTGACCATGAATCCCAAGAGTTTTACCTTTGTAATGCCGAAGACGCATTTTTGCTGATTGAGTCTCATCTGATACTGTCATAATCGTTCGAAGAACTTTTGGAGAGAGGGAATATGGCCCTCTCTAGTCTTGGATTTGATAATCATATCATCCACATAGACCTCAACATCTTTGTGAATCAGATCGTGTAGGATGGTTGTGGCATCCCTTTGGTAGGTAGCACCAGCGTTCTTGAGACGAAATGGCATAACGGTGTAACAAAGGGTTCCCCATGAGGTGATGAATGCTGTATTTTCTTGGTGGTCGGGGTGAATTTTGATTTGGTTGTATCCAGAAAAATCATCGATGAATGACTTCAGAGCATGACGGGTTGTGTTGTCCATGATCATGTAGATATTGGGTAACGGATCATCATCCTTTGGAGAGGCTTTGTTCAAGTCCCGATAGTCTACACACATCCGAACCTTCCCTCATGATTTCGACACAGGCACTATATTATCTAGACACGTGGGATATTCGATCACACGAATGAAGCCCAAGTTCAACTATTTGACCACCTCTTCTTTGACTTTGAGCGACCATTCGGTGCAGAGATTTCTCAACTTTTATTTAATCAGATTGTAATATGGGAGAGTGTGAATATCATACCGAGCTATTTCAGGATCAATGACGGGCATATCGTCATAGGACCATGCGGAGACATCCATGAATTACTTTAGCAATTCTTCGAGTTGTGCACGCTCATACTCGTCAAGGGTAGCCCCTATCCTAATCTCGCGCAGTTGGTTACTAGAACCGAGGTTAACAAAAATAGTCTCTTCTTCATTAACTTGAACGCGTTTATGTTGTTTATTATTAACCTTATTTAGATCAGTTAAGAATTATACATTTGCAAAATTATCATCATCAAAAGTTTGATTAGAATCTAAACAGTTAATGTAAGGCACAACAAGATACTCAAAATCTTCGTTTATTTCATTGATAGGAAAAACAACATTGAGAACCTCATCAAAGGAGGTATCGATTACATTTGAGCAAGGATAGACAACAGAAGAAGAAATGGGGTAAACATTAGGATTAGGAGAGATTTTAGAAGGTAGAACTGGCGCAGCTTGCCAGTTGAGGAGAGGTGTATCTGCAGCTTTGACTAGTTGGGACAGATCCGGTGATGTAGTGCCTGAGTGAACCGTGCAGAGTGTTAGCCCCAGTGTTTGCAAGTTGAAGGAATCTTCGGAGTCACATTCTTGAGTCTCTTTATTATCTTTGATGAATGGTTGAATATGGTGTTGGGAACTTTCGGCCCATGGGTAGCTGTCCTGGAAAAAGATCTCCATTTTGGGCTTCATCTTCTTATCTATATGGTCATACCATAGTTCTGAAAGCTGCAAAAGGGGAAGTCTCCACCCTCTTTGATGAATCGTCCATTCAAGGAGTCACCTGGGATAGTCTGGATGCAGTCTAGTCCTCTTTTTGGTCTAGACTAGCAGATCATTCGGAGATCTTGTTATGACGGTTGATACCCCAAACCACAAGGAGGGAAAGCTCTCTTCAGTTCAATAAGCTCAAGTATACCTTGCTGTCTTTATCCTAGACCCAGTTCGGGCATGAAGTGCATGTTTTTGAACATCTAAATCACATTGACGTTGCCATGAGGGTCGTATTCTGGACAAACCCTTTCTTTGAAGTCGTCCCATGACGGGAGTAGGAGTGGCTCAACTCGAAATCCTGATAGGAGCACATCATTTGACCCATGCTGTATCTCAAAAATTGGACTGCTGGTACTTGTACCCTCGGCATTGTCATTATCGCCCAAAATGGTGATGACCCGTTTATTGGTGAAGAACTTCAATTTCTGATGGAGTGAGGAAGACACACCCTTGATACTGTGGAGCCAAGGTTGTCCTAATAACAAATTGAAACAAGATGGGATGTCAATAACTAGGAATTCGATGATAAGGTTTATAGGCCAGCCCCTATTACAAGCTTTATGGATCCCATCACCTCCCGATGGGTATTATCGTAGGCACGCACAACAGCGAAGGTTGGAGCGAGGTCGCTTTCTTTCAGTCCTAAACACTTGAAGGTTCTCAGTGGGCAAACATTCAAGGCAAATCCATTATCGACAAGAGAGAGTGGTACAACCTTCCCCATAACTTTGACGGAGATGTTGAGTGCATGATTGAGGTTTGGCCCATTCTTGGGGATTTATTCTTCAGAAAAGGATAGTATTCGGGTAGAGGTCAAGGATCTGACAAAATTTACCGCTTCTTCTAGTGTGGTAGAGGGAGGAACTATGGGTCCAGTGAGCAACTTGATCAAAGCATTTCTGTGCAGCTGAGAAGACATGAAAAGCCCCCATAGAGTGATGTTAGCTTGAGTTTTCTTTAGTTGATCGAGGATCTTGCTTTCCTCGATGGTCATTTCTAGCATAGGAAGGTTTTGAATGCCTTTCCCTTTTTCATTAGCTAGTAGTGAGCTTGGGATCTGGTAATGCCTCCCTGATCTGGTCTTGTGATTTACTGAAGAAGGTAAGAACATGAATCCTATTTCCTCGTCAATCTCGGGTTGGTCTTCCACCTTGTTTATTTCTCCAAGGATTTCTTTAAATGATATCATCCCACACATGTCAGCTACCGGGCCAATTTTATATGAATCTTGCTCTTTATTCGAATCTTCGAACTCTTTCTCCCATTCGGTGGCAATAATTCTATCTTTCCATGCAAATTCGATGCATTCCATAACTTCAACGGCTTCTTCATACATGTCTTCCCATTCTGTGGGGATATGTGAGGGTGAGGAGACCGGGCGCCCTTGTAGCTTCAGAGCATCAAGTAACTTAGTCATATTGCAAATATTGTCGGTTTGCCTGAATATCTCTGCCATAACCTGGACAACATCATGTAAGTTGACTTTATCAGTTGGTACTACCCAATTGTTTAATTCTCAGGCCCATTTCTGTGCTTCCAAGAACAACGTGCTGAACCTTTGGCAATCAATGATCATCTGTGGGGGTAATTTCAGCCCGAACTCCAGGAGTTGGTTTAAGACTTCTGATAATTCCATACTTCCATTTTCAGAACGGATACGGAAAACGATGCATGCTCTGGTAAGGAGTGTCAGTGCCTGATCAGTGAGGCTAGAAAGGTGTGGGAGGAAATATGGGAAAATTTGGAGAGGTTTAGGAGAGTATATGGGTGTGATTTTGGTTGAGGGATCAAATTCTGGGTTCTCTTCTATGAAGATGGCATTGACATGATTTGGGAGTGGGTTGTGAGTAGTGTTTGGCTTAGGATTAGCTGGTGGGGAAATGGTACCCGATCAATTAAACCTTGGATTATGTTTCGGAGGTGAAAGTATTGGTCGGTGGTATGGCCAACTGTTTGGTGAAAGGCGCAATGGGCATCTGGCTTCAAGTTTCTTGGGAGTGGATTTGGCAATGGACGGGGATCCAAGGGTTTGATAAGGTTTCGTCTCAATAAGGCTTGATAAACTTTGGAGAGGGGAGCATGGAGCTCGGTGTCTTCCTTTCGGACTGGGATAGGGCGACTTTCTAGTGCCCATGAGGTGGTTAGTTGAGATATGTTGTTGATGGTTGAGACTGCAGCACTGGCAGGTTTATCATATTTTCTAGGGGTGAACTGTCTGGACACCTTCTTTGGTTCGACATCTGTTTTAGCAAGACCCTCCTCGATTTCTACTCCTCCTTCTCTGAGAGCTCGAAAGTGGGGATAGTATTTTCCTCCCATGGTTGCTCAAACATGGGGCAAGAAGTTCTTCTTCATTATGCTGACTTGTTCTTCCTCAGAAGGCTGATTGGTTATGTTAGCTGCTTTTTCCCTCCATAGGGCTATGAAATTACTGATTGATTCCCCAGAGTTCTGTTTGAGCATCTCTAAATCACGGCGGGTGACCTCAAGCTCTTCATTGTATTTGTACTGTGACATGAATTCTCTGGCCACATCCTCCTAGCTATGGATTCTAGACTCCTAAAGAGACAAAAACCATTAGAGGGCGCTATCCTTCAAAGTTTGCTGAAACAATTGGGCCATAACTTCTTCAGAAGCCCTTAGTAAAGTCATGGAACGGTGATAGCTACAGATATGAATAATCAGGGGTCCACTTCCTCCGAATTTCTCGATATTTTGTATCTTGAACTTCTCGGGTAATCTCGCTTTAGGATAAGGAGACATGTGGGTGTAGTCCATGTAATTCCCCGATATTCTGACTTGTTAAAACTTCTTAGTGAGATTATTGAGGTCTTCTTTGACTTTATTCAGCTCTTCTTCCTTCGGATTAATGATCATAGGTAAGTTAGCCCCATGCTGGGCAAGGTTTGGCATCGAAAGATGGGTAGGCGGCGGCTCATTAATAGGAGGGAAACGTGGATTGTGATGATACTCTTCAAGAGACCAGAGGGAATAGGGCCTCTAGCTCTTGAGGGATGGGAACCTGGTTTCGTTGAATTTCTCGGACCTCAGTTTGGAGGTTATCAACTTGGACACGAGCTGAGCTAGGACTGCCGTCAGATCCAGCTGCACAGCAGGTACTTGATCTGTGTTCTCCATGGAAAGCGGATGAATTCCGGATTCAGAATAAGTTGCAGGGGAACGAACGGAACTCTAGGGTGATCTGGCTGAAGACCAAAGCCAATAAGAAGCCAGGCCAAGGGTTTGTGATCAACCTGAGAAGGCGCAAAAATGGGATTTATTTTTGAGAAAGAGGGATGGAATTTTTTTTCTTCTTTTTCCTTTTGAGATGAAAAGACAAAATATTTTTGGATTTTTGATAAAGAGAGGGTAAATGTTTTTGGCTTTCGGATAAATAAGGGAGAAATGTTTTTAGATTTTTTCTTCGGGATAGGAACCTCAGCATGATTATAATGATTATTATGTTCTCACTTGTATTAAATTCTCCTAAATGAAAAATAAAATGCCGAACAGGACCCGATCCTGGAAAGGTTGGGTTTGTAATATATACAAAGCTATGGCTGGACATGTGACCAGGCTCACGGATAGGGTCCCATTTTAATTTTTTTTGAGAATTCAGGCGGCAGTTCGACCTAAAATTTTGGCAGAGTTTCTGGTAGAAACCGACAATCTTATATGTGTTTCCTAGGCTTGACACCTATATGTGGGTATGCAGTTGGTTGGGTGAATCGAAAAGGGTTCCCCTCTTTAGTGTGAGTTCCACGATATACGTCTTGCTCTTGCGAGCGATCGATACGTGTGGACAAGCCATTTGATATACCTAAGTGTACGTGAATTACCTCACTATATACCTCGTGGGAACGGTACGTATGAGAGTGAATTTGATATAATCGACGTACATGACCAAATTCCCTGTGATATACCTCCCGTCATGACTTCGATCAAGCGATACGATGCGGGGGAACCGTTCGATATATGTAGAATGTACTTGGCCAATGGAAGGTGAAAGTTATATCGCTTAGGCTAACTGCACCCTGTCGGACCAACGCCCATCACGAAGTGACCCTCCAGTTACTGGGCAAAATTTGGTCAATAACAATGCTCTTTGGTGATGTTGTGTGAATCATGCATGATTCGCTTATTAGTACCTTATGAGAATGTTGTTTTCGATCATGCCAAACATGGAGCAAAGTACGAGTACCAATGGTACACCAAGTATGGATGGGTGATGCGTGCAACATGTGGATATATGTGATCCTAGGTGCACGTGGTGCGAAGTGTACATGGAAAATTTTCTACAAGTGTGTGAATAGAAGCATAAGTATGGGATATACATGGAAAGGGGGAACATGCGAAAAATGGGGGAAAATATAAACAAACATAATACCCATGTAAACAGAGTCTAGCCCTCAAAATAAAATATCTCCAGCGGAGTCACCACTGTGGCCATCCCCAATCCTCGCGGCGGGCGGGCGGAGTGAGGATCCTAGGTCTCGCACGTCCCTCTCGGGAGAGCTTCGGCCAGCGTCATTGATGAGGTGAAAAATGTAGAGAGATGAAGTTGCCAGTCTATTTTACTCAAAATGGACAAAAGAAAGGGATCCATCCCTAAGGACAACATCTAAAGAAATACTGATACATATGAAACCAAAATGATTCGAAAAGGGTTCGGAGGCTAAGTTACGAAATGGGAAGGTGTAGGCACCCATTCCGCCCATACGGTCTCTCATGGGTTTTTGTTATTTTCCTTCATTTTCCCCGTGATATGTGTGCATGTGTATATATAGTGGAGATAGGAATCCTCGACTTGTATCATGGAAGAGATAAAGCGAGTCATCCGTAGGAATGTAAAAATAATATTAGAAAATAGGTTTTAAGCAATTATCCTTATGTTGATTGTTACGATGGAACGATAACACATATGGGATAATACGCTACTAAGAATAAATATATAGAATATAAAGGAATGGAGTTTAGAGAAAAATAGAAAAGGAGAGAAAAAGTAAAAGTAGGACTCGAGTCTCGAAATTTACCCCGAGATGCCTACATAGCCTATAGAGGCATCAAAGTCCATGTAGTTCGTTTGCAAAATGAGGGGTGGGGTTTATCACATAAATCCAATTGGGGGATTCTCTTATTTGTGTGTGTGTGTATAGAAAAAGTGTTTTAGTTGTGAGAGAAGTGTAAGAAAAGTGTGAGAATTCGAGTTTGGATTTTATGAGAAAACCCTCCTTTTCTTGTTCTTGGGTTTTTATTTGTAAAAAAATAAGGGATGTATTATAGTTAAAAAAAAATACATTAGGATGTGTGAGATGATAGAATAAAAGCGCTAAGAAATGAAACAAGTTAATGCGAATTTATGAGAATTTAAGGAGAGAATTGAGAAAATTGGACCTTCTTGAAGATCTTGAGTTTGATCTTGAATGTTGGAGAGCAACCCTTGCACTTGGATGATGATGGAGGGTAGTGAATTCACCAAGTTTGATGAAAAGGATGATGAAAAGTAAAGGTTGGAAAGGGATTTGGATGTGGAAATCACGTTGACTTCAAGAGAGGTTTTCTGGATTTGTTGAAAGTGATCTCTCTCAAATTTGGGCCCTTTTTTGCAATGAGGACAAGCCCTCCTTGTTATAGGCCCAAGGCATTGCCGATCTACATAGACCTGGTCCTTCCAATTGGCAGGTGTGTTTAGGCACACTGCCGATAGGCAGGGTCTGGGACTTGCCGTTTGGTAGTGTCTTTCAGGACTTTTTGGAAAATTGACTGCAGAGCGCAAATCGTTGATCTGAATCGTGCATGGGGTGGACTGTTGGAAAGGTAATTCAGAGAACTTTGAAAGTCCTTTGGACTGCTTCTGAGTTCATTGTTGACTTTGGGTCAAATGTGGCTCGAAAGCGCTCGTCGGTCCATTGGACAGAGTATCTTCGAATGCAAATGGTTCATTCGTCCGCATGGTGAGTCAGAATGGATCATGGGGTGGACCGTTGGAAAGTTTAGGAGATGTACTTCGACATTACAAAGAGTTTGATCCAATTCGAGGAGTTGACTTTGGTCAATCAAGCCCTCGAAGCATTCGGTGACATCTCGAAGTAAAACAGATCCTTCCTCCGTACCGTAAGTCAGAATCGCACACGGGATGGACTATTAGAAATGGGATTCGGTGACCTTAGAAGATTCATTTAGTCTAGGTCGATCTAAAGAGTTGACTAAGGTTAAATGGAGCTCAAGAGCGTCCGGTGGCCTCCTAATCGAGTTTTGGAGAAAACGAGTCGATCGTCCGCATGGTAAGTTATAATCATGCATGTAATGGACCGTTGGAAAGGGGTTTCAGTTCCCTTTAAAGATTCATTCAGTCTCGGTTGAGCTGAAGACTTTGAATTTTGGTCAAATGGAGTCTGGGCATGCCCGATGGCTTTTAGGTCAGTACTCGGGGTATGAAGGGAGGTGCTAAGGACGTAAGGAGAGTTTACGGGGTATCAGAATGGGGTGTCTACACCCTTATTCACCTTTGCTCAACCCTTCTCTCCCCCATTAGGATGGACCACATCTTTGACCTTGGCGTACTTTTCAATATGGGCCATAAGATCATCGATGTTTATGGCTTTATTCTTGGTAAAAGATTGGTGTAGCAGAGAGGTGGTCGACAAGAAAATTTTGAAGGATGGTATGAAAACTCTCTCCGAGAAGTCCTCGATCTTATTAAAGATCTCCTAGTATCTCTTGGCATAGTCTCTAAGGTTCTCCTGAGGATTTTTCTTCATAGTGAGCAGTGCATCCATCCGCTTGGGATGGGAGTTGCTCGTTATGAACTGTGTCATAAAAGCCTCTACCAGTGCTAAAAAATTCATAATCGATCTGGAGAATCCTTTCAAACCACTTATGAGCTACATCGTGTAGTCTATAAGGGAATATTCTGCACATTAGTGCATCGTTGTGGATCCACAAGGTCATTGCGTGTCGATATTTTCTGACATGGTCTATGGGATTTGTTTTCCCGTCATAGACCTTGAACCTGGGGACAACAAATTTCTTGGGGGGGGGGGGTCATCACGTTCGATTTACCTAAAAAAGGGGGTATTCATTTGAGAGTTTAAAGATCTTTTATAAATCTCTCTATTCGATCTGGATCCTCAGTGCGCCAGATGTTGGTCCATTTCCCTATGGACTAGAATCCTCAAATCCTCACTTGGTCGATCATTGTTCATGTGATGTGTCTCTTAGAGGGCCCACTCTGATTGTGATCGCTCTGATCATCTTATTTATCACATTCAGTTCTCTCCTGGTCACGCCTAGTATACCTTCCTTGACTGGGGGAATCTCCCTCCTGAGGGTTAAGAGTTTTGTCTCGACACGACCTTGTGTTTCTAGTCAGATCTTTCTCCATTCTTTCAACTTGTCTCTTAAGGAGACCATGTTCTTCTTCTTGGAGGCGAGTTTCCTCTTCCTGTTCTCGAAGTTGGCCTTTATAGGCATTCACCAACCTAGAAATCTGAGTGGACCTTGGAGGTCCATGGCTTTCTTCTGAAGGTTGCCTTTCTTATCGAAACCTTGGGTTTGTATGTTGGTGAATTTTAAACATAACCCGGGGGGGGGGGGGGGGGGGGATGGCTCTTACTGAAATCACCGCCTTATATAATGTTACTATTATCATGAGACATTGTTGGCTTTTTGGTGTTAAATTCTTTCGTAGTAATAAAAGTCGATTCCCATAGATGGCGCCAATTGTGAGTCCAGAAAAATCCCCAATAAAGGATCTACAAAAACAATCATAAAAGGCAGAAAGAAAATGGAATCACACACAACAACGATGTACGTGGTTCGGCAACTTGCCTATGTCCACAGAGAGGTTACTTGTTCTTATTAAGTGTCTCTCAACGATTATAATGTTTCATCCCTTTGCCCTGGGTCAGGGTGTACAATTTATAGATATGTCTGTTACAAAGTTTGAGTTGTTTAAAGAACTCCATCATAGTTCATGGATTGGCCATGAGATGCTTGAATATCTTGACCGTGATTCTTGGCACGTGATTTGAGCACATATGCGGGTATCCTCCTCTAATTAAACTGCCCGTGTAGAAATTAAGTTATGATTTGGGCCGGGCCAAATAACTCAAGTTATCTTAGTCGTCTACTCTTATGAAATTGTAAAAAAAATGGTCTCCCACAATAATTTAACTCGGAACCAAATCATATCAATTAACCCAACTTGGCTATAACGGGTACGTCAAACCGGTTCGGGTTGATTGCGAATCGGTTGGCCCTGCAGACAACCTCAGTTCTTCCCATTTTGATTTTGAGGAAAGTTTAACCCCAAATAATCAATCCTAAATCATATTTTTTCTCAATGATTAAGAATTCTCATGAATCCTAATTATGAAACACATTCATTTTAACATAGAATTCATCTACACATGATCTCTACATGGGATTTATCCTAAATTTTCTAATAATATGAAATTCTCCCAATATCACAACAATTATAATTTTCTTAATCTCCTAAATCAATAATTCATCTATCTACATGGGATTCAAATTTTCAAATTTCAATATAGCATATCACGCCATTATATTATGAAATGATTTCTCTAAAAACCCAATTGTCTATGAATTCCACCCAAAAATCCCTTTCCAATCATGATATGAATTGGGTATTACACATAATTATTTGGAAAGATAATTACTTGTCTTTAAACACTTGTAGAGTCTGAATTTAATTGAAGAACCTACTTTATTGATTCTTTTAAGCCCAGAAATCTTCAAGTTCTTTATAATTCCCGACCTTTCTTGAGCACCCTTTGAGTTTCCTTCAAGAACTCTTGTATTATCTTTTACTTTCTCTTCAATTTCTCTCTAACGTTTAATATAACTCAATGAAAACCTTTGGTATTATAAAATTATTAACCTGATTACCCTAACCCTTCATTATATAAGTTTAATCCTGAATTTTTAGTTCCACATTCCTTTAAAATTACTAAAATGCTCCTATACGAGTCCCAACTAGTTTAAAAAACCCTTGAAACCTTATCACTATCCTAGGGTACATAATTTTAACTATTTTGACCTATTCCGAATCAACCGTGTAGTCGAAATCATCATCCTAGTCACCCATTATCAATTTATCATCTTATTCCCAACACAACCCACACGCGTGTCCCGAATAAGATGTTATCAACCCATCGATTTTACTCACGTATGACGTAATATAAAATTATGCAATTTTATATTCTTATCACTCAGTAAATATAATAATATAAATATTAATCTATTTCTCGCTAATTAATTTTTATTTAAATTCACTTAATTTTTGCAATTTTAGTTAAATTATTGCAATACGTGTAATTTTAGTATTCCTAAAAATACGGGGTGTTACATACTTTCCCATTGAAAAGGAATTTGTCCCCACAATTCAGATATGTCTTATAGAAAAAACTTCAGATACTTACCCGCACGACATCTGAACATACTCAAAAATCAAATCATGATAACCTTATGGTGCCTCAGATATATGCTCGTTAGTGTCCCTCCTGACTAAAGTTTTACTAGCTACGGCCTAAGCCTAGCGACAACTCTATTCAAGTACTTTCATTCTGATATACTGAAGCATTTTTAAGGTCTCACTTATATAGCAATACGCAAAACCATCGTGAACCTGCTAAAAATGTTTTAATAAGACGAGCTTATACACCTCGTCCCTATCATCTAAATGCTGGAAAAAGGCCCCACTTCCCTAGGTTTCAACTTTCCTTCTTGCCCAAATCACATCGCTCCCTTCAAGCAATAATTTCTGACCACTCACGTTCATCTTTAACTCTTCGATTCGTGATGACATAACTCTTATGACGTTCCAGAACTATACAAAATAACTTTGATTAACTTGATCCATGATGACGGACTCTGAATCACGTTCGATTCGAAAAACTTATTGTTTCCCCCGCTTTAAATCAACTAGCGGTCGGATGAAAAAATTTCCGGTACAAAGCCTTAAAAAGTACGTTGCCATGGTAATTACTCCTCCCAATTACCTTACAATCCAGAATACAGATCTCTCGCATTCTCTAATATTTTAGTCACCTCTCATGTCTAGCCCTCGATCTACGGTAATATGTCTTGATCCAATCGCAACTTTTTCCCCCATTGGATCCTGATAAATCCTATCAGTGGTGGGATTCAAGGATCTCATCCTGATTCACAATAATTTTGGGTGACACCTTATGCCGAATTATTCCCTTTTCTTTAATGAAATAATGAACGCACTGCCTAATAGTGTAACCCCCTCAAATTAATACTAACTGCTCCCGCTCAGTCAACCCATTTCATCAATCCAGGGGGAATCTTGACCATTCTACGATATTGGTAACCCAATAATAAACTTAATCAGTTTGCCTATCCATTCTGTCACTGGAATCATCAATCATTGAAAACTTCTGGTGGATCGCCTCGGGCTAACCTTTTCCTATCTACGAGTTATGTACCTAGAGACAACTTCACTATGTGTCACTCCACATCGATTCACACGCTCAATATACCATGTCACGTGGTACATCTTACTCCCCTTTATGGGGTACTTAGAAAATCATGACCTATGCGTGTGCTCCAAACTATGCACTTTTTGGGTCCTCTTTTCCTAGTAAAATCGACATCTTATTTATGAGCAAGCCACCCTCAACACTTTACTGAGTAAGACTCCTCTCTACTTCACAAAGCTATTGGATCCTCCTTTGTCAAGATATATCTTTTACCTGTGTTTTGATAATCTTTCAACCCATCTCAGGTGTGATATCTCTCCTTGCTGTATATATATATCCGGACTATCTCCTTCCTTAATCGAAATTTAGTTTATCTTACTTTTCCACTTCTGCTTCGACTTGCCCACATGCATACAGTTCAGCACATTTATTAAAGTGTCTCGCTTAACCCATAAATTTTTGAAAATCAAACTAACTAGGACACCCATACACCCTATATCTCGTGCATATATGCCCCACCGACACATACGTAATGTATTTATCTCAAGCTCAATCCCGTAGGCTCATTGTATTTATATCGTAAGGGTATTCTCGATTACCCTACAAATCACGACTTAATTATCCTCAAGATTATCCCACCTATTCACTATTGGTGTAAAAATTTCACCACTGCTTCTTACACGACACTACCCAAATTTACTGACCTTTTATCATATAATAACTCTCAAATCAAAGTATTTTCTCATGTACAATGATCATCGGTCAAAACTAATATCTAAGCATCCTATAATGTCTCCCAACTCTCGACGTTTATTAAGGTTCATGTATGAAACATCACGCAATTGAAATATAACTAAGTAATTTCCCCAATGACCTATCACCTGACATTGTCGGTTATCGAGGTCCTTTGACCCAAAGCACGTAACCAGAATACTCAAAATCCTGTCCCCAGACTTATAAGTCTAATCCTCAACTCCCACATCTCTAAAGGAGTCTTACAATACGACGATCGCACTATCACTAAGTTCCCAATGCTAAATCAATAATGAGCTAAATCTCCCCGCTCAGTGGTAAACCTGATATACTTTGAGTCATATCAGTACAATACCTAGGCACCGGTATCGAATAATATGAGATAACTATACTCTTTGAAGTCTCCACTAAAATATAATATATATGAAGGCTTGGACCTCTTTCAGGTGAGACATCGTAAAATAAAACATCCTACCTTGGAACAACGAACACGATAGCCTTACTGTAATAGTCCACCATCACTCAAACCACGTTAACCAGTTTATACCTAAGATACCATCATACTCGCATAACATATCTCTCGTATAGGAGAAAATCTACTAAAATATATCCTCTTCGTGTCCACACCATCTCCCCTGCAGATGGAACCAAAGAGAGCCCCACTACTCAACGATAAATATAAACACACAGTAATGGTCCTAATGATACATCAACTAAATTCATCTCACTTGCGAATTTAGTGCTAACAAAATACTATGACGAACTCGTGTCACACAAAACTTACCCTATTTTCCCAAGGATAAAATCTACCTTCCATTCCCAATGGCACTAGATGTTCAAATAATTCCTGGACGTAATAATCACGACTAATCTAAATAAAAAATTGTTGTAGCTGTCGCCCCTACTGGGTACCCTGCTCCTATCCCCTATCTCTCTGTGGATAAGATTGACGTAGGTGGTACTGTTCTCCACATATAAAACACCTTCCTGTGTAATCCTCCTACCTCTGGCCCCACTGTCCATGTCGAGGTTGCCTTACTTTCTGTCTCTGGTAGGCTCGATTTTGACGGATACTCCAGTTGTTCTCTTAGCTACATTGCCTCTGTGGAATACGTTACAAGAACTGATGGCCCTATCTGAATCCACCTGCACTTGGTCAGAATTCCATTGATTTGAATCTTTTAAACGGGTCCCTATGTTGGTTATCCCCCCTGTGGTGCCCAACTAGCAATGATTATTTCCAATCTTTCCCTACTGTCTAGACTCTCCAATCTCTTAGATCCCTTCACATGGAAGCATTAATACTGACACGATAACAGTAAGGCATTAACGATATCATTATAAGTCGTCCAAGATGGATTTACCCATAAGTACTAATGAATTCTACTCGTGAGTCCATCATCAAACTTAAGGACCCTATTCAAGTTCGTATCCACCTCGTCGGGTACAAAATTTGCTAAATAAGAAAATTCATCCTTATACTCGGCCCCTATCCGACCCTCTTGTGACAAGTCCCAAAACTTTCACCGTATCTCTGTTTGAGCAAAAGATGAAAGGACTTGCGCTTCACCTAAAATTTCTTGATATTTATATTATATCTTTTCTCAAATGTGGCGACGGACTCCCACCACTACAATGCTGCTCTTATGAGATTAAAAAAATTGCTAATTTTTTTTTTAATGTCACTGCACTCCACCATACTCAAATAACTTTGGATGGTCCCTTTTTATTAGCTAGTTAATACAACGTCCACATTTCTCAAAGATGACAGATGGCCCTTCTGAATCACCCCGCTGACTCTCTCCCATACTGACTGAACTAGGTAAGACTTATTTTAGCATGATATTCCTCTGTGACGACGCTAGGGAAACTGCTTCACCAAAGCGATCTTCACAACATTAACTTCCTGACCAACTGTAGTGGCGTCCTTTGTTGCAGTCACCGTTCTTTGAATAGTCTGCGGTTCCGGATGAGCATCCCCTCCTGCAGTCCTACTAATGGACCTCACTGGTTATCCTCAAATTTTTGACATATGCAACCCAACCAAACTCATATAAGATTCACTAAAATTAAACGCAATAGCAGGAGAACGTAAATCGCAATAAGAATCGACAGTCCTAAGAATAGTGCTCTATATCAAAGAAAAGAAACACTAAAAATGTAGTCAGTCCGCACAGATCCTAGGAACATAAGAACCTGATGCTCTGATAGAATCTGTGACACCCCTCTTATTAAAATAACAGGTGTGGCCATCCCCCGATCCTCACGGCGGGAGGGATAAAGAAGAGGGGTGTCTTCAACGACGAGAGGATCTTGGTCCCGCGCATCCCTCTTGGGAGCGCTTCGGCCGACGTAGGTGATGAGGTGCAAAATGTAGAGAGATGGAGTTGCCAGTCTATTTTACTCAATACAGACAAAAGAAAAGGGATCCGTCCCGAAAGAAAGCATCCAAAGACATACTAATACATACTAAACCAAAATGATTCAAAAAGGGTCCGGAAGCTAAGTTACGAAATGGGAAGGTGTTAGGCACCCATTTCGCCCTTACAGTCTCTCATGGGTTATTACTATTTTCCTTTATTTCACCTTGATATGTGTGCATGTGTATATGTAGTGGAGATAGGAATCATCGACTTGTATCATGGAAGAGATAAGCGAGTCATCCGTAGGAATGTTCCTACAAATATCAAAAAATAGGATTTACGCGATTACCCCAACGTTGATCATTATGAGGGAACAATAACGGATACAGAATAATACGCCATCAAGAACAAATATATATAGAGAGAGTTAAGTTTAAATAATATAGAAAAAATAGTAAAAAAGTAGGAAAAGGACTCGAGTCTCGGGTTTTACCCCGAGACGCCTACGTAGCCTATAGAGGCATCAAAGTCCACGTAGTTCATATGCAAAATGAAGGGTGGGATTTATCCCATAAATCCAACCGGGGACTTCTCTTATATGCCCGCGTGTGTAAAAAAGTGTTTTAGTTGTGAGAAAAGTGTGAGAATTCCGATTTGGAATTTATGAGCAAACCCTATTTTTCTTTTTCTTTTTGGGTTTTATTTATATGAAAATAAGATATGTGCAATAATACTAGATAAAAAAGTATATTAGGATATGTGAGATGGGAGAATAAAAGTTCTAAATAATAAAACTAATTAATGCGAATTTAGGAGAATTTAAAGAGACAATTGAAAACTTGGACCTTTTTAGAGATCTTGAGCTTGATCTTGGATGTTGGTGGGAAACCTTTGCACTTGGGTGATGATGAAGGGTGGTTAATTCACCAAGTTTGATGAAAAGTGAAGGTTGGAAAAGGATTTGGATGTGGAAATTACACTGACTTCGAGAGGGGTTTTCTGAGCTCGCTGAGAGGGATTGGTTTCAGATCTTGTCCCCTTGTAATGAGGCCAGTCCCTCATTTTTATAGGCCCAGGGCATTATTGATCGACATAGCCCTGGTCCTGCCAATCGAAAGGTGTGTTTAGGCACACTACTGACAGGCAGGGTTTGGAACCTTCCGTTTGACAGTCTCTTTCTGGCTCAATCAGAAAATCGGTCGTAGAGCTCAAACCGTTGATCCAAATCATGCATGGGGAAAACCATTAGAAAGGTACTTTAGAGACCTTCGAAAGTATTTGGATTGCTCCCGAGTTCAGGAGTTAACTTTGGGTCAAATGTGGCTCAGAAGTGTTCATTAGTCCTTTGGATGGGGAATCATCGAACGCAAACAGATCGTTCGTCCGCATGGTAAGTGAGAATCGTGCACGGGGTGGACCGTTGTAAAGGTTAGGATATTTACTTAGACATTACAAAGAGCTTGACTCGGTTTAGGGATTTAACTTTGGTCAATCGGGGCCTGGAAGAGTTCGGTGACCTTTCGGAGTAAAACGAATCGTTTGTCCGTACCGTAAGTCAGAATCGCGCATGGGGCGAACCGTTGGTGAGTTTGGAACATACGATAGACGTTGAATAGACACCACATGACGACTTTGAAATTGCATGACCAGTTAGAGGATCGAGGCCTATTCTGAGGACCTAAGGATGAGGATAACCGATTAAGTGGGTTGAGGCCAATTCAGAGGGCTTGAAGATTAGGGTGACCGATTCTGCGGGTCAAAGCCAATTTCGAGGGCTTAAAGATGAGGGTGACCAATTCTGCGAGTTAAAGCCAATTATGAGGTGTTAAATTGAGATGACCAATTCTGCGGGTCGAAGAAAATTCTGAGGGCTTAAGTTGAGATGACCAATTCCGCGAGTCGAAGCCAATTCTGAGGGCTTAAATTGAGATGACCAATTCTGCGGGTCGAAGCCAATTCTGAGGGATTAAGTTGAGATGACCAATTCTACGGGTCAAAGCCAATTCTGAGGGCTTAAGTTGAGATGAACAATTCTGCGGGTCGAAGTCAATTCTGAAGGCTCAAGTTTAAATGACCAATTCTGCGAGTCAAAGTCAATTTTGAGGGCTTAAGTTGAGATGACCAATTCTGGGGGTCAAAGCCAATTCTGAGGGCTTAAGTTGAGATGACCAATTCTGCGAGTCAAAGCCAATTTTGAGGGCTTAAATTGAGATGACCAATTCTGCGGGTCGAATCCAATTATGAGGGCTTAAATTGCGATGACCAATTCTGTGGGTCGAAACCAATTCTAAGGACTTAAGTTGAAATGACCAATTCTGCGGGTCGAAGCTAATTCTGAGGGCTTAAGTTGAGATGACCAATTCTGCAGGTTGAAGCCAATTCTGAGGGCTTAAGTTGAAATGACCAATATAAAAAGGGGCGGGTTCCCCTCATTTTTCATAGCTTCTTGATTCTCTCTTTCCATGATTTTCTTCTATGAATCGTTCTAGCATTCCGATCTCTAAAAAATACCCGCTTTTGTGAGCACTGTGGTACACAGGGAGTGGTTGGATTTTGACGACTGGGCAAATGTGGAGTGTAGGGCTAGGGAGCCTCTTGTGTTGGGGAGTGAGAACTCTTTTGATGCATTCGAGCCGGTTGTGGATGAGCGGAATTTGCTGCGGGAGCCATCACGTCATCGCTCTTCGAGGGTGGTGAACCCTGGCGGTTATGTAAGTAAAATGACTTTTGGCATTCCTTTTTTGTGGTTTTCTTTTTTTTTTTGGATTTTGACAAGGTTTTTTCTTTTGGCAGTCTGATGTTTCTTTGTCGACTATGCATGACCGCGGGACGACGGGGCTTAAAGATGTCTGGGAGCATCTTCCACCTGTGGTACATTGGGTGGTATCATCAGCAGGCTTTGGGAGGTTGGCGTCTATGCTGGATGAGACGCCTCGTTTGTCGGTGGTTTTATGCGCTCTGAGGGAGAGGTGGTGGGACACTACCCACACCTTCCATTTTGGCTGTGGGGAGATAACTATGACTCCCATAGATGTGCAGCAGCTACTAGGGCTAGATTGCAATAAAGAGCAGATAGAGGTGGATCGCTCTTTGCAGGTGAGGCCGGAGGTGGTGCGGGCGGCGCTTGGTTATGTGGGGAGGATAGTGTCTAGGGACTCTATTCGTCTGTCCATGCTGAGGAATGTTTTGCTAAGTAGGGTGATTGATGTGGAGGACGAGCTGCAGGTGAGGCATATGGCCCCGTTGTTCATTTTGCTAGTACTGGGGGGATTTCTGGTGGCGTCGAACGACGACGTCATCCATTTATGGTTTTTACCATACTTGAGGATGTTTTCGAACATCCCTTTCTATGATTGGGGGACCCTGACTTTGGCAGCCCTTTATTTTTCTCTGGATGCATTCACCCGATGCTGCCGGCAGTCTTTCACTGGAGCCACATATCTTCTTAAGGTATTCTTTAATTTGCACATTTTCCTTTCATGCATTTGCATTTTCCTTATACGTCTCTTTTTTATTGCGGATTTTTGTCTTTGGAAGATGTGGTTCTATGAGGTGATTGGGTGTAATACCCAACTGATTGCTTTGAAGGACGAGACCGTTGGGGACCTTTATCGGTTATATCGGTGGCGAAAGGCCAATCAGTAGTCAATGAAGTCTCTCTCTCTAGAAGCGGTGCGTCAGGTCTTGAATGGCCTGACCAGTGATAGGGTTAAACTTTTCCTTTCTTCAGTTAACACCTTTGTGTGCTTTGATTTCATATTTCCTTATATTTTGTTGGGGATTTTTCAGGTGACTTTTTACCCTTGGGGGAGAACCTTTCAGGACACGGGGTTGACTGGAGTGAATGCGCAGATGAGGCGCTTGCTGGCGTATGAGTTTGGCCATTCTTGGTATCTCGGGGATAGGGTGGTCCGACAGATTGCTGATGAGGAGGTGGTGGTGCCACCTGCGAGGTCCCCTATGTCTATGAGGCGGGAACGACTGTTGCCAAAGGATGCGAGGGTCACGGTGATGATTGGCGAGTCCTATCTGCTGTACACCGATATGGATGTGCCATATGATTATATGGACTTCGTGACGAGTTGGCTGATGGAGCCCAGCATATATGATGCACGACCTTTCCCTCCCGCGGGTTCGAGTCGGCCAATGGAGTCCTCCCACAGCAGTGGCGGTCCGTCGACATCTACAGACGAGATGACTTTAGAAGTCCCCTTTGTGAGGTTGCATACCCCTTCGTACAACATTCGGTGGGCTGATGGAAGGATGGTGCCAATGTTGCATCGTCCTCATGCGATGGACTCTGAGGAGTTGGGCTTGACAGCGGAGGTTCTTCGTCCTTTGGTATATCTTTCTGTTCTTCTCTTTTCCTTATTTTTGGTTTCTTTTGATCTTTTTTGTTCGATACTGATTTTGCCTTTTCTTGCAGCAAGTCCGGGTGTCCACCACTTGGCTGAGGGACATTACAGAAAGATCTAAATGATTAAGGTTTTTAGTTTGTCTTCTTCGGAAACAATAGACTTTCTTGATCTTTCAAACTAACCCATAATCCAAGGTAACCTTGCTCAGAAGACGATTAAGGTATCAATTTTTTTAGAGGGTTTTGAAATTGTTTTTGAAATTATAAACCACCGATTGCGATTCCAACTAGATCATAAGTCTTGTTTCATAAGAACTAGAAACATAAAATAAATTTGTTGATTTTTGAGTTGTGAAAAACATTTACAGCAAAAAAATAATTAACAAATATGATTTCTCAAGATAAGAAGAAAAATAATGCAAATCTAAGAGATATATGACATCAAACAACAAGATCTACATTTTATATAATAAGAAATAGAGATCAAACTTAAAATGTCTAAGATGGTTAAAAGATCTCAAACACAGAGGATTCAATCCACGAACAGGCTTCAAACCATCTCGAAAATAACTCTCAAACACTCAGGTTTGGATTTAGTTGTAAAATGATTTTGGATTTAAAAGTAATTTAGGTTTTGAAATGAGATTAGGGTTTGGACAATTTTAGGGTTTTCTCTCTCTCTTCTTCTCTCTCTCTTCTCTTTTCTCTTAGTTTGATGAACTAGTGAAAAGTTCCAAAATTTTGAGGATCAACCTCCTTTTATACTAGGCAAGGAAGGATCGAGAACATCAACTTAAATCTAATGGAAATGATTTGGTATTTGGCATTTGACCTATATCCAATGGTTTAACATAAGTGGTGGTTTAAACGTTCGCTGATTGGTCTAAGGAGGGTTCACAGGGATTGGGATAAAATTCATGCAGAACGTTGATAAAAAAGTTCCAAGGGATGAGATGGCGTACAGGTTCTGAGTCTAACAACAAACACAAATCAAGCCATCACAACGTTGACAGGTGTAAGGCTCAGATGAAGCCAAAACGCGTGTTATAAAACTAATTACCAAGACACCCTCAAGTCTCAAGCGCTTTCGGATTCTACTCAAACAAACTGATACGATGTAAATATTGCGTATTTCATCCTCCGAACCTACACATTTTAGTCCCGTCACGTATCTTATTCCCTATATTTATGCTCGTTAACTGGAGAACCTCGTATTTCTACGTTAACATGTTTTGCAGGGGTTAATTGAGCTTTTATAGGTATTTGGATGCTAAGTGTGAAGTTCGGACGCATTCCGCTCAATTTCTATACGCGTTCGCACGTTCAAAGGCAATTTAGTCAATTCACATTTTGGGCACGTGGCCCATTATCTTCACGGAAGTTGTAGCCTCCTCGCAACCTTCGAGTGGCCGTGAATGGTGCACAATTCCGATTCAGAACGAAGAAGTTACGGGAGTTTCAGTGGATGAGAAATGCAAACAGGCCAAAATAGCAATGCAGTGTGCTGATACCTGATCGATCGATCGATCGATCCTTCGAGACAGTGGGCTGATTTATTCACCATCGATTGATCGACGGTTTGGGTCGATCGATCGATTCCCTATTTCTAAGAGATGTTTTTCCTTATATTTTCTTTTTCCTTTTCTTTTCTTTACTTATTCTAACTTAGTATAAATACCAAATTTTGTGTAAATAGCATATATAATCGATTTTAGGTAGGATAGGTTAGGGTTTTGGAGTTTTGAGAGCTCATTTCTTCATTTCTTCTTGGATTGACACCCAATTGGGCTTGTAATTTGTGCTACCATCTTCCATCTCCATTAATATAGTTGTACATACTTATTTCTTGCTTTGTTAATTAGGTTTACATGCTTTGATTTACTTGCTGTCTAGTGTAAATTTACCGCTTTATTTACCATGTTTTTAACATGATTTCTAGCTAAATTAAATTAGGTTGTGTTTGAATGGAACTCACTCGAGTTGACGCGTTGCTTTGCTTTGGTGATGGCGTTTACGAGTCTATTTTGGGTGCATTGTCCTAGTTATTGTGCCTCGGAGATTTGACGGGGCATATCATGTATGTCCCGTGCTTACGACCTTTTGTGCACAATTTTCGGGATATTTGTTGATGCCAAAATCTTATTAGGCTTTTATGAGAATTTAGGGGAGTGACAACCCTTGATTTAATTAACTATCGAAACGAGACGCATTCGTAATAACTCGTCGACCCATCTATCCATTTTATACAAATGAACTCGGATGAGGGATATTCGACGCAACCTATAGTTTTACTCGCTTTCATAATCTAGTTTCAATACCCTCTCCTAGATAATCATTTTCCTTTTATGCATATTTTACTTTTTAGTTTGTAATTCACCTTTTCACACTTTTATTTTGGAGTATTAAATCCTATAAATTCTAGCATCTCGTTCTTGTAGATTTTTGATACCCGACTTACCACTGTGCTTGCCTCGCAAGTGTAGTCGTAACTTAGGTTTGTTTGTATTATCGCGGTGAAATGAAAACAACGACTGTGTCCTTACACGAACACTCCTTTCACGCGTAATCAAAATTGCGCCGTTGCCAGGAAATGATTTGCTTTGAATCTTAATTGGTTTAGTTCTTTGATCCTGACAACTTCGCTCGATCAAAATGGCACCGTTGCTGGGGATGAGTTTGTTTTAGACTTTATTTGATTTAGTATTTCATAGTATTTGATAGTATTTTATTTTTATTTGTATTATTTGTTAGCCTTTTTGCAGGACTTCCACATTTGATCACTTAGAAACGCTCGAATTTTTCCCGCACGCACCTATCTTTGTGGAATCCGCCACTTCGAGCCATTTTTTAGATAAGGATGTCTTATTCCAATTCTTTCGTTAGTCATTGTTATAATTCTCAAAATGCTCGTAATCCTATTACTTTAGGTCAATACTTAGAATCCCAAAGTATTACAAATTCAAATATGACTTTGGGCGAGTATAACTAAAGCCAAAATTTAGGTTATTAGAATTTTGATGATGATGCCAATGATTTTGGGCCTTTACCTCCTTATAATAGGAAATTTGAAACGAATTGCAGTAGTTTTCAAAATTCCTACAATAATGAGTTTTTGTTTAAGTGTGATGGTAATTTTCAAAGTTCCCATTTTTATACATCCGCACCTCGACCTATGACATTCGGTGAGGGTTTGCGTATGTTTGAGAATGAGAAAATTGAAAATCATTATCGGGAAGAAAATCGTTCGTGGGGAACATGACTTGGATTTATTATTGGAGTCCGACGACGATTTTGCTTCCGAGGCTTTCGAAGTCGAAGAATGTTTTGAACCAAATGAGGTACTTTAACCTACTTTGTAACAAACCATTCTAGTTTTTGCCCATTGCGTAATAGATATTGAAAGTGAGGATGAAAATGACGTAATATCCATTTGCAATGAAATGAATTCTTCTTTGGCTCCCAAAGAAGAACATTTCACTGAAAATGATATTATTTCATTCAAAACTCAATCTTCATGCGATGATGATTTATCTCATGAGTTTGAATTTCTTTCATCCCCATTTCACTCTCTATTATCACACCGTCTCAAGTACCCGATGATTTGGTTTCAAACTTTAATGTTTTAAACCTTTTCGCCGATGAGGAGTACTTGCTCGAGTCGCCTTCCACGATCGCATCTTTGCCTTTGTATGCGCCACCTCCCGTTCCAATTTCAAAATCTTTGGGAGGATATTCGGCTTTTATCGGTCTCCACATGTTTTTGTCACCCGTTCAATCCAAAACCCCCATCGTCCCTCCAAAAATTTTAATTGGCGATGGTTCATTTCTTACGCCTTACACATGCCTTCCGTTGTTCAAACGGAATTCATATTTTTTGGAAGGCAAGCTTGCATGTGAGGGTACACCGGTTATCCTCCAAAGTCAAATAGTTTTCACGGTGGACCCTCAGTTATTTAGACTTCTAGTGTATAGTTAGTGTGAAACCTAAATAGTAGGTTGCATATAGTTAGCTTTTTATTATTTCTTTCTTTTTATTTTTAGTCTCTTGTAATTAGTTAACTTTTTGTTATTTGTTTTTGCTATGCTCGGTACTAAGTTGTTTTGTAGATTCTTTGGACTTGTTCTTATGGGGATCGCTCCAGTCTTGGGTAATATCGCTCTTTTCCTCTCTTTGACTTGGTTCTTAATTAACATTGAGGACAATGTCAAGTTTTAAGTTAGGGGGTGTGGGATATTCTATCCATTTCTTTATTTTAGTCCATGTTTTTGCTCACATGTTAGTTACTTAGTATGCTTTTCTTAGAAAACTTCAAAAAATTTCAAAAAGAGTTTCTTTCTTTTTTCTCCTTTCTTGGGCTTTTTGCCTTTGTTTCCGATGATAAATTTCAATAATTGCCCGATCCAATAGACAACCCAATGATGCATGTTCTCGATTTTAGAAGTTATTAGATTTTAGTCTCACTTATTGATATTAATAATAACTTCATGAATTAAACTTTAATCCTATGAGCACATGCACCTTTCTCGTTCTATTGATTTGGTTTAAGATTTTTATAACTCGGTAATCTTTTGTTGCATTGTATATACTTACATCGAGTAAGCTTTGTACCTTTCGTCGTTTATGAGTGTATACACTATTCTTTTCTAATTGAAAACATTGAATTCGTTGGTAATCTCTCTATTCTTTCATTTGATCGTTCATTAATTGAGTTCATACTTGAAATGTGTTACTTGATCATGATTTTCATATATTGTTTTGATTCGAGCATTGTGTAAACTTTTGGAAATGATCATAGGCATTCTTTGTTATATTACCCATATTAGCCTTGACCTCACCCTTATATGTTTACCCTCGTTAACCCCTTTGAGCCTAAATATTAGCCTTTCGTTTCATAACCCAAATCCCATAACCAACTCTAAATTGGAGTTTTAGCCCATACATACACTTTCAATACCTTTGTTTGGAATGTTACTTGGGATTGAATGATGTTGTTGTGATGTCGTTTTCAATTTAGGAATGTGAGAGTTTGAAAAGTAAAGAGAAGAAAAAGAGAAATCAAAAAGCAAAAGAAAACAAAAGAAAACATGAGAAAAAGAAGAAAAGAAAAGAAAGAGAAAGCTATAAATGTTGTATAGTGTTCAATAAGCTTTGATTACTCCCCCCGATGATATATCTAATGCCATTTTAGAACTTGTTTTCCAATTTTGATATTGCCCGCATTTTCCCATTATTATAAGTTTTCATTCCGAACACTTTGAATCCGTACATACATTCTTTCATTTCATACCCTAACCTAACCTACAATACAACCCTAGTAAAGTCCTATGTGATTTAGGTTGATGTAATTTAAAAGTTTAAATAGTTTTGATAATCTGTGAAAATACATTTTTCCTCTTTTAATGTGCGGTATCTTTTATTGAGATTACAAATTTTCATTTTATATATAGCGTTCTTCATTTGTGACATGTGTGCAGCCTAGTTTCCATTTATATTTACTCTTTAGCCTGCATGTTCTGTGTGTTACCTCCCTGTTTCGAGTGAATTCGCTTGATGAGTGTAATTACCATGAGGATTGAATATATGCTTGCTTTAATGCTTATCTGGTTTATATAAGTTTTTTGCCAAATCACACTTTGCATGTGCTCGCTCCCCTCCCACATTTTAATGTTTCAATTCTATGAGGTGCATTCTATAATGTTAACGATTTGGTATTTTGTTTGAATTCATTCAATGTGCTAATAATGCGTATGAAATCTTGTTCGCTATTATTGGGCTTGTCGCATGTTGGGTTTGGCATATTTTGAGTAAACCATATGATGTTTGTGGGTATCATCCCTGAAAATTCTCACGAGACGACACGCGTCCACTAGGGTGACCTAGAGGTTTAACGGCTTATTGCATATGCTAAATGCAATCGAATCACCCGCAAAAGCGTCCCTATGCTTTTCTACCATACTTTTGTACTTCTCCTATTTTTGGTTTGCTTGTAGTTCTAGTTGCATCCTATTTCATTGCTAGGAACTAACAACGTGTAAGTTAGGGGGTGTGATACGACGCAAATATTGCGTATTTCATCCTCCGAACCTACGCATTTTAGCCCCCTAGGGTATCTTATTCCCTATATTTATGCTCGTTAATTAGAAAACCTCAGATTTCTACGTTAACATGTTTTGCGGGGGTTAATTGAGCTTTTATAAGTATTTGGATGCTAAGTGTGAAGTTCGGACGCATTCCGGTCGATTTCCATATGCGTTCGCACGTTCAAGGGCAATTTAGTCAATTAACATTTTGGGCACCTAGCCCATTATCTTCACGAAAGTTGTATTCCTCCTCGTAAGATTCGCGTGGCCGCTAACGGTGCACGATTTCGATTCAGAACGAAGAAGTTACGGGAGTTTCAGCGGATGAGAAATGCAAATAGGCCAAAATAGCAATGCAGTGTTCTGATACCAGCTTGATCGATCGATCGATCCTTCAAGACAGTGGGCTGATTTATTCACCATCAATCAATGGTTTGGGTCGATCGATCGATCCTCTGTTTCCAGGAGATATTTTTCCTTATATTTTCTTTTTCCTTTTCTTTTCTTTACCTATTCTAACTTAGTATAAATACCAAATTTTGTGTAAATATCATACATAATCAATTTTAGGTAGGATAGGTTAGGGTTTTGGAGGTTTAAGAGCTCATTTCTTCATTTATTCTTGGATTGACAACCAAATGGGCTTGTAATTTGTGCTACCATCTTCCATCTCCATTAATAGAGTTGTATTTACTTATTTCTTGCTTTGTTAATTAGGTTTACATGCTTTCATAATTGGTTTACATGCCTTGATTTACTTGCTTTCTTGTGTAAATTTACTGCATTTATTTACCTCTTTATTTATCGCGTTTTTAACATGCTTTCTAGCTAAATTAAATTAGGTTGTGCTTGAATGGAACTCACTCGAGTTGACGCGTTGCTTTGCTTTGGTGATGGCGTTTACGGGTCTATTTTGGGTGCATTGTCCTAGTTATTGCGCCTAGGATATTTGACGGGGCATATCATGTATGTCCCGTGATTACGACCTTTCATGCGCAATTTCTGGGATATTTGTTGATGCTAAAATCTTATTAGGCTTTTATGAGAATTTAGGGACGTGACAACCCTTGATTTAATTAACTGTCGAAACGAGACGCATTCGTAATAACTCGTCGACCCATGTATCCATTTTATACAAATTAACTTGGGTTAGGGATATTCGATGCAACCTATAGTTTTACTTGCTTTCATAATCTAGTTTCAATACCCTCGCCTAGATAATCATTTCCCTTTTATTTATCTTTTTATTTTTTAGTTTGTAATTCACCTTTTTACACTTTTATTTTTGAGTATTAAATCCAGTAAATTCTAGCATCTCGTCCATGTGGATTTTCGATACCCGACTTACCGCTGTGCTTGCCTCGCAAGTGTAGTCATAACTTAGGTTTGTTTGTATTATCGCGGTGAAACAAAAACAACGACTGTGTCCTTACACGAACACACCTTTCACGCGTAATCACAAACGTTCAGGTAAGAAATGATATAATCAGTAATAGCATAATGACCCCAGATGTTTTAAAACCCAACTTTTAATTTCTTAAAAATCATTTAAAATTATTTGAAAAAATACCAAAATTAGTAAAAACTTATTTAAAAGGTAATTAACTCACACACAAGCAAATGATGCGAGATATAATATGTATGCAATCCTAGTGTGTGTGGGGTTGATAATTTACCTTTGAATGAATCAATTGAGGCATCATGAGAAGAATTTGAGGTTCTTTGGTATCTAGGGGATGGGACACAAATTTTGTCACAATTTCAAAACTAGATGAGCACTTATACAATGTAGACTCAAGTAAGTCAAGAGTATAAGGTGCTTCATTCTCCCCCTTTGAAAATATGAGACAAAATATCCTTTGAGTCATCTAGGACTCGTAGGGATACAAAAAAATAAGAAAAACCTATTCCTATACAAAATTTTATCCACCCATATCCTAGAAAAAAAAATTACATAACTCAACTAATTACAAACCAATACCCTAATAACATCTATTTGTAGACAAGTGTACAGATTCCTGCAAATAAGACTAAGATCAAGCTTTTTAAAAATATGTACAAAAAATGAACTCATAAGACTTAAATTTCACCCCCATTTTGTCTAAAATGGACAAAGGGAAGAAATACTTTAGCCACATGAGTTTATTCAGCACAAATCGTTCCTATCGATTTTCGCAAAGAATGAAATCTATTGTAATCCAAAGATTTGGTAAACATAACTGCGAGCAGCAAAACAGTAGGAAGATAATTAATTTCTAGTTCCTTAGTTTCAACTAATTCACGTATAAAATGATGTCTAATTTTTATATGTTTTGTTCGCGAGTGTTGAACAAGATTTTTATAGATATTGACCGCGCTTTGATTATCACAATAGGGATGCAGTTGGTATTCTTGAATGCCATAATCATTTATCATTTTCTTAAGCCAAAGTAATTGGGCACAACAACTACCACCATCAATGTATTCAGATTCAGCTGTAGATAATGAAGTGCAGTTTTGCTTCTTACTACTCCATCCTATCAAATTATTACCGATTTACTAACACGCTCCTGATGTGCTCTTACTATCATCAGTATACCCTGCCCAATCGGCATCACTTATCCTATTATAGTACTAGGAGTATCATTTGTGTACTAGAGACCCAAATTTAGAGTGCCTTTTATGTATATAATGATTCTTTTTACACATACTATAAGTGGCTCTCTTTAGGATTATTTTGATAACGGGCACACACGCAAACTACGTACATAATATCAGGACACGAGGTAGTAAGGTATAGTAAGCTTCCTATCATACTACGATATAAAGTAGGATCTATGGATTTTCCCCTCTCATCTTTAGATAATTTGACCGCAGTACTCATGGGAGTTCTAGCTTTTTTGGCACTTTCAAGCCCGAATTTTTTTAACAATCTCTAAAGCATATTTCGATTGCGAAACAAATAAACCTTCTGAATTCTGTTTGACTTGAAAACCTAAGAAAAATTGCAACTCCCCCACAAGAGACATTTGAAATTCTTTATGCATAATTTCAGAAAATGATTTAACTTCTGAAGGGGAAGTTGATCCAAAAATGATATCGACGACATATACTTGAGCTATAATAATATCTTTGTCAAAATGTTTGACAAATACAGTTTGATCATTTTCGCCTCTCTTAAAACCTTTATCTAAGATAAAGTTGGAAAGATGCTCATACCAAGCTCTTGGCGCTTGTTTCAGACCATACAACGCCTTTTTAAGATGATAAACATGATTTGGATACTGAGGGTTAATAAACCCTTTGGGTTGTTCAACATAGGTCTCTTCAGTCAAGATTTATTTAAGAAAGGTTGATTTTTCATCCATTTGGAAAAGCGTAAAGTGCAATTAACATGCTATGGTAAAGAGAAGACGAACAGATTCTAAGCGAGTAACATGAGCAAATGTCTCGTTAAAATCTATTCCTTCAATTTGAGAATATCCTTGAGCCACTAATCTAGCTTTATTTCTAGTGATTATCCCACTTTCATTAATTTTATTTTTAAAAATCCAACGTGTGCTAATAACCTTTTTATGATCAGGCCTAGGTACAAGGTACCAAACATCATGAATGAAAAATTGAATAAGTTCTTCCTGCATGGAAGAAATCCATTGAGGGTCATTCAATTCCTCATTTACATTCTTTGGTTCCACAAGGGAAACAAAACATACATAATGAGCATAGTTTCTCAATTGAGATCTTATACGTACAGGCTCACAATGGTTACCAACAACGTTATCTATGGGATGATCTTTAGAAACCCAGTTAGGTACTTTAGGTTTCTCAATTGGTAAAGAATCATCTATTTTTGGAGAGTCATTTTCTAAAACAATTTCAGACCCTTCCACAATGGTTGGTTCTCCAGTCTTATTCTCAATAGTAGTGTCACTTACAATAACGTTTATGGATTCCATTAAAGTCTTTGTGCGAAGATTGTAGACACGGTATGCTCTACTATCAGGAGAATATCCTAGGAAGATAGCTTTATCTCCACGAATTTCAAATTTGGATAAGTGTTCTCTATCTTTACAGACGTAACATGTACTACCAAAAGTTCTAAGGTATTTAAGATTGGGATTTTTCCCATACCATAGTTCGTAAGGAGTTTGTTTAGAATTGTTCCTAAGATAGACCCTATTAATAATGTGACACGCAGTACGAATTGATTCTACCCAAAAATATTTAGGTAAACACTTGGGATGAATCATAACACGTGCCATCTCTTGAAGGGTACGATTCTTTCGCACATCAGATCCATTTTGTTGAGGAGTCTTAGGAGCACTAAATTCATGTTTGTAACCATTATAGTCAAAATACTGTATAACACTTGTATCTATGAATTCTCCTCCTCTATCACTACGAATTCTATTTAATTGAGTGTCCTTCTCATTTTCAATACGAAGTAAGATTTTCAAAAAAGTTCTGAAAGTGTCTGTCTTTTGTTTTAAGAAGGCCACCTAAGTAAACCTGGTGAAGTCATCTACCATAACTAGAATGTAACTGTGTCCACATAGGCTAACAGTACGAGAACTACCCATTAGGTCCATATAGATGAGCTCCAAGGGTTTAGAGGTAAGGATATCTTTAAGTTTCTTATGAGGTGCCTTAATAATTTTTCCTTCCTGACATGACCTATAGACAATGTTAGAGATAGGTTTAATCTTTGGAATTCCTCTAACTATTTATTGTGAAGACAATCTACTAAGGCTATCGTAATTTATGTGACCCATCCTATTATGCCATATTTCATTGTCATCCATTCAGGCAATGTTACAGACTTCAGTACTGTTCTGGACAGTATAACAATTATCTGGAGTCCTGAGAACTATAAGTATGCACTCACCTTTTTCATTTAAAATCTTGCAATTATTCTTTGAAAAGGTGATAGTATGGTTTGAGTCACAAAATTGCGAGATACTAAGTATATTAGCCTTAAGACCTTTTACTAGAAGAATATTTTCAAGCAGAGGCAATCCTTCTTCTTGGAGTGTTCCTTTACCAATGATTTGAGATGATACACCATCATCAAAAATAACTTTTCCTCCAGCAAAGATGGTTTTGTTTAAAACTTTTCTATCATCCCCAGTCATATGTTTTGAACACCCAGAGTCTAAATACCAACCAGAAGGAGTGTGTTCAGCTTTTAAAGAAGTAATCACAATGTTAGACTTCATCTGGCGCAATAGCTAATCTTTTCTAACCCAAATAGCTCTTGTTTTTGTTTTGGGCATATTTGCTCTTATTTGATAAAATTTGCGAGCATTATATTTTTATTTAACAATATTTTGCGCATGCAATTGAGTTTTATGGAGGATATGAGCATTTGGTTTAGAAAAGTGACTAGGAATTCCTCTTGTAAATGATCTTTTAGGTCTGGTCTTTATCTTTCTATCGTTAGAGTTTTTGTCTGGTTGTCCAGGCAGAACATAATTGTTACGGCTTCTCCTGGAGTAGTTAAAGTTTTGGTATAAAGGGGTATTACAGACAAGATTAACTAAAAATCTAGAGTAGCAACCTTCGAAAGAATGACCGTATATGTCACAACAAGAGCAATAGAAATTGCTGGAAGAGGGTATCTCCTTAGGAAAGTCTCTAAACATAGGTTTCATGGGATTTTGACTTTGAACCTTAATTTTAGGGAGTATAGTCTGAAATGCAGAATCACTCTTCCAAATCAGAGGTCAGACGTATTTAGCCTTAGGTAGACTATCACTCTAAGAGTGACTTGATTCCCCAATATCCAACTTTTGTTATTTTTATCAAACTCATCATTTAGGGATTAAAAATTTGGACAGGTTTCCATAGGTCTTTTGCCACCTGACACAAACTTGATTGATTCAAAAATTTTAATTTGTGTCTTTGAATTTGGGAAAAATCCTATTCCAGGTCGATCATCAGAATTGATTTTTGAATCAGCAACAAAATCATCAAAACAATTGGAATTATTTTCAAAATTAGCAAATTTTTTGAATAGAGTTGCTGTTTTTTCTTTAGCTTGTTCCAATTCTAATAATGTCCCTTTATTTATTTTTCCAGAGTTTCATTTGTTTCAATCAAAATTTTCAATTTTTGATAAAAAATTTGGACTTCATTTTCATGAGTCGGACATTGGGTAGTATAATCTTCAGCGTTAAGTTTAACCATTAGACTTAGGTCTTCTAGTTTCTTAGTGAGGTCTTTCACTATCTTCTCCACTCTAGAGCTTTTCTTGGGAGTTTTGGCATAAAGTGTGTGAACATCAGGGAGGTCTTTAGTGTCTGAATCACTAAGTGTAGTGTGTGAAGTGACCCCTAATGATTCAATTCTAGAACTCACACACACATTAACATCGTCATTATCGCTTTCCCTTTGACTCACACACCCCGCTGTAGAACTAGCAATGTTCTCAGAAATTAAAGCATCTAAACCAGTAGCAGCATGATTCATAATAACAAAAGTAGAGATATTAGCATCATCCTCATACTTAGGCATATTCATATCATCATTATAGATTATCTTGGCAAAGAAAGACATGCAAGGATAAAAATATCAGATGACTCAGGTTTCTCATTATCGGAATCACTTGAATCATCCCATGTCTTGAAAATGTTGGCCCTAGTATGTTTATTGGTCGTGTTCAAGTTAACTCTATAATCTTGTACTATATGACCCAATTTTCCACATCTAAAACATTTAATATTCTTAAAATCTTTATTAGGTCTCGTATGAATGTCCTTGTGATGTTTGTCTTGACCTTTCTCATGAGGTTTGTGATTAAACTGAGTTGGATAGTTTGTCTTGCCTTGTCTAGTTGCCATTCTATTTCTAAATTTCACAATCTTCTTAAACTTCTTTGACATCAAGGCAATCTGATTATCCAAACTATCTATATCACATTCCTCATAAGAATAATTATTAGGAATACTAAGCTCAGGTTTTATCAGCTTAGAAGAAAAACTCAAGTTGGAACTAGTCTGTTTCCTATGGGACTGGGTTAATTGTTTCTTGAATTCTAGTTCCATTTCCACAATTCTCACTTTACTACTGAGTAATTCAGGAGTGAGAATTTGATCACTCATTTCCTCAATAGCATATCTTTTGTTATCTAATTTTCGTGGCAATGACCTTAGAATTTTCGAGACAAATTCATTTCTATCATAGGTTATCCCTTTAGAATGTAATTTAGTCACAATGTCAGTCAAATTCATGTAAAAATCATCAAATGATTCAGAGTCTGACATGATTAAAGAGTTATACTACTGGATAAGCATTTGTGTTTTAGCAGCCTTAACTCTAGTGTATCCCAAGCTTCCTTAGAAGTGGTACAAGATGAGATTCTTTTGAACTCATGTTCATTTATAGACATAAAAATGGCATTCTTGCTTTTGTTATTATTCAGAGAGTCTTGCTTCTCTTCTCGAGGGAATTCACTTAATACTTTCTTAATCCTCTCATTTCTTTCTTCAGTGGATGGTTTTGTAGGATAAGTATATCCATTTTCAACAATGGCCCAGACATCATCTCCCCAGGTTCCTTGTATGAAAGCAACCATCCTTACTTTCTAGTAAGGAAAGTTGTTTCCATAAAAGAGAGTGGGTCTGGATAAGTTACCAAATCTTTCAGATTTCTCATCCATTGTTTGATTTTAAGAAAACAATTTCAGAAACACAACATCTTTAAAGAAAATTTCCAAAGGTCTTATACCAATTGAAAATCTATCACTTAAGTCGTTTAATTTAAGATTAAACTGTCTAAGTAACTCCAAACTATTTTTTGGGGAAACTCTTTTCTTTAAATCAAACTTTTTAATCTCAAGATGTGTTTAATAAAAATATGTACGAGATATGTTCAAGATTATGTAACTAGTTTTGAAAAGCAAAACTAAAACAGTTTAAATCAGCACACCAACAAGAATGAGTTGAGGAGATATAGAAAGATTAAGTACACACAGTTTTTAACGTGGTAAAACCTCACCCAACCGAGGAAACATCCACGGTGACTTCTAAGTCACAAACCAAAAAATCCACTAAAATGAAATATACAAGTTACAAGCTATTTAACACACGTGCAAACAACACAGACCTATACAAGTTTAGAATATGTACCCACTGGTTTGATTCTAAATTTTTTGCAGTTCTGATGTTGATGTGGCTTTCTCAACTTGCTAACTTCTCAACACTTTGTTCTAGCTTTACAACTCTTGATGTTTCAAGATCTTTTCGCCAACACTTCTTGTGTTGTAGTGTGACAAGTGTTCTAACGCATGCATGCACACACAAACACTTATTTATACAAACAAGTCCTATCAAATTAGAGAAAGATCTAAATGATTAAGGTTTTCAGTTTCTCTAATCTTTAGAAACAACAGACTTTCTTGATCTTTCAAACTAACCCAGAATCCAAGGTAACCTTGCTCAAAAGACGATCAAGGTATAAACAATTTCAGAGGGTTTTGAAAATGTTTTTGAAATCGTAAACCACCAATTGTGATTCCAACTAGATCATAAGTCTTGTTTCATAAGAACTACAAACAAAAAATAAATTTGTTGATTTTTTAGTTGTGAAAAACATTTACAACAAAAAAATAATCAACAAATATGATTTCTCAAGATAAGAAACGAAATAATGCAGATCTAAGAGATATATGACATAAAATAGCAAGATCTACAGTTTCTATAATAAGAAATAAAGATCAAACTTAAAATGTCTAAGTTGGTTAAAAGATCTCAAACACAGAGGATTCAACCCACGAACATGCTTCAAACCATCTCCAAAATAACTCTCAAACACTCAGGTTTGGTTTTGGTTGTAAACTGATTTTGGATTTAAAAGGAATTTAGGGTTTGAAACAAGATTAGGGTTTGGACAATTTTAGGGTTTTCTCACTCTGGTTTCTCTCTCTTCTTCTTCTCTCTCTCTTCTCTTTTCTCTCAGTTTGACAAACTGGCAAAAAGTTCCAAAATGCGGAGGCTCAGCTTCCTTTTATACTAGGCAAGGAAGAATCGAGAACATTAGTTCAAATCTAATGGCTGAGATTTGGTCTTTGGCATTTGACCTGCATCCAAGGGTTTAACATCAACGGTGAATTAAACGTTCACTGATTGGCCTAAAGAGGGTTCACAGGGATTGGGATAAAACACATGCAGAATGTTGATAAAAAAGATCCAAGGGATGAGATGGCGTACAGGTTCTGAGTCTAACAACAAACACAAATCAAGCCGTCACAACTTTGATAGGTGTAAGGCTCAGATGAAGCCAAAACGCGTGTTATAAAACTAATTACAAGCACACCCTCATGTTTCAAGTGCTTTCGGATTCTACCCAACCAAACATTCAGGTAAGAAATGATATAATCAGTATTATCATAATGACCCCAAATGTTTTAAAACCCAACTTTTAATTTCTTAAAAATCATTTAAAAAAATCCCAAAATTTGTAAAAACTTATTTAAAAGGGAATTAACTTACACACAAGCAAATGATGCAAGATATAATATGTATGCAATCCTAGTGTGTGTGTGGTTGATAATTTACCTTTAAATGAATCAATTGAGGCATCATGAGAAGAATCTGAGGTTCTTTGGTATCTAGGGAATGGGACACAAATTTATCACAATTTCCAAACTAGATGAGCACTTATACAATGTAGACTCAAGTAAGTCAAGAGTATAAGATGATTCTAAGGGTAAGTGAGAGAGAGAGAGAATGTGGGTTCGGGCTGAGTCCCGTTGTTTTTTTGCTTTTCTTTATTTCTTTCAAGATTGATGTAACACAGAGAAATATCTATGCAATGCAATGAAGTTTTTTGATTATCTTCTATCAATGATGAATGAATGCATGCACATACACTTTTTACTTTGCTGCTGAGATCGTAAAATATTTTTGGAAGTTTGAAAGATAGTTTTATTCCTAATGAGAAATTATATAAAGATGGAAAGGGATTTTTGAAATTCTGTTGAGAATATCGATTTATTTTTATCGAGTTTTCTAAATTGGACAAAAGAGGAAAAAGGAAAATTTCCAAAATTAGGGGGTTGCTAATCGGCAAGCATCAAGTCCTGCCTATCGACAGGTCAGTCCAGTTCCATCATTTCAAATCTTTGATTGGTATCCTCTTCAGCCTTTGGTACCTTGTGGGGCAGGATTTTCTCCGATTTATATAGGGGTTATGTTTTTTGTGAGGGTTTTTAAGTATAAAAAAGGGTAAGGGTGGAGTGTTTTCATCACACCTTCACATTCCTACTTTCTTGTTCTGTGAGATGGCTCTCCCTGGTAGTGTTGAGTTTGCCAACTACCTCAAGACTTTGGAAGCGATGTGCTCCTACAACGTCGACTATGATGCTTTCAACATGCGTCGAGTCTCTTTATGGACTAATCTTCCCATAGAGTGGAACATGCTGATGACGGTGGTACAATTTTGGTACCCCGAAGACCATGTATTCCGTTTTGACTTGGAAGAAGTCTGTCCGACTTATGAGAAATTTTTGGCCATATTAGGAGTAAATCCTAGTGTGGCGACTGCTATGCTTGAATTTTCTCGATCTCCTCAGGAGATGTTGGTTGGTCTTCTCCACGTCTCACCCTTGGCGGGTAGATCCTTAGTTACTGGAGGAATGATTTCTCTTATGGCGATGTTGCGGTCCATGCATTTGCAGGTGGTTGGTGATGCTGGATATGCCGGAGCCGTCATTCTAGGCTTGGTTTCAAAATTACTATTGGTGATTAGGGAGGTGCTGGTGGACCCAAAACTTGCAGCTATTACTTCATGGATGTCCTACCATCTCAATCCAATGGTAGTGATACTGACGGAGACTCTGAATGGCCTGGATACCTGGCGAGAAGGTCGTTCTGACTTTCTGAGGGGTAGCCATGTGATGCTGTTCATGTGGTTATCTGAAAGATTCCACCTAGTGAATCCTCTGGAATATCTTGTGTCGGCTATACCCAACTTATTTTCATGCCATTTTATCAGTGCTGGTTTGGATATCGAGAGTTGGGAGAACTGGTTCGTGGAGCATGGGGCTCCAAATCTGTACTGGTCAGTGCTTTCTATTCTGCCTATTCTGGATCTGGATCTGCCTATTCTGGATCTGGGGGAATAGCCATACGTCTGGATGGTTGGTCTCAAATATACCTCTTTTTATTTCCCTTGGCAGCTTCTGTGCCAATTTGGCTGGGAGCAGGTCATGCCACCTCGGACACTAGATTTCTTTTCGGTAGAAGATCTGACAGAGCTTCTACGCATGCGGCTTGGCTCTTTATGGGAAAGTCGGCATCCCATTGACCTTTCCTTCTCAGTTTATTGGGAGATTTTGGCACATCCTCGGAGAATATATGAAGTGGTTGTGGAGAAGAGTGGTCAACAAGATGTTGGCAGTTGAGACTGGACAAAAGTGGCTTATTTTATGTGATACCATGGAAGGAGGTGTGGTAGTTTTTTTAGGCTGGTTCGAGCTTATCGGTCCATGGAGCATCTGCGGCACTCCATTTAGGCAGGGGAAGCTTAGGGATCCCAGGATGTAGATGACGATGATGGAGCGGGCTCCTTTGGTAGTTGTGGGTAGGACACTTGGAGAGTTTATTTTGTAATGGGGAATAAATTTGGGGATTTTATTCGGCTTTTTAGGAAGGTAGGGGAAAGGGAGTCATTTTTTCATTTTCTTATGTAATTGCGCTGTAATGTCTTATTGGTGAAATAAACAAGTTTTTCATCATCCAGCTGTGCCTTTTGATGAATTTTGTATTTTGAATTATCTATACCAATTGCTAAGGCATGCATAATCCTTTTGTTCAAATATATGTTAGAATGAACTGTCATTCTCGGAGATGAGAAAAGAGTAGTTTTTTGTGAAAAAGAAAGGGTCGTGCTCATGTAAGATGTATGATTTGCCTACGTACCTCTGGGGGTTTGTGAAAATTTTTAATTTTTCTGAAAATGGTTCTTATAGAGGATCAGGCCCATGTAGTTTTGGGTAGAGGGAAATGAAGATTTTTTTAGAATAGAAGGGAGATGAGAAGAGTCGTAGTGCGCCGAGATTTAGGACTAGGGGTAGAACTTCTTGAGACGGTCCAGGTTGACTGGATGAGTCATCTCTTCTCTATCTAAGTCGGTGAGCATGGCAACACTGTCGAACAATATCTTCTTCACAATGGATGGGCCGCTCCAATTGGGCTTAAATTTCCCTCTGCGGTCCAAATGGGCTCTACTATTTTTTTAAGGGATAAATCCCGTTCTCGTACACCACGGTCCTTGACTCTCTTATTGAATGATCACGTTATTTGGCGATGGTACCCTTGTATGTGATATAGTGATTTCAGTCTCCTCTCATACACGAGTGATAGCTCGTCGATGTAGCTTTGATGCCAGTCCTCCTCACTGACTTGGTTTTTGAGCATGAGACGAAGTGAAGGGATTTCTAACTCCACAGGTAGGACTTCTTTCATGCTGTAGACTAGAGAGTCAGAGGTATCCCCAGTAGAGGTTCGGATTGAGGCTCAATAGCCCCAGAGGGCGTATGGGATTCAGTGAGCCCAATCTTGATAGCTTTTGGTCATCTTACTGATGATGGCTTTGAGGTTTTTATTGGCGGCCTCGACTGCATCATTGGTTTGAGGTCGGTGGGGAGAGTATTTGTGTCTCTGGATCCTATACTCGTGGACCACTTTTGTGACTTCTGCCTCTAAATGCAACCTATTATCTGACACCAGCTCGTGCGGGACCCCATATCGGCAGATGATGTTTTTTTAATGAATTTGGCCACTTTCTTAGCGTTCAGGACTTTGTATGACTCAGCTTCGACCCATTTGGTGAAGTAATCAATTGAAACTAGGATGAATTCATGTTCGTTGAAAGCCTTGGGTGTAACCTTTCCTCTATTGTCGATGCCCCATTCGGAGAACGACCAGGGGGAAGTAATATAGTATAATTCTCGCGGAGACAGGTGTTAAAGGTTGGAAAACTGTTGGCATTTAGGCATCTCCGGACATAGGCGGTGCAATCTTGGATCTTGGTGGTCCAGTAGTAGCCTTGTCGAATGATCTTCTTAGCAAGCATGTGACCGTTCATGTGGGGCTCTCATTCCCCACAGTGGATTTTCTACATTACCTCTTCAATGCCAGCCCCTGCGATGCAGTGTAGATGGGTTCCATAGAAGTTTCTCTTAAATAGTGCTTTGTGACAGATGATGTACTGGGCGGCCAGTCTTCAGAGGGTTACCCAGTCTTTCTTGTTGGAACCTTCAGGATACCTACCATGCTTGAGGAGCTTCTAGATATCATAGTACCATCAATTGGATAGCTCAGGATCTTCTTTGGTGATGAGCTCAATGTGGTAACAATGGGTTGGTTTATCTTGCTTTTGAACTAGGAAGGGGGCCATTATTATTCCTTCGGCATGTCGATCATGGAGGCTAAGGTAGCAAGGGCATCAACTAGGTTATTCTTTATCCGAGGTAGGTAATGGAAGGTGATGTCTTGGAATTGAGAGGCTAAGTGGATATGGAAGGGTTGGAGTTCTTGTCCTTGACTTTCCATTTTCTGAAAATTTAACCAATTATAAGGGCAGAATCCTCGTAGACATCTAGGCATTGATTAACTTTCTTGAGAGAAACTTTGAGGCATACCATACACGCCTCGTGTTCATTCATGTTATTGGTGCAGGGAAAATCCAATTTGATGGCGATGGGAGTGTGGGAGTCATCTGGGGTGATCAGAAGTATCCCAATGCCATATCCCTTTTTGTTGGCCGTGTCGTCAAGGAACATTTGCCATAGGAGATCGTCTTTAGATGTGTAGAGGATGTTTTCATCTGGGAATTCGGCGATCCACTCATCATATTCTTCTGTGGGGTAGTCAACGAGGTAGTCAGAGATGGATCTTCCTTTCATAGCTTTTTGCATAACGTACACGATATCAAACTCAGCTAGGAGAATCAACCACCAGGCCATTCGACTAGATAAGGAGGGTTTCTCAAGTAGGTACTTGATGGGTTCCATTAGGGATACAAGTTTAATGGGGAAGGTGATCATGTAGTGTCACAACTTTTGAGTGATGTAAACAAGCATGACGCATGCTTTTTCCAAAATAGTGTAGTTGACTTCGTACCCAACCAATTTGTGACTGGTGTAATAGATGTGTCTTTATTTGCGGGAATCTTCAAGGTATTGGGCTATCAAAGTCCCAGCTGCAGTGTTGGTTATGGTTAGGTATAGAAGCAACGGAAGACCAGACTGTAGTGGCGTGAGTATCAGAGGTTGGGTCAGATATTGTTTGATTCGGTCAAAAGCTTCTTGGCAGGCCTCATTCCAAATTTTAGTTGAATCCTTTTGGAGGAGTTTGAAGATAGGTTCACATATGGAGATTAGTTGGCTGATGAACAGGCTGATGTATTGCAATTTCCTAAGGAAGCCGCGAACTTCTTTCTCTATTCGGAGAGGTGTCATCTCACGTATGGCTTTTAGTTTGGTAGGATCTGCTTATATCCCTTTCTCACTGACCACGAATCCCAATATTTTTTCCTTTATAATGCCGAAGACATATTTTTGTGGATTGAGTCTCATCTGATATCGTCGCAGTAGTTAGAACAACTTTCGGAGAGAAGGAACATGACCTTCTCTAGTCTTGGATTTGATAATCATATCATCCACATAGACCTCGACTTCTTTATGAATCAGATCATGCAGGATGGTCGTGGCAGCCCCCTGGTAGGTAGCCCCAACTTTCTTGAGACCAAATGGCATAACAATATAGCAAAAGGTTCCCCATGGGGTAATGAACGCTATTTTTTCTTGGTGATCCGGGTGCATTTTGATTTAATAGTATCCGAAAAACCCGTCGACGAATGACTTGAGAGCATGACTGGCTGTGTTATCCACGATCATGTCGATATTGGGTAAGGGTTAATCATCCTTTGGAGAGGCTTTGTTTACGTCCCGGTAGTCTACACATTCAAACTTTCCCTCCTAATTTTGGTGCAGGAACTATGTTGGCTAGCCATGTAGGATATTGATCACACGAATGAAGCCCACATCTAACTATTTAACCACCACTTATTTGACTTTGAGCGACCATTCGGTGCAGAGCATTCTCAACCTTTGTTTAACCGAATTGTAATATGGAAGAGTGAGGATCTCATGCTGAGCTATTTCAGGATCAATGCCAGGAATATCGTCATAGGACCATGCGAAGAAATCCAAGAATTCCTTTAATAATTCTTTAATTTGTGCGCGCTCATGTTCATCGAGGGTAGCCCCTATCCTAATCTCGCGCAAATTGCTACTAGAACCGAGGTTAACAATAACAGTTTCTTCTTCATTAACTTGGACATGGTTATATTGTTTGTTATTAACCTTATTTAGATCAGTTAAGAATTGTTCATTTGCAAAATCATCATCATCAAAAGTTTGATTAGAATCCAAACAGTTAATGTAAGGCACAACAAAATACTCAAAATCTTCATTTATTTCATTGATAGGAAAAACAACATTGAGAACCTCATCAAATAAGGTCTCGATTACAATTGATCAAGGATAGACAACAGAAGAAGAAATGTGGTAAACATTGGGGCTAGGAGGGATTTCAACAGGTAGAACCGATGCAGCGTGTTAGTTGAGGAGAGGTGTATTAGTAGATTTAATCAGGTGGGATGGATCCAGTGATGTAGTGCTTGAATGAACCATGCATAGTGTCATCCCTAGTGTCTATAAGTTGAAGGAATATTTGGCGTCACTTCCCTTAGAATTTGTGTTATCTTTGATGAATGGTTGTACATGGTGTTGGGAACTTTCGGCCCATGGGTAGCTTTCTTGGAAAAAGTTCTCCATTCCAGGCTTCATCTTCTTGTCTCTATGGTCATACCATGGTTCTGAAAAGCCATAAAGGGGAAGTCTTTGCCCTCTTTGATGAATTGTCCATTCAAGGAGTCACCTAGGATAGTCTTGATGCAGTCTAGTCTTATCTTTAGTCGAGACTGGAAGATCATTCTGAGCTCTTGTTCTAATGGTTGATACCCCAAAACACAAGGAGGGAAAGATTTCTTCAGTTCAATGGGATCAAGTATCCCTTGCTATCTTTGCCCTAGCCCCAGTCCGGGCATGAAGTGTATGTTTCTGAACATCTGAATCACATTGACATTTCCATGAGGGTCGTATTTCGGACAAACCCCTTCTTTGAAATCATCCCCTGCTAGGAGTATAAGTGGTTCAACTCAGAACCCTGATAGGAGCATATCATTTGACCCGTGTTGTATCTCAAGGATTGGATTGCTTGTACTTTCACCCTCGGTATTATCGTCGTCGCCCAAAATGGTGATGACTTGTCCGTCGGTGAAGAACTTCAATTTCTGATGGAGTGAGGAGGACACACCATTGATATTGTGGAGCCAAGGTTGTCCGAGCAACACGTTTAAACAAGTTGGGATGTCAATAACTTTGAATTCAAAGACAGGGTTTATAGGGCCAGCCCCTATTACAAGTTTTATGGATCCCATCACTTCTCGATGAGTATTATCGTAGGCACGTACAACAAACGATGTTGGAGCGAGGTCGCCTTCCTTCATTCCTAAGAATTTAAATATTCTTAATGGACAGACATTCAAGGCAGATCCGTTATCGACAAGAGAGAGTGGTACTGTCTTCCCCATAACTTCGACGGAGATGTTGAGTGCATGATTGTGGTTTGGCCCAATTATGGGGATTTCTTCTTCAGAAAAGGATAGCATTCGAGTAGAGGTCAAGGATCCGACTAAATTTACCGCTTCTTCTGGTGTGGTACAAGGAGGAACTGTGGGTCTAGTTAGCAATTTGATCTAGGATGACTTCATCGGTTAGTACCACCCAACTGTCTGACTCTCGAGCCCATTTTCGTGCTTCCAACAATAGCGTACTAAAATTTTGGCAATCAATGATCATCTGTGAGGGCAGTTTCAACCGGAACTCTAGGAGTTGGTTTAACACTTTTGATAATTCAATACTTCCATTTTTAGAACGGGTACGGACAACGATTTATGCTCTGGTAAGGAGTGACAGTGCTTGATCAGCGAGGCTAACAGGGTGTAGTAGGAAATATGGGCAAGTTTGGAGAGGTTTGGGAGAGTGTATGGGTGTGATTTGAGTTAAGGCATCAAATTCTGGGTCCATTTCTAGGAAGATAGCATTGGTATGATTTGGAAGTGGGTTATGAGTAGTGTTTGGCTTAGGATTGGCTGATGGGGCAATGGTATCCCGATCAATTAGACCTTGGATTATATTTCGGAGGTGAAAGCATTGGTCGGTGGTATGGCTAGCAGTTTGGTGAAAGGCACAATGGACATCTGCCTTAAAGTCTCTTAGAAGTGGATTTGGCAATGGACGGGGGTCCAAGGGTTTAATAAGGTTTCGGCTTAATAGTGCTTAATAAACTTTGGAGAGGGGAGCATGAAGCTCGGTGTATTCCTTTCGGACTCGGACATAATGAATTTCTGGTGCCCACGAAGTGGTTGGTTGAGAGTTGTTGTTGATGGTTGAGACTGCAACACTGATAGGTTTGTTATATTTTCTGGGGGTGAACTGTCCGGACACTTTCTTTGATTCCATTTCTATTTTAGCGAGACCTTCCTCGATTTCCACTCCTGCTTATCTAAGAGCTCAAAAGTGAGGATAGTATTGTCCTCCCATTGTTGCTCGGACATGGGGTAAGAAGTTATTTTTCATTATGTTGACTTGTTATTCCTTGGATGGCAGATTGGTCATGGTGGCTGCCTTTTCTCTCAATCGGGTTATGAAGTTACTGACTGGTTCCCCAGAGTTCTATTTGAGAAGCTCTAAATCACGGCGGGTGACCTCAAGCTCTTCGTTGTATTTGTAGATAGATATGAATTCTCAGGCTACATCTTCCAAGCTACGAATTTTGGACTCCTCGAGAGATAAAAACCATCGGAGGGCGCTATCCTTCAAAGTTTGCTGAAATAATTGGGCCATCACTTCTTCAGAAGACCCTCGGAGAGTCGTGGAATGGTGGTAACTGTGAAGATGAACAATCGGGGGTCCACTTCCTTCGAATTTCTCGATATTTGGCCTCTTGAACTTCTCCGGTAACCTCGCCTTAGGATAAGGAGACATGTGGGTGTAGTCCATGTAATTTCTAGAGATTCTGACTTGGTCGAACTTCTTAGTTGGCATCTTGAGATCTTCTGTAACCTTATTCAACTCTTCCTCTTTTGGATCAATGATCATAGGCAAGTTAGCCCCATGCTGGGCAAGGTTCGACATAGGAAGCTGGGCAGGCAGCGACCCATTAGCAGGAGGGGAGTGTGGAGCGTGCTGATACTCTTCGGGAATCCAAATAGGCTCGAGTGGACCTATAGTGCGAGGGAATAGGGCCTATGGCTCTTGAGTAACAGGGACCTGGTTTCGTTGCATCTCTCGGACCTCAGTCTGAAGGTTGTCAATCTTGGACATGAGCTGAGCTAAAACTGCCATCAGATCTGGCTGTGCAACTGGTACTTGATCCGTGTTCTCCATGGAAATCGGATGGATACCGGACTAAAAAAAAGTAGCAGGGGAACGGACGGAACTCTGGGGTGATTTGACTGAAGATCGAAGCCAATAAGGAGCCAGGCCAAGGGCGTGCGATCGACCTGTGAAGGCGTAAAAAGGATTTATTTTTGAAAAGAAAGAAGGACAATATTTTTAACATTTTTTTTCTTTTTGAGATTGAAAGGAGGAATGTTTTTGGATTTTTGATAAAGAAAGGAAAAATGTTTTTATTTTTTATTTTTGATAAAGAAGGGAGAAACATTTTTGGATTTTTGATAAATAATGGAGAAATATTTTTTGGAGACGGGTCTCAGCATGATTATTGTTATTATGCTCTCACTTATATTAAATTCTCCTAAATACAAAATGAAATGCCGAACGGGACCTGATCCTGGAAAAGTTGGGTTTGTAGCATATGCATAGATATGGCTGGACTTGTAACTAGGCCACGGGCAGGGTCCCATTTTAAAAATGTGCGAAAGTTTGGGCGACAGGACAACCCATAATTTCGGCAGTGTTTCCGGTCGAAACCGACAATCTAACATGTGTGTCCTAGGCTTGACACCTATATGTGGGTATGCAGTTATTTGGGTGAATCGAAAAGGGTTCCCCCCTTTGGCGTGGCTTCCACGATATACGTCTTGCGTTTGAGGGAAATCGGTACGTGTGTACAAGCCATTTGATATACCTGAGTGTACGTGAATTGCATTACTATACACCTCGTGGGGACGGTAAGTGTGAGAGCGGATTCGATATACTCGACGTACATGAACGAGTTCCCTACGATATACCTCCCGTCATGACTTCATTCAAGCGGTACGATGGGGGGTAACCATTCGATATACGTCGAAGGTACTTGACCAATGTAAGGTGAGAGTCATATTTCTTAGGCTAACTGCGCCCTGCCGGACCAGCGCCCATCACGAAGTGACCCTCCAGTTATCGGACAAAATTTGGTCAATCATAATGCTCTTTGGTGATGTCGTGTGAATCATGCATGATTCTCTTATTAGTATCTTATGATGAGAGTATCTTTCTTGATCATGCCAAATAGGGAGCAAAGTACAAGTACCAATGGTATACCAAGTATGGATGGGTGATGTGCGTAACATGTTGATGATAATGCAAAATATAGCACCCTGCCGCGATAGTACTCTTCTGAAGCCGCGGATGTTCAGGCCATACAGGCCGCGGTAGTTACCACAGTCAGGGCGCGGCCAGATCTCTCGTAGGGTGTGGCCCCCTCCATCAGAGGCCGCGGCACCCCACCTTAGGGCGCGCGGTACTACTACTCAGCGTTGCTTACTCTACGGGCTGCGCACCCTTATCCATAATGACTGCAGACTTGGTACATGTCACGTGCTGTGGGCACGTGACTCAACTCACTTCCTAATAAATAGAGGACCATACCTGGAAAAGGGGATCGATTCGACATACGCCCAAGGCAGGCTCTACAATACAGATTCTCACTACACAATCTCAACACACAACTTGGAGGCCACGCATCCACATCGCAGCCACCTATCCAGCACTCCGGAATCCTCAGTACTGCCATGTACTCTCCTTTATTCTCATATTTGTATGCCACTTTAGGCACGATTATATTGTACCATGCAACGCATATATTGAGAACGGAGCAACACAGTGGATGTAGGCCTATTTTAAAGGCTGAACCACTCTATATCTTGTTTTCTCTCTATTTACTTGCTTTAGTTGATTATTACACACTTCACACATGATTTGCTGATGCGAGAACGATAAGTGGACGATTTCTCGTATCATCAGTTTGGCGCCGTCTGTGGGAAAGAGATATTGCAATCTTGTTTCTCTACATATACGAGTTCCTAAACATCTTATTCGACCCCTGAGGGTCCTATGGATCATCTTCTCGCGGGACGATTACTGGTTATTGGTCTCTACCTTACATATTTTTGGATCTGCCTTTAGATCTTCATTTGATGACTTTGGATCTATTTTACATACCCCTGTGATATCACTCCGTCTGGATAATGCTGAAAGGCATGGAGGGTTTTAGCCCCGAAGAGATGGATGATTAGGGAAGGGGCTATATCTCATCTCATTCCTGTTGCCATTTACCTATGATATAGGGAGTGTCATTGAAATTATGCTATATTGCGTAAGGGAATTCTCTCATCAATGGACCCTAGTAGATTTCCTTCACGTGGGGTGGGGGGGGGGGGGAACATTTCATCTTGAGCTCTCCATGGCACAGCCAGGGGCGCGGCCGGTAGTTTCAACAGCATCTCCTGCCGCGACCCCTGCTGGTGCGGACCTATTATGGTTCAAAAAATCAGTGGGGGACTGAAGTGGCCTTCCGCTTGACCTTGGTGAACAGCGTTAAAGGGCTGCGGCAGTGCACTTGTGTGCCATACTTGTCGCGGCCTCCTCGACATATCATGGAGCAGTTCATCCCCTCCCCCCCCCCAATACTCCTGTTATTACTCACTTCTGTTAGTTTTGTCTCAGATTCTATATACTCTATAAAGACTAACAAAAGCAGAAATGGAGGGAGAATCCAGCCAGAGCATAGAAGTCAAAGATGAGATTGTGCAACTGTACAATCACCTTAATCACCTCTATGACAGCCATGCTTCACTTCAGGCCCAGGTCAATTAACTCACTCAGAGGGTGCTGATGCTAGAGGTCGCGGCCAATCAAAATACAAACGCAGGTCCGGGAAGAGCTTTACCTGCCGCGGCAGTCAAAGAAGCCGCAGGACCAACTGGCAAAAGGCAGAAAAGGGAAGCAGAGAAATCAGAGAAAAGTCGGGCGTCTATACGCCGTTGATTTTCCCAATTGAAGAGATCTTTGAGTGTATCAAAGAGGACAAGCTTTTGAGGTGGCCAGAAAACCTGAGAGCTCCACCCCACAAGAGGAACAAAGATGCCTGGTGCAAATTCCATCAGGACCATGGCCATGACACAGAGCAATGCTACGCTCTGAAAGATGAAGTCGAAAGGCTAATTGGCCAGGGGATGCTGCAGCGATTCCTGAAGAATGCATAAACGGCTCAGCCGGACCTGACAGAGGCTGCATGCCACACCTCATCCTTAGCCTTTTTCAATTTCAACTATTTCTGTCTATGCTTTATGTAGCTCATTAGAGCCCGAATACTCAAGATTTTATGTTTTATTAGATATATAAATATATGAATTTGCAAAATTTTGCCATATCTCATTCCTCTCTTGTTTTCATAATTTGTCATCTCACAAAAAGATCTTTTGTCTTAAACAGATTCCAAGGGAAGAATAACACATTATCTTGGAAGATTATTATTATTTTGGGATGCACCTATGGAGGGATTGCGGTCTTAATTAGCTAAAAAGTTCCCCTCACGATGTGCGACTGTATCTTATCATATGATGATTATAATCATGAAAGCATCCGAGGATTCAAGGAGCTTTTATTAGCCACGGGTGCTTACAATGCCCGTTCTCAGCTCTTGGGACGCGTCATCAAGCCGGGAGGCTTATAATCTCTGGTCGTGGAGGACTTTATGTATATCAGTAGCTGTGGGTGGCTTCATAACGTAACCCAGCCTGGAGAGGCTTGATAGTGTCTCATATATTAGCTGTGGGTGGCTTCATAACATAACCCAGCCCGGAGAGGCTTGATAGTGTCTCATATATTAGCTTTGGGTGGCTTCATAACATAACCCAGCCTGGAGAGGCTTGATAGTGTCTCATATATTAGCTGTGGGTGGCTTCATAACATAACCCAGCCCGGAGAGGCTTGATAGTGTCTCATATATTAGCTGTGGGCGGCTTAATAACATAGCCCAGCTTGGAGAGGCTTGATAGTGTCTCATATATTAGCTGTGGGTGGATTCATAACATAACCCAGCCTGGAGAGGCTTGATAGTGTCTCATATATTAGCTGTGGGCGGCTTAATAACATAGCCCAGCCTGGAGAGGCTTGATAGTGTCTCATACTTTAGCTGTGGGTGGCTTCATAACGTAACCCAGCTGGGAGAGGTTTGATAGTGTCTCACATGTTAGTGCTTGGAGACATGACCCAGCGCGAGAAGATTGGGAAACATCAGCATATGTCTACAAAGGCACATCGTTCAGATGAACCAGAAATGTGCTGCATCCCCCCGGAACGGTTGCAGAGCTCTAAGAGCCACTCATCCGTGAAAGTGCTGAGACACTAACATCTTGAGGCACGAGAGGGCTACAATGTCGAATGCCACGGTGGAATAGAATCAATTGTACCAAGTCTAAGGGAAGAGTTTGCTTCATGATTCATGTTGGTTAAGGGACAACAAAAGGCAAACAGTTCAGACAACTGGGTGCAATGAAAGCGGATGGAGACACATGCAATCAGCAAGTCCCAGCCTTGAAATCAGGACCGCGGCAACCAAGCGAAGACATTTACATGGCATGGCATAATGAAGAGCCGCGTCTTGCACACAGCTACCTCGTGACCGCTAAATCCTTTACTTCAAAAGACGTCGCACTATCTATATGTCCGCGGACATGGGCAATTAATCAATATATGATTTCGATCTTTGTCTGCGGACTTAAAATATTATGTTAATCTGGACACGGATGCGTTTTCAAATATGCGGCGGCTACAATGAATCATTCATTATAAGCAGGCAATGTAAGAGAACAAGGAATGGAAAGATAACAATCATGTACAAAGTAGTCAATATGGCCGCAGTCTTGATATTAGTATTCAAGATTACAGAAAGGAGGCCGCAGCCACAAATGCAGACTACAAAAAGAGGGGACGCAGCCCTGAATTAATGATGAGCTCCAGAAATTGACTGAATTTAAGAGGCTGCGTCATCATCTTCATCAGCATCTTCTCCATCCGCGACAGACTCTGTCTCTCCTTCCGCAGCCGCTGCTTCGGCCTCCGCCTTCATCCTTACCCTCTCTTCCGCCGCGGACTTGAGCTCAGCGATGCACTCATGATGTTCGGCATCGCTTAACTTCCAGGCCAGGACCTTCTCCTTGGTCTCGAGGAAGTTCTTTACAAATCTCTGCCGCAGCTCCCGGTAGCCGTGGAGGTAGGCCCTGTTGTTGACAATAAAGAAGTCCTTGGAGCCTTTAAATGACTCCACGGCGTGATCTATGGCTAGCTGGAGGGATTCACCATGATCATCCTCCAATCTTTTTATTTCCGCGGTATGGTTTGCTGCATCCTGGGCAGACTTGGACTCCAGCTCATCATATTTCTTTTGAAGAAATATAAGCTTGTTATTGGCAATCTCTGCAGCTTGGGAAGCTTCCGCGGTCTGAGCCTGGGAGGCTTTTAGGGATTCCGCGGCTTGTATGAAATTTTGCTCCGCTTCCTCCCTTTCCTTGTCTGCCTTCTCCAAGTTCATTTTTACCGCCTGAAGAGCCGCGGCAGCAGAACTCTTCCCAGCCTCAAATGAAGAGGTCCGTGTAGCCTGCAAGTCCGCGGCATGGGCACTCTTCTCGGCCTCCTTCAGCCTGTACAAGGCCTCGTACTTCCTCTTCTGAACAACAATCACATCCGCGGCCTGAAATAAAGAGGAGAAAATATGAAAAATACATATGGTGCAAAAGTTGAAAGAATGACGACTGGTACGTACCCTCAGAAGGCTGTGGAGGCCGCAGTCCTCCAGATCTTCATGATCTTCACCAACTAGCCGGTCTAGGTCCGCGGCATCCAGTGCTCGCTTCATTCTCCGTGCAGCCTTTGGAGTAGTGTCCCAAGAGGAATTGGGGTCAGGCTGCCTCAATTGGGGTCTTGGTCTTCCATCAGGCCCGGACTCTCCACGAAATTATGGGGGCGGCAAGTTCACGTTAACCCCCACAACAGGTGGCGGTGGAGGAGATGATGAATGAAGGGGCACATCGGTTGACATCAAGCCCGCCGCGGCCAGGTTTTCCCCTATGTCATCATCAAATTGGTCATGCGGAAGGCCGTCATTAACCATCTGATCTGCGGCAGGAGCAGTCGCCTTATTGGCAGTGACCGCGGCTTGGGCAGCATTATTTTCTTCGGAGGGAGCCGTGGCAGGTCCCCTAGCCTTGGACCTCTTCCTTTTTCTGCTCCGCGCGGTATTATTCAGGACGACCGCGTCCTCATCCATCTCTGCCAGCTGCGCTGCTAGCAGGTCCCTGTGAACCTCTTCACCTGAAAAAGAATTAACATGAGTTCAAGGACAGAAACGGCCATAGAATAAAAACAGTGGTTTACCTTCCGCGCCCATTTGTTGAGGAATGGATTTGTTTGGTAAAAATCCCGCCGCAAATATAGTTGCCGACGTTACAAGTATGCTGAACTTCTTGTGTTCAGCAGGAACTTCCGCAGCCTCGGCAACTCTTTTCTCCTGCCGCTTGTTTAAATGCAGATTGTCAAGGGCTGTAGAATGAAAAGACGATTCAAGTTAGTGGAAATTACACGTGAAATAAAAAGGACGCGGCTATGATCTTATACCTAATTTTGAGGGTATCCCCCACTGCCGCGGCATTTTATATGTTCTCTCTCTTTCATTCTCCTCAGGGTGCATCTCCCAGCCTTCACCAGAGATGTAGAAATATTTTCCCTTCCAATTTTTCACACTTGTCGGCCTCCCAGAAGAAAGGGTCTCATCCCTGCCGCGGCTAGAAAAATAATAGTAGCCCGCGAACTTCACCGAGTTCTCCTTTGGACGGTAGAAGTGAAAGAACTCCACGGGAGTGATGTCCTTTTTAAACTGCTGCTGCCAAAGGACAACTGCAGCGAGAATGGCTCTCCAGCCGTTAGGGTCCAACTGTGCGGGGGCCAAGTTCATCGTCTGAAAAAGTCGACGGATAGGAACTGGGACAGGTAGCCGCAGCCCGTAAATGAACGCGTGCAGGGGAAAGCAAATTCCGTCGTCGGATAGAACCGTGCACGGTCTTTGGTTCGCGGCAGGGGCTGAACACATCAAATTTTCTGGAAACTCAAAGGCCTCAGCCACCTGCTCAACCCAATCTTGGGTCATTGAGCTGCGGATATCGAGCGCGGCCAAGGGTCTCTCACCCCTCCCTGATGTACCTCCTGGCTTGTTTCTAGCGATCGCGGTACTATCTCCTTCAGCCGTGGGGTGAGTACTTGAGTTGGCTTCTTCCATCGACGATTGACAATTCTTTCCAGACGCGGAGTCTGCGGAGTTTGAGTCAAGAATTACGCAGTTTGGGCAATCTTTGAGTTTGCAAGGCCCTACTGATCTTAGAGGGGGCACAGAAGTAAGCTTGGGGGGAGAGGTCCCAAAATGCTTTGCCCAAAAGCCTCTCAGGAACTCGTCGGGGTCAAAGCTCATATGGCTGCAGCAGTACCTGAAAAGCAGAGTTCGCAGTTAGGCGCTGCAGCCAATATGATTTGTCATACTTCAAGAAGCCGCGACAGTGTATTTTTGAGTTAAAAATGTTACTTTTGGGATCATTGTCCAAATAAGCCGCAGCCGCATCCGTATCAAAAGAATTTAGGATGCCGCAGTAATAATACAAAATTGCTTTAAGGCATTCCTAGAAACGGCATTTCCTAAATTTTTAGTACACTAGCATCAACTACGGTTCTAAGGCTATTCCTGGACTATGGGGTGGTGATTTGATGCCGCGGATGTTAGTTTGAGGGACCGCGGTCAATTAGCACGGAGACGCAGAATTGTAAATAATCATTGAAATCAAACCATGCCGCGGCCTCAATCCTAAACACATGATTTACTAAATCCCATAATTTTTCGGATCAAACCCACAGAATACGGAGTGTTCGATTATGAACATCAAGAACAGTTATGTGTTTCATGTGCAGCATGTGTGGGAAAAGCAAAACAAACAAATATAACCCTAGATTCCTATCAAACAGCTAGAGTTTGTTCGTGGAAGTTAAAGATGGGTTTGGTATTCGATTCATATGTTCGATTATTAAAAACTGGAAAGAAATGAAAACTACGAAGCCTATTGATCGAAAGATTACCTGGAAATGAGAAGAATCTGCGATGTTCAGCCTCATACCAGCTTGGAAACACCACACGCAGCTTCAAACCACCTCGGAAGGCTGTCGAAAAATGCAAGAAGGATTGTGCAGAATTTCGCTCTCGATTTGCTCTCAAAAGTTTTGGAAACGTAATGAAGTCCACGACCAGAAACAATTTATATAAGGGAGCGCGGAAGACGAATCGTCGCTTTGGAAGCACCGCGGTTCCTAGGCTACTAAGCCGCAGTCCCAATATATCTCCCTTGGCACAACGGCTTAGGGGCTTATTGATAATGCAAAATATAGCACCCTGCCGCGATAGTACTCTTCCGAAGCCACGGATGTTCAGGCCATACAGGCCGCGGCAGTTACCACAGTCAGGGCGCGGCCAGATCTCTCGTAGGGTGTGGCCCCCTCCATCAGAGGCCGCGGCACCCCACCTTAGGGGGCGCGGTACTACTACTCAACGTTGCTTACTCTACGGGCTGCGCACCCTTATCCACAATGACTGCAGACTTGGTACATGTCACGTGCTATGGGCACGTGACTCAACTCACTTCCTAATAAATAGAGGACCATACCTAGAAAAGGGGATCGATTCGACATACGCCCAAGGCAGGCTCTACAATACAGATTCTCACTACACAATCTCAACACACAACTTGGAGGCCACGCATCCACATCGCAGCCACCTATCCAGCACTCCGGAATCCTCAGTACTGCCATGTACTCTCCTTTATTCTCATATTTGTATGCCACTTTAGGCACGATTATATTGTACCATGCAACGCATATATTGAGAACGGAGCAACACAGTGGATGTAGGCCTATTTTAAAGGCTGAACCACTCTATATCTTGTCTTCTCTCTATTTACTTGCTTTAGTTGATTATTACACACTTCACACATGATTTGCTGATGCGAGAACGACAAGTGGACGATTTCTCGTATCATCAGTTGACATATGTGATCCTAGGTTCATGTGGTGTGAAGTGTATATGGAGAATCTTCTACAAGTGTGTGAATAGAAGCATAAGCATGAGGTACGCATGAATAGTAAAAGGGGCATGAAAAATAGGGGAAAATATAAGCAAATATAACACCCATGTAAATAGAGTCTAGCCCTCAAAATAAGTATCCCCAGCGGAGTCACCACTGTGGCCATCCCCCGATCCTCGCGGTGGGAGGGACGAAGAAGAGGGGTGTCTTTAACATCGAGAGGATCTTGGTCCCACGCATCCCTCTCAGGAGCGCTTCAGCCGACGTCGGTGATGGGGTGAAAAATGTATAAAGATGGAGTCGCCAGTCTATTTTACTCAAAACAGACAAAAGAATAGGGAGCCGTCCCGAAAGACAACATCCAAAGACATACTGATACATACGAAACCAAAATGATTCGAAAAGGGTCCGGAGGCTAAGTTACAAAATGGGAAGGTGTTAGGCACCCATTCCGCCCTTACAGCCTCTCATGGGTTATTGTTGTTTTCCTTTATTTACCCGTGATATGTGTGCATGTGTATATATAGTGGAGATAGGAATCATCGACTTGTATCATGGAAGAGATAAAGCGAGTCATCCATAGGAATGTTCCTAGAAATATTAGAAAATAGGATTTACGTGATTATCCTAGCGTTGATCATTATGAAGGAACGATAACGCATACGAAATAATACGCCATCAAGAACAAATATATATAGAGAGAGTTTAAGAGAGTTAAGTTTAAATAATATAGAAAAAATAGGAAAAAAGTAGGAAAATGACACGAGTCTTGGGTTTTACCCTGAGATGCCTACATAGCCTATAAAGGCATTAAATTCCACGTAATTCTTATGCAAAAGGAGGGGTGGGATTTGTACCATAAATCCAACCGGGGACTTCTCTTATATGTGTGTGTGCATGTGTAAAAAAGTGTTTTAGTTGTGAGAAAAGTGTGAGAATTCCCGTTTGGAATTTATGAGCAAATCCTCTTTTTCTTGTTTTTTTGGTTTTATTTATATGAAAATAAGAGATGTGCAATAATACTAGATAAAAAAAGTATATTAGGATAAGTGAGATGAGAGAATAAAAGTGCTATGTAATAAAACAAAGTAATGCAAATTTAGGAGAATTTAAAGAGAGAGTTGAAAAAGTTGGACCTTCTTGGAGATCTTGAGCTTGATCTTGGATGTTGGAGAGTAGAATTTGCACTTAGGTGATGATGAAGGGTGGTTAATTGACCAAGTTTGATGAAAAGGATGGTGAAACGTGAAGGTTGGAAAAGGATTTGGATGTGGAAATCACGCTGACTTCAAGAGGGGTTTTCTGAGCTCACTGAGAGTGATGGGTTTAAGATCTAGTCCCCTTGCAATGGGGTTAGGCCCTCCTTTTTATAGGCCAAGGGCATTGCCGATCGGCATAGCCCTGGTCCTGCCAATCGACAGGTGTGTTTAGGCACACTGCCGATAAGCAGGGTTTTGAACCTGCCGTTTGACAGTCTCTTTCAGGCTCATTCGGAAAATTGATCGTAGAGCGCAAACCGTTAATCCGAATCGTGCACAGGGAAAACCAATGGAAAGATACTTCAGAGACCTTCAAAAGTCTTTAGGATTGCTCCGGGGTCCGACAGTTGACTTTGGGGCAAATGTGGCTCGGAAGCGTTTGTCATTCCTTTGGAAGGGGAATCGTCGGACGCAAATGGATCATTCATCCGCATGGTAAGTCAGAATCGCGCACGGGGAGGACCGTTGAAAAGGTTAGGAGATGTACTTATAAATTCCAAAGAGCTTGACTCAGTTTGGGGAGTTTACTTTGGTCAACCGGGGCCTGGAAGCATTCGGTGACCTTTCGGAGTAAAATGAATCGTTCGTCTGTACAGTAAGTCAGAATAGCGCACAGGGCGGACTGTTGGAAAGGGGTTTTAGTTCCCTTCAAAGTTTCATTTAGTCTCAATTGAACTGAAAAGTTTAACTTTTGGTCAAACGGATATTGGGAGTGCTCAATGGACTCTAGGTCGGTACCCGGGGTATGACGGAGGTTTGTAGCGATGAGGGGAGGTGCTAGGGACCTAAGGAGAGGTTAGGGGGTGTTAGAATGGGGTGTCTACAACAAGTGGCCTGTAATACCCAATATTTTTGAAAGGTTCTATTTTAATTATGTCACTAGGATTAATTAATTTAAATGGAGAGAATTTATTTATAATTAATCTGGATTTAAATTAGATAATTACCAACGTGATGAGAGTTAGTATTTATTGGTGATAATTATGTTGAATATTACTTAGCGAGTAAAGTAATATATAATTGTGGAAATATATGAAAGTTATCGTGATTGAAGAATACGACAGTTATAGAAATTAAGCCGAGACACGCGTGTCAGTCATGTCGAGACAAAATTAATGGAATAAAAAGTAAAATATTTATAAGTCACTCATATGGTCATTTCGAGTGCGCCGTTGAGTCCGGAAGGGTCGAGATAGTCAGAAAAGTTTACTCGGGGATTAGTTTGGGTTCCGGGGCAGTTTTAGGCCAAACCGACACCTGAGAAGGGTATTTTTGGTAAATTGTATTTTTGGAGTAAATTAAAGGACGAAAATTGGAGAAATAAAAGATCTCCTATGTGGGTTAGATTAGGTTATCTGTCTGAAAAAAAATTTAGACACACATAGAGACCAAAAAGAGATAAAAAAGAAGGAAAATCTAAGGAAGAACCACGACAAGTGTACCTCTTCCACCACCGAGCCCACCATCTCGTATATTGAAGAATGCTGGTCCCAACCATACCAACAACACCAAAGGATCATACCATTTTTCATAAAACAAGTGTTTAAATCTTGCTCTTTTAGCATTAAATGTGTTCATGTTAGTGTAGGCAATGAAACCCCCTTAAATTGTATGTAAATTGATGAGAAATTTATGATTAAAGGTTATATTAAGGACGAATTGCATAGAGATCAATTGTCCATGTAATTAGATGAATAACCACGAATCTTTGATGAAAATTGATGATTTAAACCTAGGATTACAAGGTATAATTTGAAACTTTATGAATTAGGGTTCGATGAAACTGAAATAGGAGATTTTGGATTTAAAGGTTAATTAATCATGAATCGATGTGTTTAAGATGTTAGAAATCATTCTTTTATGTGAAAAGTGAATTGTAATTGAAGGGAGGAAGTTTGGGACTGATTTATAGAGGTTTTATGGCTGTTTATGGGTGAAAACGTAGCAGGAGAAGGTCGGGGACGAAACTGTTCAATCTCGTTCAAACGAGATTGAGTATGGTTCGAACGAGAACCAGTGTCGCGTGATATATCATTCTAACGACATGCCATATCGTTCAAATGAGATTGAGTATGGTTCGAACGAGAACCAGTGTCGCGTGATATATCATTCTAACGACATGCCATATCGTTCAAACGATATAGATTCCAGTTCAAATGATAGGTCCATTTTCTGGGAAATTTTCTTCTATTTCAAATTTGGGTAGCACGTTTATTTGAAGTGATGCTTAGCAGTAAAATTGGGATGCAGGTTAAAATAGAATTATTGGGTAATAAAATGGGTATGATATTTTATGACAATTGGAGCGACGAGTTATCTCTAATTTACGAGAGAGAGAGTATTCATAATCTAGTATGTGTAATGTAAGTAGTAACGAGAGATACTATGTATAAGTTAAACATTCGGGTTGTGTGTATATCCAATGAACTTGCTAGGTTGCGTGAATGCCTATAATGATATTTATTCTGTGTATGACATACCTATAATACTTGCTATCGGGGGAGGTTGTGAAAGGGTATAGTCCTATCTTGAGGAGCCTTCGGAGGGATATTTCACTGGTACCTCCAGGGAATGGAACCTACGTACGGGCTATCTGATAATGATAGTGATGATGGTCATATGGGTGCGTAGGTATGTACGTAACCCATAGGCTTGGAACCATGTTCGCCTCCAATATGTGTGATTTTTACTTTATGGTTTGTGTGAGATTCCGAACCCATTGTTCTTATGTAGTGCCTGACGTACCGAAACTTGATAGAAAAGTATGAGGGCACAATAGCTGAGTCTAGAGGTGACTTTTTAGTATATATAATTTATAGTGATGTATATATATATGTATATATACCTGTAGTGATACATGCTGTGTGAAAATGTGTTGATAAGATATATAATGATGAAAGTATCTGAATAAGTTATGTAAGCGAACACTTAACGTGATCTATAAATACTTCCCAAATTGAGATAACAGTCGTGATAACATTTAGTATGGTATTGTGTGGAAAGTGCGAGTTGGTATTGCGGGTAGTGATTAGAAGGATTTTATCTACAGTCTAGCTAGGTGATAATATAATTAGAATGGGTTTATAGGTGCGTTAGGTGTGCACATTAGTTGAGAGGTGAGAATCTCAAGTGAGTGTTCGAAAAGTTAGCATGCACACAATATTTTGCTTTACTGCAATATTTAAATACTTGCTAAAATATTTAAATGTTTTACACTCGAGATCTGACCCGTCTCTTGCCAATCTCTTCTCTTTTGTAAAATTATTTTAGTTGCCCAGCTATAGGGACACAAAGCATAAGATTTCTATTAATTTGACGTGCACTAGGTGTTGTGGAAGTTATAGGACCTCGGTTGTAAACGCCTCCATATTTACCATTTCTTCATTTCGAGTTATTTGCTTCTTTTAGGTCATGTCTCCCCTTTCTATTAGACAGTCGGAGATTTACGGATTTATTTATTTACTCAGCTCAGTTGTTGGATTATTTCAGTTGGATTATTTTATTTGATACTTAGACTGGAAGTGTTTACTCTAGTTGCATCTATTATTATTTCAGTCATTTCCTTTCATATGAGTTTTGGTTTGGATGGTCAATATGAATTATTAGTTAATTTTGTTTTACATTAATTAAAAGATAAAATTTTGACATCAACCTTTTAAATATTAGGTGGTCATTATTTTAATAAAAGTTTTCGACAATGATGAATATTCTGAACCAATTGGATATTATGATTTAATTGAATAAAGGACTGATCACCGGTATTTAATTAGGTGGGGTGTCACAGGTGGTTTCAAAGCATCAGGTTCTTGAGTCTTTTAGGATCTGTGCGATTCATTATGCTTTCAGCTTAGCGTTCTTTGATATAGAGCCCTATTACTAGGATTGTTGTATCCTTAATTGCACTTTTACATACTTCTGCTAGTGACTTTTACACAAACAGTGAAATCATATAAATTTCTCTAATTTCAGATGTCGCTTCAAAAAGAGGGACAAACTAACGTCACTGAAGGATTTAAGGTTGGACAGGATCAACAAGTACCTCAGGTATCCTATAGAATTGTGACAGTCATCGAGGTAGCAAGTGTAGTGGGGCAAGAAGTTATACTGCAATGTTGCATTTTTGAGATCGCCGTGTTTAACTAATAAGGGGCAAAAGAACAGGGGAAATTAGTCAGCCTAGCAGGACAAGTGATAATAATAGTGCAGGATCTCCATTGCAATAGCGACAAGTTCCACAGAGTTGTCAAGACCAAGGAGGCGATGGAAATGGTCAACAGAGTCATAACCACCAGGACTAACAAGGCCAAGAACATAAGGGCTTCACAAAAAGGTGTTTAGATGTGGGAGACATGGCCATAAGCGTCAAGCTTGACAGCAACAGGATGAAGAGCAACCCCGACTCAATCAGTAAAAAAAAATAGAGCCAAAGAGAGAGAAGACTGCTGGGTCAGTGCTTTAATTGTGGAAAATAGGGCCACACGTGGAAAGACTACTCGCAGCAAGGTATAGCAACACACTAGAATGACCATCAAAGACAGCAAGAACATTTACCTCCTAAAGTACCAACTTGACAACTTCATGAGGAGTTACAGTATAGACGCGCCTATAACGCTCGATACTCTGTCATGCCACTAATACCGCAACCACCACTCGCATTCGAAGTATGCTACTTTGCATAAATAATGTGTCCTTTGCGAAAATGGAAAAAAATTTCGAGTAACGCAAGTACAACAACATATAATTTTAGTGGTACCTGGACTATATTAACTTGATAAGAAAAATATATAGTTTCCATGGGTAGAGGAATCTTCATGTCACCTGGAAGGGAGTGGGTGTGTTCATTAGGAACATTCATATTTACATAGCGACGTTTACCCTTTTGGGTGTTATAATGCTAGGAGCATATTATTATTATTATTATTATTATTATTATATTGTATAATGATTGGGTAATGAGGGTTGAAGCGATAGTAAAATGTGTGGTAAGACTATCATACTCGTTATTTCAGAGTTAAATATATTGGTTTATGAAACATCGCCTGAAATGGGATTGAGCACGCACATATATATTGTATCGTAGAAATTGGTGAGTGTGTTGTCTTGTGATATTCGATCTCAGTAAGTGAGGACGTTTAATGATGTGATTAAAAGTATATTGACTTAAGGTCGAGCGGAGAGATATAGCTGGTTAATTATATAGTGCTAAGAACATAGTGAAAGTGAGCGCCATGTTAGAGGTCGTCTTAGAAACATGAGAGTCGACGAGTAGACTTTTTATATCTGTAGATGGGAAGTTGGGGTACATGTTATGGACTAAGGACTAAACTAATCTCGACAATCAACAATGTTAGACAGTAGTTTATCGGGGGGGGGGGGGGGGGGGTTCCTTGTATTGATTTCTCCTTACGAGACATCCCACGCATGAAACTTAACGAACGTTGGAAGTTGAGAGGTGCTTTGTCTATAGTACATGGGTTTAGTACCATAGTGGTTACACTTTTATGTACTAATAACTATGAGTTAATAGTTGTATTGCAACTTAAGGCCGATAGAGCCGTATAGTGTTAATATGCAAAAATATTGGTAATCATTAACATAGCGAGTAGAACAGTGATACAATCTAAAATGTAATTGAATGGAAAGATGTTTGGTGGTTGTGTATGACTTTACCAAATAATCATATCATGTGAGGCATAGTTTGAGATAAATGTAACATATCTAGTATGGGTATAAATAAATGCCCCAAATAGAGGGTGTATGGTCACTCTAGTTAGTCATATCTTCAGTAACCATCACGGGAAAAGATGCAAAAGTGTAAAAGTATATATAAACGTATGAATAGATTTGATGTAGATCTAGAATGCGATAAATAGGGTAACAGACTTATAATATAAACAAGGTGTGTCTTAGGAGGCCTCTTCGGACAAGACTTAACTCCTATGAGTATAGGGTTATACCATTCGAACTAACCCAATTCTTAGATCAGTTTGTCATCGCCTTCATAGATGGCATCCTTACATATTCCTAGACTGAGGAGGAGCCTGCCGAGCATCTGCGCAGGGTCTTGCGGACACTACGTGAGCATCAGTCATATGCTAAGTATGAGAAATGTTGATTTTGGCTACTAGAGGTACAGTTTTAGGGGCATATCATTTCTGAGTTAGGGATATTAGTGAACCCGAGAAAAGTGTCAGCGGTGAGGGAGTGGGGAACGCCCACGACAACGATAGAAGAGCGTAGATCTTTGGGGTTATCTGGGTATTACATACATTTCATCCGAGGATTTTCAAATATTTTGGGCCCCATGACTAATTTGACCCGTAAGAGTGTATTGTTCATCTGTAATGTTGCATGCTAGGTTGCTTTTGATGAACTGAAAGACAAGCTGACTACAGCACTACCCCGGGCCGGGGGTGGAATACCTGGTTTATACTGATATGTACTTCCTATGACTTGGGGGTGTGATTTAGAAGGAGGATAAGGCAATAACTTATGCTTCCTATAAGCTTAAACCTCATGAGAGGAGTTACACCACCCACGACTTGAAGTTAGCGATAGTTGTGTTTGCATTGTGGATATGGAGACATTATCTCTTAGGGGAGATATTTCACTTGTTCACAAATCACAAGTCACTGCAGTATTTATTCACGCAGCGAGAGCTGAATATGCGTCAGCAAAGGTGGCTAGAATTTTTGAAGGACTATTAGTTCGACATCCAGTACCACCCGGGGAAGGATAAAGTGGTAGCGAACACGTTGAGCCATAGGCCAGAGGGTGAGGTGGTTAAGGTGTGGAAGACGAAATGGAAGGAACTGAGACATCAGGATGCAGTTGCCCGCTCATTCATGTCAGTGATGACGGTTACACCTGAGATCGTTACTAAGGTGAAATAGGCTCAGGTAGAAAACTAGTTCTATTAGGATCGGATTGTAAAGCTTCTAGCCGAGGGGGCAGAGTCATCTTCTGTGGGCTCAGATGGGGGCTTACGCTTTAATGATAGACTAGTAGTTTCATAGGGAGATGAGTTACGACATGCAGTGATGGCAGAGTCACATGGATCACGAGTTGTGGTACATCTTGGAGGGGATAAGATGTACCACGATATGAGGCGACAGTACTGGTGGAGTGGAATGAAGAAGAACATCGCCGAATTTGTTTCAAAATGTGCCACTTGTCAGCTGGTGAAAGTGTACCATTAGAGATCGCCAGGGCTCCTACAGCTATCAGAGATCCCCATATGGAAATGGGAAAGAATTTCCATGTATTTCATCATAGGGCTACCTACATAATAGAGGGTTCACGATTCCATATGGGTGATTGTGGATCATTTAACCAAGGTAGCTCATTTTCTTACAGTTCGGACCGATTATACTACGGGGTAGTACGCTCCGATTTTCATTACAGAGGTAATAAGACTCCACGGGGTGTCCCTCGATATTATGTTCAACCGGGACAAGATCTCTGTGTCATGATTTTGGGAGAGCTTCATGAGGCCATGGGTATGGAGTTACATTTGAGTTCATCCTATCACCCGAATATGGATGGGAAGACAGAGAGGACAAATCTGATTTTAGAGGTTATGTTGTGGATGTGTATCCTCTATTTTGGCATGGTTTGGGAGCAGTATCTTGCACTAGTGGAGTTTACTTATAATAGCTCCTACCGGTTTACTATTGGTATGGCTGCATTCAAGGCATTATATGTTAGGCCTTTTTGTTCTCCAGTGTGTTGGCTAGAGGTAGGGAACAACAAGCTACTTAGGCCTGAGTTAATTCAGGATACCTCGACCAAGATTGAGATGGTTTGAATCCGTATTCGGATTGCTCAGGATGGACAGAAGAGCTACACCGATGCCAAGAGGTTTTTCAAAGAGTTCAATGTGGGGGACTAGTTGTTATTACAAGTATCGCCTATGAATGGGGTAATGCGGTTTTGGAACAAAGGGAAGTTGATGACGAGGTATGTAGGGTCATTCCCTATTATTGAGGGGATTGGGCTAGTAGTTTACAGACTTGGGTTATCAGAGCACTTCGATAGAATTCATGACGTGTTCCATATTTCTTCACTGAGGAGATATCTTCGGGATGACTTGTCCCACACTCATATTGATTTAGAGGATATTGACCTACAACCCGATAGTTCCTACGAGGAAAGGTCAGTTGATATCCTAGACCGTAGTGAGTGGAAATTGAGGTTAAAGGTTGTTCCGTTAGTACGTGTTCGGTGGCGACACAATAATATCAAGGAGTCTACCTGGGAGCATGAGGATGACATGCGGGACAAATACACAGAGTTATTCCTACTAGGTGTACCTTTTTTTTATTCTTTTTCGAATTTCAGGATGAAATTCCATTGTAAGGGGGAAGTATGTAATACCCCGTATTTTTTAAAGATTCTACTTTAATTGTGGGACTAGCATTAATTAATTTAAATGGAGAGAATTTATTTATAATTAATCTGGATTTAAAGTAAATAATTACCAGCTTGACGATAGTTAATATTTATTGGTGATAATTAGGTTGAATATTACTTAGCGAGTAAAGTAATATATAATTGTGGAAATATATTAAAGTTGTCGTGAGTGCAGAATACGACAGTTATAGAAATTAAGTCGAGACGCGCGTGTCAGTCGTGTCGAGACTAAATTAATGGAATAAAAATTAAAATATTTATAATTCGCTCATATGGTCATTTTGAGTGTGCCGTTGAGTCCGAAATGGTTGAGATAGTCAGAAAAGTCTACCCAAGGGCTTAGTTTGGGTTCCGGGGCAGTTTTAGGCCGAACTGCAACCTTGGAAGGGTGAATGTAAATTATTTGTTATTTCAGTCATTTCCTTTCATATGAGTTTTTGTTTGGATGGTGAATGTAAATTATTTGGTATTTTATTTTTGCATTAATTAAAAGATAAAATTTTGACATCAACTTTTTTATATATTAGGTAGTCGGTATATTAATAAACGTTTTCGACAGTGATGCATATTCTAAACCAACTGGATATTCTAATTTAATTTAATAAAGGACTGATCACCCGATATTTAATTTGGCAGGGTGTCACATGGCTATACCTCTATTAAAATAAAACAAGAATCTCAAAGGGCTAATTCTTAGCATCATTGTTGAATATCCAATTTATTACTAACCACCTATTATTTAATCAAGTCGTGTGTCAATTTTAAACTAATTAAATTAAGATAAATAAAACTATTCACCATCAACTATGACAGATAAATAATTAAATCCACGATCACATAATCATATCTGAATACTGGACTAGAATAACATATATTAACCGAATAAATCATCGGTTTACAATCTAATACAATAATTGAATACAACTAAATGAAATAAAACTGAAATAAAAACTGACATGGGGCTACATGCGTGGATAATAACTGACTGAATCCTATCTATAATCTCAAAGATAAGAAATGGCTACACAATGACTGCAACACTCTACAACTGTTGCTACTCTGATCATTGTAATTAAAGTGCATAATAATTACGAATACATTCTTCCATATTTAAATTGTTCTCACACTCACATGAGATGATCTTCACCCTTCAACTACCGTGTGCAACTAACGTATACATCTTAACCCCTATTTATGCTTCCCAGCCTAACTAATCTCAACATACCCTTAAGTCCGTATGCTACCCTATGTCAAGCGAATTTTATAAAATTAATTTCCACAACTCTTAATGTATTAATTCATTTCCAATAACTTTCACTAGTTATTATATCATTATCCACAATTAATGTCTTAACTCGTATATATTTCTCTACACATATATATACGTATTTTCGATAAGACAACAAGAACACATATATCGTGTATAAATGCCATTCCTCAGAGTTATAGCTCATTGGATGCGGGTCTTTAAAATGCTATCATGCATTAGGGTATACACACATCATCTTGAGCTATCGTGTTGGACTCTTACACCAAACCCGATAAATCATTAATGCGTTGGAGTCAGTCATAGTCCTGAGACTGTGAGTCATAACCATACCAAAATTACCTCGCTTCGACTCCATCCTCACAAGGGCATGACCGACACGATGACATGTGGTTAATACTTAGCCAGCTATTTTTCTCCAGAAAAGATCACACACATCGCGCAACCTCCGATGATAGGACTAGAGTGGTATCTTTATATAAGTATATCACACACACACACACACACACACACACACACACACACACACACACATATATATATATATATATATATATATATATTGTCTTTATATTAAAAAATTCGAGTAACCGTGCCTATTAGTCGTAGCTCTAGCCAACAATCATTCCCATTCCTAATTTCTTTAAACATCCACTTGTTTAATTAATTGATTCTTTAATTTTCATTTGTGGACACGTACTATTTTCAACCAGCCCGTATCCTTATTTTTCTGAATTTTCATTATAACTCCATTAATGAATTTCTCAAGTACAATTCCTCACAATATTCCCATTCATACCCCGAATACATCCGTATTCATCGTAAGGCATTTTTATCAACGTTAACTTTTTTTTCCAGAAATTATAAACTATTCCTGAACGTATTAATTTAACCCAAAACCAAATCATGATCAAATTATATCAATTGATTCAACTTGGCTATAACAAGTATGCCAAATCAGTTCAAGGGCGAATCGATTCGCCTCTGCAGACATCACCAGTTCTTTCCATTTCAATTTTTAAGAAAGTTTAAACCAAAATAATTAATCCCAAATCATATTATTCTCAATGATTAAATTTTTTCATGAATCCTTCATCTACACATGTTCTATACATGGGATTTATTCTTAATTTTCAAATAATATGAAATACTCCCTATATCACAACAATTCATAATCTTCTCAATCTACTAAATGAATAATTCATCTGCCTACATGGGATTCAAATTTTTAGATTTCAATATACCAAATTATACCTTTTTATTATGAAATCATTTCTCCAAAATTCCAATTGTCTATGAATTTGGCCCAAAAATTATTTTACAAACATGATATGAATTGAATACTACACATAATTATTTAGCAAGAAAACTACTTGCCTTTAAACACTTGTATAGTCCGAATTTGACTGAATAAACTCCTTTGGTGATTATCCTAAGCCCAGAAATCTTCAAGTTCTTCAAAATTCCTAGCGTTTCTTAAGCACTATTTGAGTTTCCTTCAAGAACTCTTGAATTTTCTTCTCTTTTCTCTTGAATTTCTCTCTAAGATTTGATAGAACTCAATGAAAGCCTTTGGTATTATTAAATGACTCACCATATTACCCTAGCCCTTCATTATTATTAAATGACTCACCATATTACCCTAGCCCTTCATGATAGCAGAGTAATGCATTGCACCGCAACTGTGACTCGGGGTGCCGTATTATATATGAATATATATATATAATGGATTAAATGATTGAATGGATATATATATATTGTGGTTAAATCTATCTACAGTGATAATTGTAGATAACGGTGAATAGAGAAAGATAATGGAATTAAGTTAATGAATGTTTATTCTTATAGAATTGAAAAGATTAATTCATATTAATGAGAAATGATTCATGTTAATGAGAAACGATTCATATAAATGAGAAATGTAAATGCATAATAATGTGACGTATGGTATGGGACATACGGGGATTATGATATGGGAATGGAATTATAATATGGAAACTAGAAAAGAGGAACCATTAACTAGGACGTTAATAGAAAACGTTAAGTGTGCACTCTAGTTGAGAGGTGAGAATAACAAGTGAGAGTTGGATCTAACATGTACATAATAAATGCTTTATTGCACTTGTTAAATACTTGCTGTTTTAAAAATCATATACACATTCGGGCTCTGACCCGTTTCCTTGCATATTTTCTTTTCTATTGTATCTCCTATATCAGGTGTCCAGCAGCAGGGACGCCAACCTTAGTTGATTGTGACGAGCTATGGAGTTATGGAGTTTTGCTTAGATGCCTATCATCTTTTTGATTCACAGTATTCTTAGTTAGGGCATGTCGCCCAAAGGATTCATTTATCTTTTCTATCGGGGTCAAATACTATTGTATTCGTGTCTTTTTAATACATTTGACATTGATGGGATTATTGTAATGGATTTATATTATTTGGGAATGTTTATTCCAATTGCATTTAAATTCTTTTGTGTTATTTCTTGAGTTATCAGTGTTGTAGAATAAAATGTGTTGTGTTATTCTTAAACTGGAAATGGATTTTTTTAAATTAAAATTTGGAAAGTTTTTAACACCAGCTTAATTGAGTATTGGGGGGGTTGTAAATGTTTTCGATAGTGATGCTAAGAATGAGCCAACTGTATATTCTGTTTTAATTTGGTATGGGACTGGCCACCCGGTATTTAATTAGGCGGGGTGTTACAGCTAATTAATATTTATTTAAGTTCACTTTATTTTTTCGATTGTAATTAAATTACTGCAACACGTGTACTTTAAGTATTCCTAAAAATATAGGGTGTTAGATGACGTAGTTGACTTTGAATGTTATGCATGTCACTTTTTTAAAGTATTTTCTGAATGCTAGGTTTTACATATGAGATTCTGACTAACTCAATAGTCCTTGTTTCTTGTAATACCCCACGAGGTAGTAAAATTATATGTTGTTTATGTAACGACCCGACCCAGATTTAAGGGTTACCCGTGAATCAACCCGGTCGAACCCAAGAGTTAGGTGTGAAGTGCAATGAAACAACATAAATAATGTTGCTAGTCTAGTTTTCAATGTAAATTAACATTTCACTTATTTAGCATGCGAGTCCAGTTTCAAGATAAACTGTGTGTGGGACCCATGGGGAGCACCCCGAGTCCGAGTAAATAGAGCTGCTAATGTACAATAAATAAAGTACGCTTACCTGTATAACGCCCTTAAAATACGAACCCGCACCCAACTGTAACAAAGTGAGGGTGTGAGCCTATGCCCAGTGGGAAAATACAAAGCAGTATAGAAACGAATGGCAGAAAAGAATATTCATACGCTACAATCACATGCATGAGAAAATATATATGTCTCTACATACATATATACATATTCGAATGCATTTACCATTTTACTTCCAAAACTTTAATCATCTAGATTAATTCACCTTATTCTTGAAAAGACTTCCTTTATTCATATTTAGCATTTCTCAATTTTTTTAACACACATGGTTCCTCACTTAACGCTCGTTTTCCCACTTTACTTAGTCATTTTTGCCTTAACATGGACATTTATAGATTTTCGCATTTACTTGTCCATTTGACTTTTACCGGAGCATTTATTTTATTCATTCAAGTAAGGTTGTATTAACACATTTTTTTCACACGACCCATTTTCTTGAGATGTTCCTTGTTCTTTTATCATTTCTAGGAATTTAACCATTTATCACAAACTTACACGGGCTCCACACTTACGACTATGCGCACCATATGCCCGGGCCAGTGTTTTAGGGCTTTTCACCCAAGGGCTCCAGTCCCTTCTTGCTTATTTCCGATTGCATCCGAGTCCTTATTAATGTGTTTAACATTTTACACATGCCCACAATATTTCACTTATTTACTTTACCTGACCGAAGCCAAAACCCGGACTTAACCATTCATTTTTTCATTAATCACATGGAAAATTGTTTCCTTTTTCTTTAAGTCCCTTACCCCACACACGTGATTTATACTAAAATCATTCATGCCTTTAGGACTTAAATTCATTTTCACTCATTAGTGTAAAGACATTCTTTAATAATTTTATTCCATAAAAATATTTCACTTTAAGTAAATTACCAATTTACCCCATTATTTGCCAAACTCACCATGTAGCTCCTTAACAAGTGTTATTTCTCAAATGGTTATTAAGTCTCCAACTTGACATTTAAAACACTTAGCCATTTTAACACTTGTTTAGTAGCACACTTTACACAAGACTACTTTTCTTCCTTAGAAATTACAATTTACAATAAACACACATTTCAAGTAATAAGGAGATTTTATTAATTTCTTTTAAATCAACAAATATCCATCTATTCACAAAGTCTCCATTTTTCAAGAATCTTAGAAATATTTATTTCATAAATATTTCAACAAAATTACCATCATTCCAATTTAATTCCTTAAAAATGATTGTTACTTTATTTTTCTAGAAATGCACACCAATACTACTTTCTTACATTTTTATTCCATAAAAATGTTCATTATCTCCTTTTACTAGAAGTACATCAAAATGTCAATTTCTTACATTTTTGTTCCATAAAAATATTTATTGTTTCTTCTTACTATAAATAAACTAAAATAGCATTTTCTTACATTTTTATTCTATAAAAATTTCCATTAATTCTTTTTACTAGAAATACACTAAAACAACATTTTTTTTTACATTTTTATTCCATAAACATGTATTTTATCTCTTTTTACTAAAAATACACCAAAATAACATTATTTCACATTTTTATTCCATAAAAATGTATATTATCTCTTTTTACTAAAAATACATCAAAATAATTTTATTTTACATCTTTATTCCATAAAAATGTGTATTGATTATATTCTAAAATTTATTCTATGTCAAGACCCAATTTAAATCATCTTTTGATACTCATTCTATACAAATTCCAAGATGATTAACAATTAACACTAGGATGCAAGTCAATATCCTACACACATATATTTAATCTAATGGGTGCAAATGGCTTGCTGAAAAAAACTGTACATTAAACTTAATCAAAGTTAGTTTTTCCACCTCAAACTACTCCAAAGTGGTGGTGGTGATGAAGATGGGTGACTCCACCACCTCCAAAGGTGTCACTAAAGGGAGTCACAAAATGCTCCACTAAATCAGCTCTAAGAACTCCATTAAAACCTTCTACACAAGATCTAAAATGTGCTTTTCTTCTTCTAAAATAACCCCTTCCAATTACACCACCACAACCCTCCAACAGTATTCCTCATATTTCACGACCCTATCCTTTAATCAGTGGGGGAAACGAAGGTTCATTTGTGTGATTGTAGTTATTGCTCCCAAAGAAATTATGGTGGACAGATTAAGGAGGGGGGAGGGAGTGTCTCCGGCTTAGGCAGTGGGGATGAAGTCCCCCAAACCCCATGCTCCTCACTTTTAAATACAAAACAAAGTGGCTTTTCCCCCAAAGAAGAAACCTTATCCTCAAGTTACTTCCCATATTAGGTATCAATTACACCTCCACTCGACAGCACATCGGTAGAAATGATCTAAGGGTTTATCACGTTGACAACACTTATTGGTGGCAAGTGGGTTCGCAAAACCCTAGGTTTCTATCCTTGGACATAGAACAAAAGGATCCCACAAATTAACATGTGTTTGTTATTTTGGCAACAAGTAAGGCCTAAGCGCTGACTTTAGTAAGCTTTGGCAAATGAACGTTTGACAGTGCATGAACACTGCAGTAGGTGTGACCTGCCCTCAATGTCATTAGAATGACTAGGGTCATCGTTCGAATGACGGTAGCTTGTCGTTCGAACGAGAGAGAAGGAAAGTCATCGCTCTAATGCTATTCCCAACTCGTTCCTACATTAGACAAAATCCCTTTTATATTATGTTAATGTCTTTGCCATTAATACATTGATCCGTTATTGTATTATTACCCGTCTATATATATTCCTCAACTATTAATTCTTCCAATATATTTTCTTTTTATTTCGTTCTATCTTTTCAAATTTCTCACCCTTGCCCCAATATAATTTATAACCTAAGAATTCTATAATACTTCTATAATTCATATACTATCCATAATTCAATAATTTTCTTCAATTCTAATTTATGCCCCATCATACATACATACATACATATATATATATATATATATATATATATATATATATATATATATATATATATATATATATATAATTTGGCTAATTTACCGGCTTGGGGTATTACAGTTTTTGTATTTTCTTTGGAAATCGTCTTACTAAAGTCCTTTTTTAAAAATTAGTTTTTTACATTATTACTTTCTTATAAGTCAGAAAAGGAAACTAGAATCAAAAGTCACAACATTGTCTTATGAAATTATTTGGGTTTAAAGTTCTCTAATTTTATTTGAATAACATACACACGAGGTGGTCGTATCGCCCTCAGTGTCATTTGGGGTAGGGGTCACGTCCGCCCCCTCGCGGCACATTTTCAAGCCCAGAAGTGTCTGTTTTCAAATTTGTATCCTATTCCCATATCGGGAGTCCAGCAACTACGTGGATGGTTGCTATGTGTTACGTTGGATGCGCTTGAGGTGTTTGTGCCCCTTGCGGTGCCTTTCGGGGACTATTGGGGGTGTTCTCCCCCTCGCGGCACGTTTTCAAGGCCAAGTGTGCCTATTTTCAATTTCATGTCCTATTCCCAGATCAGGATCCCGCGACTGGTTGCTATGTGTTCATTGGACATGCTTGAGGTTTTCCTTCCACTCGCGGCGTCATTTGGGGGTTTCTTCCCCCTCACGACACGTTTTTAAGCCCAAGTGTGCTTGTTCTCCAGTTCATGCCTATTGCCAAGCTAAGAGACCCGCGACTATGCGATCGGTTGCTATGTGTTACGTTGGATGCACAAGAGGTGGTCGTGTCACCCACGGTGACGTTTGTTGTGTGTGTGTGTGTGTGGGGGGGGGGGTTGGTGGCGTCGCCCCCTCGTGGCACATTTTCAAGCCGTTGTGCCAATTTTCAAATTGGCGTCTTATTCCCAAATAGGGCATCCCACGACTATGCGACTGTTTGCTACTTGTGACGTTGTATGGGCATGAGGTGGTCGTATTTCCCGTGGTGTCGTTTGGGGGGTTTGGTGGAGTCCTCCCCCTCATGGAAAGTTTTTAAGCGTAGTTGTGCCTGTTTTCAAATTTGTGTCCTATTTCCTAACCGAGATTCCCACAACTATGCAACCGATTGTTACGTGTTACATTGGATGTGCACGAGGTGGTCGTGCCGCCCGTAGTGACTTTTGGCGGGTGGTTGGTGGCGTCTGCCCCCTCGTGGCTCATTTTCAAGTCATATGCTTGGCAGCTTACTATCTTGCATAAATTACCAGAATAACTATTTGGAGTCTTCAAATTGAACAATGTGTCTAAGAGGATCGTCTTCTCACTAGTAGTCAAAGTTAAAGTAGTGAGGGGGGTAAAAATTCTTCCTGTTGTAGGATCATTTTTTAACTACAGTTTCTTCTTTACTTTCATATCTTATAGATATCGATGGGAACACTCTCCATATTTTGAATGAGATCCACAAAGACATATTCCAATCAATTGTTCTACAACATTCTTCTCTGTATGCTTCAAATTAATTACATGCTTTACATGATGATCTTTCAATACTTTCTCTTTACTAGGGTCATTCGGATCCCCCCTAGATTTACGCTTCAGGTTTCTAAAATGAGGATGTTTTCCTACGTACATAATCTCTCGAGTCATAGCCATCGCCTTCTCGTCGATCTACTGACTTGAAAGCTGAGCAGGGGCATCCTATGCTCATGATCGATAGGAAAAAAATTACACTTGTCATTTCTGAAAGGGTGACTAGTCAGTAGAAATCTATGATGACCCGTATAACTCACCTTACCACTATGACATAGACAAATGGCTTTAATTTCATCCCACATATGGGACATCCATAATAACCATTAACATTACAACCGGACAAGGTCCATGAGTAGGAAAGTCATGGATCGACCACATCACCATTGCTTCATGTATGTATTCTTCACCCTTGTGAGAGTAAAACTCCATCATTTTATCCCATAAGTCTTTAAGTTCTTCGATTAATGGGGATAAGAATATATCAACATCATCGTCGGGAGCCTTCGACCAGCGTATTAACAAAGATAATAATATGAACTCCTTTATCATGCGTAGTGTCAGAGGGAGGATTAAAGGCTATATGAGAACTGGTTAATAACTTCGATAAGTACTTAAATTATCGAAAGTATTAAACCCACTGGTTGATATTTCAAGATGGACATTGTACGATTCCTTTGCAAATTCATGGTGTTGTGCGTTTGAAATTTTCCAGATGAGTGAATCAATCGAATGACGCATCAGATTCCCACCCACCTCGAGCGTTCCCTGTCATGGCCTGGCTATCTACGGTACAGTGAATAACTGTTTTAACCATGGCCTAAGTAGAAAATACTTTAAAACCATTTGTGGGACTTACGAGCACCTGTGATATTTTTCATCTTTGTCCTTTCAACTATCGCAAACCACATATCTAGGCACACTGCACACTGGAAATTCATCCTTCTCTTAGTGCTCGTTGCAGTACAATATGCAATCATACTTCCATGCATGAATAAATTTACATTTCAAACCCATACCCTTCAATCTTTTCTTCATAATAGGATAGTTTTCTTGTAATGTGTTCTCTTTTAGGAGAATTTTTTTAACCCACCTAAGAATTCCGGTTATGCTATTGCTAGACAAACCAAATTAACATTTCAAATTATGGAAACCAATCATTTCATATAATACCGATTGATATTCATCACAATATTTATACAATGATCTAGCCACAATTGCTTTCATCTGTATGTATTCCCGATATCCTAGTAGTTCAAAATCAAATTGTTCATTTACTTGGTCATAATTCACATTATCCATGTCCATAGATTGGTGATTTTGATGGTTGTGGACTTCGTAAGCATCATCAATTAAGTCAGTCAATGGATGATATGTTGGTGAATCATGTACCACTTCCACTCATTGGGTTTTTGTCACACAGTCAGGTTTCGACAATTCTTTCGGAACATATGGTACATTTTTTTCACCATGTTATGTCCATATTTTATAGTTCTGATAAATTCCCCACTTTATTAAATGGAACTCAACTTATTTTAATGACTTGTAGTTTCCGTTCATGCAATGGGTGAACGAACACATAATCTTATCATTTTTAAGATTTTTGTAAGCATATTTAACAAAATCTTGAACGCCCTTTACATAATTATTTGTTATTCGGTTAATCATCCCCCATCCACACTTTGTATTGCGGGAAATCGATTTAATAATCTTCAAATTTAAGTCATGTGTTGATAGATGAAAATAAATGTCGTGTTGCATTCAAGAAATTAATATGATTGCGGACAAGTTATGTTCCATTCAAGTGATATTATTACAATTGAAATGAAAAAAGTATTATTAAAACTCAAACAAAAAAATATTCTTACAACTGAAATAAAAAAAATTGTTATTACAACTGAAACAAAAACAAAATTAAAAGAAATTTTCATAACTTGACCAATAGATAAACTAACCAACTGGTAAAATAATTTGCATAATGCCTCAATTCTCTCCCTTCCCTACTGTCAATGTGCACAGGTTCATCTTCACAATTGTTTTATATTTCATCAACCATTATTTGAGCATCACTCCTCTATAAATATCGGTTGCGTACTTTAGTTTTTATAGCTATATAGATGAGTTTGCACTAGCCAATAATCCTACTATTACCAAGGTCCTTGAAATATAATCGTTCTCCATAGTCACCGTAAGTGGTTGGTGATGATCCATGACCTATAACAAGCGGAGGCACTTGGAAGGTGAATGATGAAGGAGGCAACAATAGGTAGGGGAATTTTGAAGGAGGGGGCATTTGGGATGGGAAACTTCCAAAGGGAGTAGAGGGGAAACCTTGAGGAGAAGGGTAAAGGAAACCTTGATGAGGCATTGTGGGTCTATAACCTTCCGTAAAAAGAGTCACAAGTTTTCCAATTTGATTCATCAAGAGTGCTAGGTTATTTTTAATTTCCTGGACATCCTCATCAGTGTTGGAATGTGGTTCCTCTTTGGACGATATAAGACTCTTGACCGAAGAAAATTCATCCAGGAGAGGTACGGTGTGTTGTAATTTTATTTTTGGCATATGTGACCCAACACCTCTCGTCCTCCCCCTTTTGTCCTTTCCAAAGGTATAGGTTAGGGCATCATTATCTAAGTCATCAGAAAGGCTCAAACTTGAATCACTGCTAATGGCCTCTATTAATTCCATAGTCTTAGCCAAGTGCATCAGGAATTTATTATCTTTGCCCCCTCGAGCATGAACGTACAAGTTGGCCTGATTTGGTCGTTTACCAGCATCTGGACCATCCTTTGTCCTACTTAATCATTCATTCTTCAAATCTTCATAATATTTAGAGCTCAGCCCCTAGACATCAATTTTTTGCCCTATTTTTTTTATTCTTCTCCCTCTTGACAATAGTCTTATTATTTGACTCATTCTCTAAAAAAATCATCCCACCGCTCCACCATATTTTAACATTGTGAGGCACCCTACCTTTCAGAGTGAAAATATCAGACCTCGATGCATCCACTGGGAAATGTCTTTGTTGAGGGTTTCTCCGGTATGTCCTTAATTGTTCAGCAACCCATGGAAGAACCTTATGATTTGACTTGTTGGGAAATGTAAACCTCTTATAGAGTTGATCGTAGATGTCATATTTGATGGCTTGATCAATAAGGTTCCAATTGTCTTCTCCCCGACTCCCCCGTTCATTTTTCCTAGCAATAAACACTGGGCTTTAACGTATAGAATGTCATTTTTATCATCCATGGGGATATTACTTAGAAGGGATAACCTAATGGGCTTATTTTAATTTGAGCGGGAGGTGCTAGGAGCACTGGATGGGGGTGTTGGAACAATAAGGGTTTGTTGCCTACTCGTACTTGGAGTCATACTTGGAGCAGGGGAATGAACCAGAGGTGGAGTTATGAATTACTCAATAATCGGTGATGAGAATTCTGGTTGTTGTGAATGATATGAGGATCCTAGTGGGGGTGAACATATATATATATATATATATATATATATATATATATATATATATATATACCTTTTGAGAGTAAGACTTTAGAATATGTTCGATGTGCCTGATCTCCATCCATTCGATATTAGTTTTTAAAAACTTATCCCTTTTTTTATGCGACCAACAGGGAGGGAGTAAATCTATGATGTATAGATATCCATGACATAAACTAAGAATCCCACCCTTTTCAATTTACTAACAAGATTCAATTTTACCTTCATATGGCACGAGACATCATAGTCTATGTCAATGCTCTATGTACACAATTATATTCATAACGAGTGAGTTTTTTCTTTGCCTTCTCTAACAATGTAACCAAGGTAAGAGCTACATTGGGATTATCTGTGTGGAATATATCCTCTATAGCATCATCCCAACTTTTGGATAAGGAAAATATAATACGATCAAATAGGTACTCTTGCTGGAGATCAACTCCACGATTTGCAAGGTAGTTTTTATCTTCTTATTCCCATACCTATAAATATGTGTACCCTCTATATGGAGCGCACTAATAAAAGAGGTATACGTGTGGTCCAATTGAAAGCTCTTGTACTTTTGTTGCTAGTGAGGCCTCATTTTTCTTGAGAAAAATATACGAGGGCATCAATATGAGTCATACAATTAAGGGTATATTAGTTTTATTAAGGTTTTGATTCATCACTACCTCCTCTTAATACTGTGCATGTTAGATCTCATTGATGTGAAATCCAAACAACAGCATATCGTAAGTGTTAAGACACATTTTGTCAGAGGTTATTATGAGAAATTTTAAACGTATATGTATATTATCAATCTAGGAAATCCAACATACTATCCAATAACCAAACCAACAACCAATAATTATTCCCTACTCCTTCTATCATCTACATGATAAACACATAACCATAGTAATAATATATCATTAAAGTATGGTCATTTATCATTAAACATATAACCTAAGATTACGGTTTCAATATTAATTAGGGTTAAAATAAATACATAAACATATATATGAAGATTAGGGTTCCAATTTTAACTAGTGTTAAAATAAAAAAAAATCAAAGCATATACATGAATATTAGGGTTTCAATTTTAACAAGGATTAAAACAAATAAACATAAACATATACATATATGTGTGTTAAAATTAATACACATGAAGATTAGGGACAAAGCTATGAATCCGAATGAGTGGGGGCTAAGTTCGTAATGAACACCGGGGATTCAAGGGTTTCTTACTTTATATCTTAAAATTCCTCAGATATTCAATAATAATGTTAACACACATCAATTACTAACAACAACAAAATCAGAATACATTAATCTAAAATTTTACAATAAAAATTGAACAGTATGACCATGATGACCAAACTCGAAGTTTTCTAAATAAATATTCCTTTTCTTTTGGGAAATTTTTAATTTTCACCCTATGTTTTGACCCATATTTTATATTTTCAAATACTATTTCAAAGCTTCAAAAATTTTAAGTTTTCAAGTTTGCATCCTACATATTACACTATGACTCACGTTTTCATCCCATATTTTATATGCTTTAAGTTTGAAAGAAACTAAATAAAAAAGTCAATTTAACATATACACAAATACACACACATATATAAACACAATACACACGCACATACACACAGTACACACACAGACTACACACATATACACACAGTACGCACATATACACATACACAAATAAACGAATACACACATATATACACATACACACACATATAAATACACAGATACACACACGTACACATGGTACACACACATATACACAAACACACAAATACACAAATACAAAATGTTAGGATTTGAGAGTTACCTTTTATGAATTGAGAAAGAGATTGAGCCTAAAAACTAAGATTGTGAGAGAGATCATGCCGAAGATGGGAGTGGTAAAGATTAGAGGATTTTTTTCGGTGAAATGAAAAAATAGAGCCTGAGTTTTAATATGAAGACATTGGTCATGACTCTGGGCGTGACCTATCTGCATGACCTTATTTTTTTCCACGTCACCAGTCGTGACCAGGGCATTAAAGTAGCCGTTGTCACGGCCTTAATAGGTGACCAAAATGTGTGATCATTTTAAACTGGTCATGACCTAAAGTCATGACCCTATTTGATAGATTTTGGTATCGGTCATGGACATGGTCACGACCTTAGTCCGTGACCCTACTTGGTGGGAAATTTCTCATCATAACGGTCACGCTGTGGTCAGTACCGAGGTCCGTGACCCACAAGAGTTAGGGATGAAGGCCATGACTTTCTCTAAGTGATCCATGACCACACTTGGTCACGGAACTTGTAAAGCCTATATTGAACATGGTCTAGACTTTGGGCCGCGACCATCAGGTCATGGACCACATTAGTGACCCACCTACCATGACTAGTCGCATAATTTGGTGTAGTATATAAGTGTTTATTCTTTCTAGTGGGTCAAATAAAGATCATTTTGTGATCACTTATCCTAAATTGAATTTATACCACTTTAACCATTACTTTGGCGTTTAATGCTAGAGTGTATGGTCTTAAATCAAAAGACATATTTCTAAACCTTATATTGTTCTTCCTACTATGTCTAAACAAGAATTTTCTCCTCAAAATACCTTATGGAATTATTCTAGTAAGTTTAAGTGATAAAATAGTTCCAACTCCCCTAGTCCGAACTAAGGAAAACCATCCTAAAGTATTAGTTGAGAAGGAGAATAGTTTAATATAGTCCCTAAAATTTTTCCTTTGCCTTTGAAACATATATTCGATCTAATACTTACTCATTTTCCTTATTTTATTTTTACATGAGGCATATGTAAATGTCCTTTCTAAGGGTCCATAAGTTGATGCATTATGGCATGTTTTTGTTACTTGTGGGGGATGAATGTTTATATGTGTATCTCAGTTCTTTCATTGATCCAATACCTACCAAATATCTATGATAGTTTTTGTAATCAATCTTCCATTCATTTTTCCCAAGTTGAAGTTGAAGTTTGTGATTTATTTTTGTTTAAGCACTTTCCAATTAAGGAAAATTTCATTTTGATAAGTATTTGAGTATAATTTCTTTTCATCATTGTCCCTCTAAAAAGATTGAAATTAATGAACCTCCATATCCGTTAATCAAGCTTAGGGATTCCAAGCCTCATTTGGCTACACTTGCGGCATCATAACCCGTGTCACATGTATTTTCCATATATTTTTTGATATTTTAATGGTTTTTCATGTATAAACATTTTTATGTTCAAGTGATATTTTGCATTTTGTTAATCTATGAAACCCTCACTCTCAATTGAATCGGGGCAAATGATATTTATGTTTCTTTTCTTTGAACAACTATTGGTTCATTTTAACATCATCAAGCTAAGGTTGTCCCACTTGGCAATGTCCATGCTTCTTCAAACTTTAACTTGATTGAGGATTCAATGCATTTAAAACTAAAGAAATTATTCCTTTACTTGTTCCTATATATAACAAAATCAATGCTTAATAATTTCACAAATTAATTATAAGGATATCCCCTATTCCTAACTTTCCATTATATGTGATGATAGGGGGAGAAATGGTATCTAATCCTATTATTATCGTATCTTAGTTTGGGGGAGATTTATCTTAGGGGGAGACGTCTTTCTAAGTATGTCATGTGGTTAAAAGGGAGAATTAATTTAGGGGGAGTAATTAATTAATTGCATTTAATATTTTGATATTCCCTATGCATTTGATGAGTTTGCTTAAGTGTGCAGGAATTATTCTAAAGCGGCATCTTTCTATGGCAAAGCGTTTTGATCCTTGGGTTAAGTCAAGATTGGGCGGGTTATGTTTTGAGTCTAGTAGAGCTTGACGGCCCTTTAGGATTTTTGTTTGGTTTTTGTCCCGGAATAGCCAAAGGGGGAGATTTGTAAGGACACAAATTTCCAATTGAGTCCATATATAGTTATTGGCTCAATTTCGAACAAAAACATTTATTCATAGGATAGTATTTATTGTAATATTCACAAGCCTATGAAGTGTATGTTGAAGACGTAGCGGCAAAGAATTTAAAGCTTCATCAAAATGTCGGTTTGCGTGCCTCGTTTCTACGTCATCAACTAAGGTTCCATGCTCCCAAGGTATGAATGTAATTATATGTATATAGGAGCTTGGAACAATATGTATTGGGTGTTAGGTGAAATAAAAACTGCATTTTATTTTCAGAAAGAATCAAATAGAACTTTAAAATATGTATATAAAAGTTTCTGGGCCAAAATCGAATTTTTCAATCTTTCTGGTCGTTCGTTAGAAATGTCGTTCGAACGAGTTTTTTCGTTCGAACCAGATTTCGTTCGAACGAGTTTTGTCGTTCGAACCAGGTTCGTTCGAACGAGTTTTGCCAACGACCCTAACTGGTCAGTCGTTCGATATGTCGTTCGATATGTCGTTCGAACGAATGTTCGTTCTAACGAGGTATCTAACGAACTTCTAACGAGCCCAGGCTGGTCACTCGTTAGAAGTCTCGTTCGAACGAGAATCACGTTCGTTCGAACGAGATTCCAGCGGGAACAGTTATTTGGCAGTTTTTTGCAGTTTTTCCCCACTCCTCCACTTGGTTTTCAACCAACCTTTTTCATACTTTATTATGTGCGGGAAACACATTTTCCAAGACAACTTTTCCAACATTTGTTTATCTTCAAAAGAGAGTTTGAGAGAAAAATTAGTTTAGGAAAATGTTCAAGTTTTGAGTGTTAATTTTCAATGAAAAATTCATACACACTCTAGTTTACACCCAATAATTGTTTATCCAAGTTTCTATATTTATATCAATTGCTTGGAGTTTTTGGCACCGGTTTTCTCTACCGAATTCAAGAGACGTTTCGGATTTGCTTCTACACCCCATCACAAAGAAGACTTTTGTTGAGATTCTACCCACAAGGAGAAAGGCTCCATGCTTGGGTGACGGTGACCATATAAAGTCCCATCGGTGTATTCCGAGACCACGGTGGATCTCCGTTGGTTATCCGCTAATTGGAGGTTGATACAAGAAGGAGCATCACGGCTTGAGAGGGTTCGAGTTTAGGAAGTAAGTCTTTTGTCTTGTATTTTGTAATACCGTTTTTAGTGGATTTGAGGCTAGGTCCGTCCCGAGGTTTTTTCCCGTTAGTGGGTTTTTCCTCGTACATCGCGGTGTAGTGTGACATTGTTTATTTTTATCTTGCACAAAATTAGAACGCATGCTTTAGGTTTAATTCAAGATAAAATTCGGTTTAATTCTCACACTATATTAAAATTGGACTTTAATTTAATATTGGGTAAAATTGTGTAATTCTAGTCACTTGCATTAATTTGGTTTCGCCTAACTTTGGATAATTGTTAATTATGACTTAGGCAAATTCTAGGACTCAAATTATGCTTTAATTTGTTTTGAGAAATTAAAACTTGTTGTTATTTTTGAAAGTTGAACCATCACCCCTTTTACAACGCTTCCGCATCATTCATTGAGTTTTAAATAAAAAGGAAATTAATTTGGACTTACAAATTGGTATCAGAGCCAAAAACGATAAATTATTTCATTAAGATTCTTTAATTTTTGGCTAAAATGGATTTTTCCCCATTTTCAAAATTTCCTATTTTTGATGGTTCTAACTACGCGTATTGGAAAGCGCGAATGAAATCGGCACTTAAATCTATCGATGAACGTGTTTGGATGTCTATTGTTACCGGGTACTCCCCACCAACTCATCTAATTGAAAATGAACGTGTTCCCAAACTCATCGATAGATGGACCGAAAATGAGTTTAAGCTTGCAAATTTTAATTCCCGTGGTTTAAATGCCTTATTTAGCGCTGTCGCACCGGATGAATTCCGACGTATTATGACGTGTGAAACCGCTAAAGAAGCTTGGGATATTTTACAATTAACTCATGAAGGAACGAGTGTCGTTAAGGCTTCTAAACTCCAAAACCTCACCACTCAATTTGAAACTATCAAAATGGATGAAAAAGAAACTTTTGATAAATTTTATGCTAGACTTTCTGATATTGTTAATTCATCCTTTAACTTGGGAGAGAAAATACCTGACGACCGTGTTGTAAAGAAAATTTTAAGGTCCCTACCCGATAGATTTATTCCTAAAGTGACCGTTTTAAATTCTTTACCCACTTTAGCCTCTAAGAAATTAGAAGAGCTTGTAGGTGATTTACAAACCTATGAACTGGATATGTTTCCCTCTAAAACTGAAAAGAAAATTGAAAAGGGTGTTGCTTTAAAAGCCCGAAAAGAGGTCAAACAAGTAGTAGAGAGCGATAGTGATAGTGACTCGGAAGATATGGCTTTGTTTGCTCGTAAATTTAGAAAATTTCTTAAATTTAACAAAGATAAATATAAAAATGATTTTAAGAAATTTGACACCTCTAAACATGATAAAAGCGAGAAGGTTTCTAAAGCCGAGAAGATCCCTAAACCTAGTAATGAAAATATTGATAGGGACGAGTCTAATAAGTGTTTTGGTTGTGAAGGTTATGGCCATAGGGCTTATGAGTGCCCCACTAAACTAAGGAAAGATGGTAAGCGACCTATTTCATATAATGCAACCCTTAGTGATAGTGATAAGGAAGAAAAGCCCGATTCCCCAACTAAGAAAAATTTTGTGGCTTTTATGGCTAGTCATGTGAGTGATAATGAGAACTCATCGATTGATGACACGATTGGACATGCCACTTCCAAGGTCATTGTTCATGATTCCCTTGTTTTTAATGATAGTGAGAGTGAAGAAGAAAGTGAGAGGGAAAATGAAGAAGAGGTTGATGTGAGTGAACTTCAAAATGCTTTTCATGAATTATATAAAGAATCTATTAATTTGAAAAGAACTAATTTGAAGTTAGAAGCTTGTTTAAGAAAGAGTGTCAAGGTCGTTGATGATAGTGCCTTAATAGAAGACCTTAGGACACATGTGAGGACTCTTCAAGAGAAGCTTGAATATGTAGAAGGCGAAAGAGATAGCCTTAGGGGTTTAATGGAATCCTTGAAAAAGGAGCTTCTTGCTTTTGAAGAGCGAAATGTTTTACTAGAATCTAACATTGTTGAATTGGAAAATAAATTAAAAGAATCTAGTATTGTCAAATTTGATTTGGAGTGTCGTTCGAAAAAACTAGATAAAATGTTAGGAACGGTCCAAATTAAAAATGACACTTGTGGTTTAGGCTTCAGTCCTTGTAATGAATTTACTCATAATGCCCAAACCAATGTTTTAGGAGAATCAACTAGGAATACCTTTAAAGATCACTCCTTAAGTAAATCTTTTCGACATGTTCTCACTTGTACACATTGTGGTCGACAAGGTCATCTTAGGAAATTTTGTTTAGATCTTAAACGAATTCCGAGAACACCCCATAGTAAAGTAACCACCGTAGTTAACGTTCCTACACCCCAAGATAGTAATTCCTCATTAATTTGGGTTAGGAAATCCGACTTGGTTGCCTTACAAAATAGGGATTTTGATTCTCATTTACTTACACATGCCTCCTCACTTGCTAAATCTAAAGGATAAATGTGTTAGTGTTTGCATACTTTAGCGTTTGTACTTCATGCTATATTCATATGCTAAATGTATGCTTGTTTAGTCATTTTCTAGTCATTGCCTTAATTCATATCACATGCTAGAAATCATGACTTGTTTATCTTTTTGTATTATATTTTGTGTTTGAATCGACTGCATAATATAAAAAGATTTTTGTTTATCATTTGTGTTTTATTTATTTCATTTAAGCTTAATGAAAAATACAAATGATTTTTTGTTTGTCCTTTTGAGTAAATATTTATTGTTGATTAAAAATGTTAAAAACTTAAAAAGATTTTGTTTGGTGTGTATTTTTGTTTGACACACTTTATGTGGCATATTCTTGTGTTTGAATCCCATCATTTACGCTCCCACGTGGCTAGAACTTTTGGTTTAAATTTTCAATCCTTATTATGTTCTTTACCATATTTTATGGAGTAGTTGGATTTTGTATTGTTTAAATGGATTCTATTTCTATATGCCTCTATTCACACATGCACGAGCTCTTTTGAAATCTTAATGTCACATGTTATATTTGAGCTTTTTGAGGTGTTCTCCTATCAATCTAGTCATCTACATATCTATGACCTAGGAGGACTAGTGCATGTCAAAATCCGTTGCATGTGAGATTTGTGTGAAAAATGAAAACATGATAAATTAATATATGCACGGGGAAGGGCTCCGAAAGGATGAATTAAATCCTTTGCGATAGTAAGCCACCGTTGATTGGATCTAAAAGAAATACGTGATCCAAAGGCCTAAAAACAGAATATTTGGCATTAAACAGAAAGCAATTGCCAAGGCCTATGTTTGTTTGATATATTCACTCAAAAACAAAAGAATATATATGCTCATTGAGGGAGAATTGGATGGTATATCAACGGTTTGCACAATGTCCGTTTATCCTAGTTGTCTTTAATGTCATGACTCTATTTGGTTTGTAGAATCATCATCATGCTAGGCTTCTATGCATTGTGTATGTTTGTTCATTGAGTTCAATCTATATTGTCACATGAGGTTATATTTCAATGTGATGAAGTTTGCAATCAAATGAGAACTCCGTGAATGTTTATTAAGTGTTTGGGTCTAAATTTAATTGTTGCTAGTACACACCCCTACACTTCCGTTTCCATATGACACATTTTTGCCATACGAGTATGCAAACTTATTGTATTTTGTGTCATGTGTGTGTTTCTATCTATATATATATGCAAGTGCTCTATTGGTATATTTTTGGTATCTATATATATGATATTTGTCTTTGCCCTGCTTTTATTGCTCATATGCTTTCATGTCTTATCACTTTAAGCTTTCACATGCTGTTTATTAGTTCTTTATCCTTTGCCTATTCCCGAACAAAAAGGGGGAGAATGATGATAGAGGGAGAAATGGTATCTAATCCTATTATTATCGTATCTTAGTTTGGAGGAGATTTATCTTAGGGGGAGACGTCTTTCTAAGTATGTCATGTGGTTAAAAGGGAGAATAAATTTAGGGGGAGTAATTAATTAATTGCATTTAATATTTTGATATTCCCTATGCATTTGATGAGTTTGCTTAAGTGTGCAGGAATTATTCTAAAGCGGCATCTTTCTATGGCAAAGCGTTTTGATCCTTGGGTTAAGTCAAGATTGGGCGGGTTATGTTTTGAGTCTAGTAGAGCTTGACGGCCCTTTAGGATTTTTGTTTGGTTTTTGTCCCGGAATAGCCAAAGGGGGAGATTTGTAAGGACACAAATTTCCAATTGAGTCCATATATAGTTTTTGGCTCAATTCCGAACAAAAACATTTATTCATAGGATAGTATTTATTGTAATATTCACAAGCCTATGAAGTGTATGTTGAAGACGTAGCGGCAAAGAATTTAAAGCTTCATCAAAATGCCGGTTTGCGTGCCTCGTTTCTACGTCATCAACTAAGGTTCCATGCTCCCAAGGTATGAATGTAATTATATGTATATAGGAGCTTGGAACAATATGTATTGGGTGTTAGGTGAAATAAAAACTGCATTTTATTTTCAGAAAGAATCAAATAGAACTTTAAAATATGTATATAAAAGTTTCTGGGCCAAAATCGAATTTTTCAATCTTTCTGGTCGTTCGTTAGAAATGTCGTTCGAACGAGTTTTTTCGTTCGAACCAGATTTCGTTCGAACCAGTTTTGTCGTTCGAACCAGTTTCGTTCGAACGTGTTTTGTCATTCGAACCAGGTTCGTTCGAACGAGTTTTGCCAACGACCCTAACTGGTCAGTCGTTCGATATGTCGTTCGAACGAATGTTCGTTCTAACGAGGTATCTAACGAACTTATAACGAGCCCTGGCTGGTCACTCGTTAGAAGTCTCGTTCGAACGAGAATCACGTTTGTTCGAACGAGATTCCAGCGGGAACAGTTATTTGGCAGTTTTTTGCAGTTTTTCCCCACTCCTCCACTTGGTTTTCAACCAACCTTTTTCATACTTTATTATGTGCGGGAAACACATTTTCCAAGACAACTTTTCCAACATTTGTTTATCTCCAAAAGAGAGTTTGAGAGCAAAATTAGTTTAGGAAAATGTTCAAGTTTTGAGTGTTAATTTTCAATGAAAAATTCATACACACTCTAGTTTACACCCAATAATTGTTTATCCAAGTTTCTATATTTATATCAATTGCTTGGAGTTTTTGGCACCGGTTTTCTCTACCGAATTCAAGAGACGTTTCGGGTTTGCTTCTACACCCCATCACAAAGAAGTCTTTTGTTAAGATTCTACCCACAAGGAGAAAGGATCCATGCTTGGGTGACGGTGACCATATAAAGTCCCATCGGTTTATTCCGAGACCACGGTGGAGCTCCGTTGGTTATCCGCTAATTGGAGGTTGATACAAGAAGGAGCATCACGGCTTGAGAGGATTCGAGTTTAGGAAGTAAGTCTTTTGTCTTGTATTTTGTAATACCGTTTTTAGTGGATTTGAGGCTAGGGTCGTCCCGAGGTTTTTTCCCGTTAGTGGGTTTTTCCTCGTACATCGCGGTGTAGTGTGACATTGTTTATTTTTATCTTGCACAAAATTAGAACGCATGCTTTAGGTTTAATTCAAGATAAAATTCGGTTTAATTCTCACACTATATTAAAATTGGACTTTAATTTAATATTGGGTAAAATTGTGTAATTCTAGTCACTTGCATTAATTTGGTTTCGCCTAAATTTGGATAATTGTTAATTATGACTTAGGCAAATTCTAGGACTCGAATTATGTTTTAATTTGTTTTGAGAAATTAAAACTTGTTGTTATTTTTGAAAGTTGAACCATCACCCCTTTTACAACGCTTCCGCATCATTCATTGAGTTTTAAATAAAAAGGAAATTAATTTGGACTTACAATATGCAATTTTTTTCCTTCTAAAATCAACATTGTAACATGATGACCATTATTTATTTCTTTTTTAATTATTATTGTGAGAAAACAACTAAAAATCAATTTATGTATTATGATGTTGAAATGATAACTATAATTTGGTCATTACTATTGTGGTCATCTCGATCTAATGACGTACACATAGCGACAGACCGTACATAAGGGTACCACCACACGAACTCGAGGGTAGACATAAATGGCAGCCGTCGACGTGTGAGGTGTGTGAATATGTTGAGATCATAGTCTCCAACCTATTTTGTGAAAACATGCAAAATAAGGAAATACCTTATACGAGATATTTAAAGATAACTAGTGCAATTAAAACCAGATGAGACATGGGATTGAAGCCTGTTGATAAGCACCTAAAAGTGTTTAAATACAATCTCAAATAGATAATTTTTAATTGCTAATTCACGATAAAATCGGACTTATGTTGGTAGTTGTTTGTTTTGTAGGTCAATAAGCATTCGCGGTATCAAACAAGCTTAATTCTAGGCAATTGCTAGAAATAAGTGGTCAAATACATCAAGTGTGGGAATGATGCGATTAAATAAGCCTAAACATTGTCCCGTATCCTAAACCTATCCCGAACCAAGCCCAATCCATCCCTAGCATGTCCTATAATTGTCCCGTGTGTGTGTGTGGTGTTTTTTTTTATTATTTTATATATCAATATATTTTTCAAGTCATTTTTATTATTTTGTTTTATTTTAGAGTCTTTATTTTTATTTTATATAAATATATAAATGCGCATGTCGTTGTATCAGTGTATGTATATATAATAAGTTTGCATGTTATTATATATTTTATCTATTTTATTTTTATTTGTTTTTAGTTTTACTTTTCTTTATTATTAGTTTAGTATTATCATTATTTTCTTTTCTTTTATTTATTTTCAATTTTATTAGGATAGTTTTATTTAGTTTTATTAATACAATATTTTTAAGTATGTCTTAAGTTTTAGATAGTTTAATTTTCATTTAAGTACAAAACACAAACACACACACGCACTAATAACATACACCCTACTACACCCAATCATCACCTTTCCATCATCTTAAACCTCTCACCACCCATGCACTCTCTCTCCTCTCCCATAGCACTGACCCACGACCTTGAATTCGGAACCTCCGATGAACTTCCCTTGCAAACCCGTCAGCCCTCAGTCATAACTCCGGCAGAACCCATCCTCACTTGACCCTCACCAGACCTACCTGATCCTAATCCACTAAACCCGGAACCCATTCAACCCTTGTCATCCCATTTCGAACCCCATTTACATAAACCGATTTTAGCTGCCAAACTAAACCAAAAAATAAATACATAATCCCCACATGTGTTTTAAAATACTTTTATCCAATTTTCTTATAATACCCTCAAATCCCCCATAATCTCATCATCCTCATTAAACCCACATGCACACTTATGCAATTCCTTAATTATCCCTCTCACACCTTACGCCCCTCATATCCATCTAATTCCAACTATCCCATAATCTTAATCCAATAATAAATTGAAGACTTGGTGGTATTTGAAGAAAATCTCTATTTTTATTTTTAACTCTGTGTGATAAATTCTCCTTCACCCCTCTATAGAGAGTATTTATATTTTTAGAAAATATATCAATATAGAGTGGTATGGTAGAATTTATGTCTTGGATAAATTACACTCCACCCCTCTATAATGAGTTTTTATATTTTTAGCAACTATCTCAATGTAGAGTGATGTGGTTAAATTTACCCCCTTTAGAAGTAACTTCTTCTCCATTCTTTTATGATGAGTATTTGGATTTTTAGTAAATATTTCAACATAAAGTGATGATGTAGAATTTATTTCCTTGGTTGAATTCTATAGAAATTTTTTATAATGGGATGCTTTGTATTTTTAGCAAAACTCTTTCATTATTTAAGAGTCCATTATTGATTCATCCATTACATTTTAAATAGTTTTATTTTTATTTTTTTTAGATTTTATTAGAATACAAAATATTAATAGGGATTGTAACTGAGAGAATTTTGGATTGTAATTGAAGATTTGCCCCAATTCAAGGCTAAAATGGGTTTGATCTATTCTTCTTTAATTACTCTTGATTTAATCCTTGTATACTTTTATTTGTTTATCTTATATCTTGGATGATGATTAATGAGGGAAAATCTTCCATTCATGGGATGAATTTTGAAGCCCTCATGAGTCCATTTAGTTAGTTTACTTATTAGCACAATTTTTTATCTAATGTTCTCTAATTAGATTTTACATCTTAGTTAGTACTTTAAACATAGTTAGTTGATTAATAATCCCTTGAAAAATCATTAAAAAAATAATAAAATGAAAATGATTCTACATTTGTCTTCACATATTTTGTTCTTCACACTTGAAAGTGGATTGACATCCTTACCTACCATTATTTAATTTCATTTATGTTTTCAAAGGGATTTTGACTGGAAAGGATTTGCAACAACGACTCATACTAAAAGCTTTTCTATCAAATGGCGTCGTTGTCAGGGACATAAAAAAATTTATTTTCCATCAAATCGCGCCATTGCTAGGGACACAAAAAATTTCTTTTCCATCACCTATGTTACGGAGTGGGAAGGTGTTAGGAACCCGCTCTTCCTTTTCGATCTCCTATAGGGCTGATAATATTTATCTTTCCCTTTAATCCATGGATATGTTTGCACATGCCAAACGTTGCATATAAAGTGAAAATATATGGAGTAAAAGTGAAAATATACATGGATGTGCATGTGTGTGCATGTGAAACAGGAGTTAACATGTCCTTACCATGGTAAAGGTGGATATGTATTCTCCTAAGAAGATAAAGTGTGGGATCGAATTTTATTATCAACTTTCAAGTCAGTATCGCTAGTTTCGTTTAACAAGTTACTTGTAAGTTTCTTTTCTTATTGCTAAAAAAATATTTATATTTATTATTTATTATTTGTTCTATTTTAAATTATTAAAAGAAATTTATTTTACTTTTTATAGTAAATATTCGGATCAACAATCTTAATACGATTTTTTATTTATCTTGTCTTTTGATTTTTTTAAGGTACTAGCAGAATTAGTTTTGTTTATTACAATTTTTCGTTTTGCATAAATATACTTTTTTTTATATGTTTGTATTCTATTATACACATGTTGCATATATAATATTCAAATAAAATAGTATTTTTTACTATTGTAAGTGTAAAAAATATATACATTGCATTTTTGCAATAGAAATAATTACGTCTTCAAGTAACCTTGATGTTCCGACGGTTGGCATACTATTGGGGGAAACACCTTAAAATTTACAGATTTTAAGTATTGGCAACAAAAAATGAAATATTATTTGACAACTTTAAATCCAACTAAATTCCTCAGTGAAAAAACTCATATTCTTGATGCGTGAAAACACACTGATTTCTTGTGTAGAAATTATATTTTAAATGGACTTGACAATACACTTTATAATGTGCATAGAAACCCCATCCTAGGAACCCCTAACCACTTCCTTAGGTCCCTAGAACTCACTCGTTCACAACAAACCTTAGGTCATACTCCGAGTACCAATCTGGAGACTACTAGGAAATTTTAGGCATCCCCGTTTAACTCCGATCAACTTCCTCGCTTGAGAAAAAGCTCAATGAATCTTTGAAGGGATCTGAATCCCCTTTCCAATGGTCTGCCCCTTGCACGAATATTGCATTATGGTTTGGATGAACGATCCATTTTACCTTGAAAATTAATCTGGAGGTCACTAGATACACCCGCGCCCCATTTGAAACTAGTCAACTCCCTGAATTGAACGAAGATAAATGAATATTTAAACGGATATGAATACGTTTTCAATGGTCCATCCTATGGGTGAATCAACCTTACGGTTCAGACGAATGGCCCATTTTACTTCGAACGGTCAACGAGGGCTTCTAGGCCCTATCTGACCTTGGTTAACTCTTAGAATCGAACGAATCTAAATAAATCTTGAGGGTCTCTAAATATTCTTTCCATCGATCTATCCTGTGCATGAATCGGCCCTGCAGTTCGGACGAACGATCCATTTTCCTCTGAAAATTTCCTATCTAGTGACCAACGAGCATTTTTGGGTCTCGTTTGAGCAAGGTCAACTCTCGAACCCTGAAGTGGTTGAATGGATTCTTAAAGGGCTCAAAATACTCTTTCTAATGATCCACCCCATGCACGATTCTGACATATGGCCCTCATTTTATGACCATTTTTTTCCAAAATCTTTCTCAGACTGTCGAATAGTACCCCGAGGGCCCTGCCTATTAGCAGTGCATGCTGATTGCTAGGTCTAGGCCCCTTCCGATTGTCACCCCCTTGGACCTATAAATGTAGGCCATGACCTCACTTTGAAAAGGATCCCTAAACATCTCTTTCAGCAATTTAGAGAACATTTTCTTGAATTCAGAGTTGTTCCCCTTTTAATAAAGCCTATTTTCCTCATTTCTTCCATTATTTTCATACTCCATTTAATAAATTCCCCATATCTCCTCATACCACCATCACCTTATTGTGAGATCAGCACATGTACAATCAAGATCCACTTCAAGTCTTCATAAGGAGGTCCAATTATCCATCATTTTCTTTAAATTATCTTATTTTAGCATTAGTTGTTGTATTTACACTTTAGCGCTTTATTTATTACATCACATACCTTAATCTCAAAACTTTTTTACTACTATTTTCCCATGAATTATTTTCATTAAAAAAACAAAAGCAAGAAAATTAGGATTTACCTATTGTAGACACCCCATCATAGGACTCCCTAAGCACCTCTTTAGGTCCCTATCACTCACTCATTCATTGCAAACCCTAGGTCATACTCTGAGTACCGATCTAGAGGCCATCGGGCTCTCTTGGGTCCCATTTGACTTCGGTCAACTTTCTAGTATGAGAAAAACCTCAATGAAACCTCAAAAGGTTCTGAATTCCCTTTCCAATGGTCTACCCCGTGCGCGAATTAACCCAATAGTTTGATTGGATGATTTGTTTTACTATTGAAAAATAATCTGGAGGCCACCGAGCTCTCTTGGTCGCATTTGAATCCAAATAACTTTTTCATCTGAGTAAAATCTCAATGAATCTTCGAAGGGGTCTAAATTTCATTTCTAATGGTCCGCCCCGTGCATGAATTGGCCTTACGATTAAAATGAATAGTCCGTTTTATCCAAAAAACTAATCTAGAGGTGACCGAGCAATGCGTGGCCTTGTTTGAGCCCGATAAAATCTTTATCTTGAATAAAGCTGATAGAATGTTCAAATGGATTCGAATCCCCTTTCCAACGGCCCGCCATGTACACGAATCAGCTTTATAGTATGAATGAATGACCTATTTTACTTCGAAGGCCCATCAGGCTCACCTACTCCCCCGTTTGACATATAAAAACTCCTCGAAACAAAAACAAAGGTGAATAAAATTTCTAAGGGGACTAAATACCCTTTTAACAGTCCATCACGTGTGCAAATAAGCCTTACTATTCAAATGAATGATATGTTTTCCTCCGAGAATTTCATATCGAGTGACCAATGGGCACTTCCGGTCCCATTTGAATTACGTCAACTCCCGAACCTAGAATTTGCTCAATGAGCTCTTAAAGGGATCTCAATACCCTTTCCAACGGTCTGCCTCATGCATGATTCTGACTTATGGTTAAATTTTTATGGCCATTTTTAAGAAAAACCTGCCTCAAACTACCGAATGGCACCGCCAGGACCCTGCCTATAGGTAATGTGTCTCGGGTTTTATGTTAATAGGAAGGTCAAGGATCATGCTGATCGACATCCCCTTGGCTTGGCCCTATAAATAGAGGCCATGACCTCACTTTTAAAATCACCCCTAAACATCCCTATCAGCAATTCAGAGAAAATTATCTCGAATTCAGAGTTGTTCCCCTCTTAAAAAAAACTATTTCCCACATTCCTTCCATCCTTTTAATACTCTTTTGAAAAAATTCTCACCCATCTCCTCATATCACCATAATCTCATCTTCAGCTCATCTACAATTAAGATCCACTTCAAGTTTTCATAAGGAGGTCTAATTCTTTACTGTAGACACCACATTCTAGGACCCTACAAAGCATCTCCTTCGGTCTATAGCACTTACTACTTTGCCATAAACCGTAGGTCATACTATAAGTACCAATATAGAGGCCATAAGGTGTTTTCAGGCCCCATTTTACTCTGATTAACTTTCTTATCTGAAAGAAAGCTTAATGAATCTTCTAAGGACTTTGAATCTCCTTTCCAATGATCTACCTCATGCCCTAACCATCATTATGATTTGGATGATAATCCATTTTACTGTTAAAAACTGATCTGGAGGCCACCGGGCGCTACCATGACCATTTTGACCCCAATCAACTTCCTCTACAGAGTGGAAGCTTAATTAATCTTTGAATGGATCTGAATCCCCTTTCCAACGGTTTACCCATGTGAGCGAATCGGCCTTACGTTTCGAACGAACGGTTTAAGTTCCCCTAAAAATTGAACTATAGGCCACCAGGCCCTCCTAAAATCTATTTGACTCCCATCAACTTTCCAAATCAAATGAGACTTAATGAATTTTTGAAGGTCTCACAAAACCCTCTCCAATAGTCCACCCCATGCAAAATCAGCCTTACGGTACGAACGAACGACCCATTTTACTCGGAAGGTTCATTGGGAGATTCCAAGCCCCGTTTGACCAAGGTCAACTCTCCGAATAGAACGAGACTAAATGAATTTTCAAAGGGCTCTGAATACTCTTTCCAATGGTTTATCCCATGCATGAATCAACCTAACGGTTCGAAAAAATGATCAGTTTTCCTTTGATAATCTCTTGTCCAAAAGATCATCGAGCGCTTTCGAGCTCGGTTTGACCATAACTAACTCCTAAACCCGGGAGAAACCCAATGTATTCTTAAAGGTATATTAATTCCCTTTCCAGCGGTATGACCCACACACAATTCGGACCTACCGATTGCGTTTCACAACCGTTGTTTCAAAAAATCTACATGAGATTATCGAATGACAAACCCATTTCCCTTCCTATCGGCAGTGTGTCTGGGGATTCCTGTCGATAGAAAGGTCACGTACAATGCGATCGATACCCCCTTGACCCTATATAAGGAGAGCATGATCTCAATTTGAAAGTCACCTCAGAAATATACCTCTCAGTGATCTCAACAACATTCTCTAAAAGTCAGCGTGGATTCCCTATTGAAACATCTCCTCCACATTTCATTTCCATCATTTTCACACACAATTTAGCAAAGTTATTTTGCTCTCCTCCATCCACTTTCAAGGGTAGCCCTTGAACAATCAATATCAATCTTCAAGTCTCCAAAGAAGGTCCAAACATTGTTCTGTGACACCTCGCCTAATAAAATACCGGGTGATCAGTCCTATACCAAATTAAAATAGGAATCCCAGTTGGTTCAACCTTAGCATCACTGTCGAAACCCTTTTTAAAACTTACTAACCACCTAGTATTCCAAAAAAAATTGGTGCCAAATTTTATCTTTTTAATTAAACAAAACAATAACATGCGAAATTATAAATATAAACCATTGACACAACTAAGTTAAATCAACTGAACAAATAATTTAACTACTTGTCGAATAAACCATCGTCCACTAAAATAAAATAGTCCAACAACAATCATCCAGCAACTGAATAGATAAATCTGACAACTACAACTGAAAAGTATGGGCGACATGCCCTAAGTAAACTGAAATTGATAGACGATTTGTACTCTAGGAAAGAATGAATGATTCGCCTAATCCAAGCTCCTACTGGCATCCACATATGCTGCAGCTCCGTGTTCCTAGAATAGAATATCAATCCTGACGTCCCTATGGCTGGACACCTAAAAGGTTTTGAAAATAGTTTTACAGCAAGGGTTAGAACCCAAAACATTTCGAAAATATTTACCAACTGAATTAACTGTAGTAATTAAAATATATGAATGCGCTCCATATTTAAGTTGGTGTCGCACTCTCTTAAGGACATTCTCACCCCTCCACTAATGTGCACACCTAACGATTACCTTAACTCCACCTTGTTGTACTACCCCATCCAACTAGTCCTTGTAATCCTCCCTTGACTTTCCACTCTAAACCGAGTATTATTATCCATGGGTTATAAGTTATCTCACCAATTAACTTAATAAATTTCCTTTAAATAGTATCATATAACTACGACACAAGTTATATAAAATAATTACATCACACATTGTATTATTACCCGCATATAATATTTACCTACCATTATATACGTACCTTTACTAAAACACCCACACATAATTCATATGTAAACCCATCCCTCCGAGTATACCCTCACCAGATGATTCCCTCTAAAATGCTATCTCACTAGGTGTGCTCACCTAACCTAGTTCCCCAAGTTGGAATCACTCACTAGCCTGACCAAAAACGTAAATGTAGTGGAGGCGGTCATATTCCTTCCCTGAAAGTGAGATAAATCCCTCACCCATATACCGGACACTATGACCTGGGGATATACTCACCCTACTCCCCAAGCTAGGGGATCCACCGACATCGCGAAACCTCCCTTGATAGCACTAGAGTATATAAATTAAATAAATATCTAGTCACTGATATTTAATAGCACACACCATATATACACATATATATACTATCACTATACCTTATATATATAATATAAACCCCGACTTCACCGTGTACTCAAAACCCGTAACACTAGCCTGAAATTTTTCGAGTCTCTGGCCTGACTCAACTTTATTAATTTTCTCACTTATTAATTTATCATCTTCCCTAGTCTATGGTCCGACTCTAATTTATTTAATTCACACGTTAGTTAATATAATATTACCCCCAAGTCTATTGTCCGACTCTAATATAAATACCTTGCACATTTATTTATATAATATTTACCCGAGTCTATGATTCGGTTCTAATTTAATTAATTTACACATTAATTCATTTATTACCGTGTGTCACTCAAACAACATACCAGACTCGCTCACTTGGCCCATAACTTAATATTTCCCGAGTCTATATTCCGACTCCAAATTAATTTTTTTATCTCCATAATTAATTTAACACCTTGGCATCGCTTAACTATTATTCCTGGACTTGCTCACTCAATCCGTATATGATTAATTTGGAATCTAATTACCCAAATTTATCTATAAGGTGTCACAAATCTTTTCTTTTCAAAACCCAATTATATTCGCCTATAATTGATAGAAAGTACCTCATAATTATTATTCACTAAATAATTCAACTTAATTACAAATACAACAAAATCCACCCCTTATTTACCAAAACAAGCCGAACTGCCGACAATTTTGGATCGTCGATCGATCGACCCAATTGATCGATCGATCAGTTCTCTTCCTCGCCACTGCCTTATTTCTCCATTGTTATCCTTTCAAGGTTTTTATCCCAAAATTCAAACCTCAATCAATTACTTTTCTCATATAATCTCTCCTAAGATGATTTTTAAATTCCCTTACTGATATAGATTCATCCACGGAATTCATCAACAGTCAACAATTTCTAACTTGGAAATGTTACGATTTAGTATATACGATTTTCACCTCAAACTCATTTTTTACTCAACAACAGTTAATGTGACTGAACTAGCAACCAGATTTATCACTATCAAATCATATACTAACATCAAATCTTGCCTAAAATTCATTCTCAAACTGATTTCCCCAAAACCCATTTCATCCGAAATTTATCCCCAAAATATATGTTGATACATGTGCTATAATATGAATTGGATATCACAACTTAAAATTATAGCGAGTTAACCACTTGCCTAGAATCGTTCATGGAGTCTGATCCGTTGGTGTAGTTAAGGTGTTGATGAAGAACACCCCAATTAGTCCCTTAATTTGGCTCCAAAAATCCCCAATTGGCTCTTGATTTGCTTTCCTCTGTGTCTCTCTCAAACCCTAGGTTTAGAATTTGTTAACTTCCGTTCATCTTTTCCACCAATTAGGTTAAAACCCCTAATCCCGTTTTAGGCCATACGGGCCTAATTAAAATGGGCCAAATCACCCCGTGTGGGCCCGACAATGTCGAAAAATGCTCCGAGACCCGATTACTACCCCCGAGTACTCTTTTCGGACTATCTCTACCCATCCGGTCTCAATCGCGCACTCATAATTGTCATCTGAAATACTTTATAACATTATCAAATTTCGACCTCAAAATGCGACACATTAATGCGAACAATTTAACATAAAGTTGCCAATAAAAAATATTTCTTCCCACTCAAATAAATTCTCCAATTCATAAATTTAAGTTTCTCCAATTTAAATATTTCTATTTCTCCCAAAAATAATTGAATATTAAATCCTCAAAATTACGGGGTGTTACATACTTCCCCCCTTACAAAGGAATTTCATCCTCGAAATTCAGATGAGCCTAGTGCTCCAAGATTTTAATATCACTTTCTAGACATGTGCCTCTAAGTTCGTTATATATATCTCTCCCGATTCTAACTATAAATTACACAAATATGCATTTTAATTAACCACCACGCCCATACACCCTTATCCGTGCTTGACCGCACAAAAGTTGCCTTAATTAACCCGGGTGCCCATACACCCTATTCCCATGCTTTACTTCACGAAAGTTACTCGACTATGTTAGTCGTAACTCGTAATATAACTTCCAATATCTAGTCACATCACATATATATATAATGTCCGGGGTACCCAACCCATGTACTAACGATCAAACACCTCCCAACTTCCAACGTTGCGCTAAGTTTCATGCGTGGGACGTCTCGCAAGCGAAATACAGATAAGGAACCCCTCGAAACACTACTACCTAACATTATCAGTTATTGAGATCCGTTAGACCCTCAGTCCATAGCACGTACCCCCAAATACTTGTCTCTTAATACAAAAGCATACACGCCTACCCTTATGCTACAAAAGACAACATAAAATACCGTGCCCTTACTATCACTAGTTCTTGTGCAAAATAAACCTCGAGCTATCTCTCCCTGCTCGAAAATAAATCTAACCACCCTAATTCACTTCAATAAACACCCCTACTTACTAGGATAAATATGAGAACACAAGAACTCATTATGTGTCTATCGAACCACACAATACAACATATACACACACATATATATAGGCTAGATGCCCTCTTAGGTGATACCTAGTAAAAATCATTCACACCCTAGTGTTGCGAACACCAAAACTTACATCCACTATTCACAATAGTTCAAATACATTGCTATCGAGCCGATATTAAAAAATCATCTACCCTACTTCCATAATTCTCAAAAGTAGCGACCCATCGCATAATTCAAACCTTCTCTCAGTGTGCACCTCCACTCTATCGTTTTTAACACCAAAGGACTCCGCTACCCCATGGAAAATTTTATCTACATACTATGGTTGCTACAGCCAGCGCACCCACTAAATTCGGCTCACTCGCGAATTTTAGTGAAAAATAATTTTATATTGTGGCACCCTCACTGTCACCCGAAATATACCCCATACCCATAGGATAAAAAGATAATTACCTCTATACTCTAGCTGCAATGGTCGATCCTCGAGTTCCTGAGCATCTTCCCCCTTCCCGAACGCATCCATGACTTGTTGTAGTGGCTTCACATCTAGGACCTCATCCTGTCGTTGACCCCTTCCTCACTGAGGACAATCTCTCTTCACGTGTCTCGCTTCCCCACAAATGAAACACCTCCTAATAAATTAACCCTGCCACTGATACCTTCCTTGTTGGCCTTGTCGGAAGTCCTGACCTTCCTATCGATAGCCTCTAGACCTAAATCGCTTGGCCTAATTCTCCTATCTGGAATCCTGCCCCTGATGTCCCCTTGTCTGCTGCTGAGATACCCCACTAGTACTATTCCCTCCCGCTTTATTCAACTGACTGGGTTCCCCTCCCTTCTTGTTTCCTCTCACGTGGAATTGATATTCCTACCAGTGCAAGAGTGCTACATTTACGACGTCCGTATAAGCTACTAATGCGGGATTACCAATCAAATGTTGCTTGATCCTCCAGACTAATTCATCCATGAACTTTAACTTCTTTCTTTCTTCACCGCGTACCTCATCCAGTTCAAAATTTGCCAAACGAGTGAATTATTCCTCATAGTCGGCCACTGAACGGCCCCCCTAAGTCACCTCTCTGAATTTTCTCCTCATTTCGGTCTCAACTACTTGCGAAAAGTACTTGCGGTCGAACCGCACCCAAAACTCCGCAATTGCTAATGTATCCCTTTCCTCAACTGTGGTGATCGACTCCCACCACTGTAGTGTTGCTCTCACTAACCTAAAAGTGGATAGCATTTGCCTATGCACCTAATTGAAATCTACCATGCGTAGGTGATGCTGGATATCTCTCTTCCACTGACATGCTAGCACCACATCTGAACCCCCTCTAAACTCTGGTGGGTGGCCCTTTTGAAAGACCTCTCGTATTTACTGCCACTCCGACCGCCCCGGGTGGGCGTGATCATCCGGTACCACTAATGCTTGTGGCTGATCTCGTGGAAAGTACCATGCCATTGCAATCATCGTCGCTTAAACTACTTGTGCTACTAATTCAGATACTTGTGCAACTGAAATCATCTCTGGCAGTTGCTGCGGTAACTCCGGCTCCTGATGAGCCTCCCTAGTCTCATCTCCCCATGCTGCCCTAGCTGCTCTCTCTCTCCTGGGTGGCATCTGACATGAGAATCGAAACGTATGATTCACCCTCAAATATAAAATAATTGGCAGATGAATATAAATGGGCATACGTATGAGAATACAACAATCATATGATAGGGTTATACATCAAAGAACGCTAAGCTGAAACGTAAAAAGCCGTACAGATCCAAAAGACACTAAAACCTGATGCTATGATACCATCTGTGACACCCCGCCTAATAAAATACTGGGTGATCAGTCCTATACCAAATTAAAATAGGAATCCCAGTTAGGTCATCCTTAGCATCACTGTCGAAAACCTTTTTCAAACTTACTAACCACCTAGTATTCCAAAAAAAACTGGGGCCAAATTTTATCTTTTTAATTAAACAAAACAATAACATGCGGAATTAGAAATATAAACCATTCACACAACTGAGTTAAACCAACTAAAAAAATAATTTAACTACTTGCCGAATAAACCATCGGCCACTAAAATAAAATAGTCCAACAACAATCATCCAACAACTGAATAGATAAATCTAACAACTACAACTGCAAAGTATGGGTGACATGCCCTAAGTAAACTAAAATTGATAGACGATTTGTAAATTATAAATATAAAAAAAAAACTACTCTCTCTCTCTCTCTCTCTCTAGACGATTTCAAAACCCTAGATGCATGACAACGCATGCAGCCTCCACCTTGGAGGCTTGCACGCTGAAAACATCCCATCAAGAACCTCTTGTAAAGGAGATCACAATAAATAAATCATTTACTGAAGTGGTTGGCAAACCTGAGACTGATTCACGTATTGCCTTGAAGGAAGTGGAAACTTATAGAGGTGAACCAGCCATCTATTTCTCTATGGAAGATGTCACAAAACTATCTAAACCCTTTAAACATACAGTGGTTGGAAATTTTTCTCATGGACGTCCTACCATAGATAAAATCAGAAAGGTTTTTGCATCAATGGGGCTCAAAGTTGCTATCAATATAGGAGTGATTGATTCAAAACACATTCTGATCCGATGCTTTCATGAAGAAGATTTCCTCAGAATTTGGCTACGAGAAACTTGGTATATTCAAAGGTATCCAATGAGAGTTTTCAAATGGACGTTTGATTTCAATCCAGAAAAAGAATCATCCGTAACCCCGGTATGGATTAATCTTCCTCTCCTCCCTATACACTTATATAACAAATCTAGCATATTCTCAATCGCTAGCGCTTTTGGAAACCCTCTTAAACTTGATAGCCCTACAGCTGCCCTAACAAGACCTAGCCTTGCAAGGATATGTATTGAGATTGACCTAACCAAAACTCTAATCAATAGAGTCTGGATAGGCTACGGTGATGAAGGAAAAGGCTTTTGGCAGAGATGAGAATATGAAGATATACCTTTCTTTTGTAACATATGTCACAAGAAAGGGAATGAAGTTAAAGGTTGCTTGTTAAAGAATAATAAAGAGGAGACTAAGCCGGATGATGCTCGTGCTACCAGATCTTATAATCAGGAAAAGCGTGTAGAACCTATTGATCAGATTCCCAAGAAACAAGAAAAGATTTCCACCAAAGAATGGATCCAGAAGAGTTTTGGGCAGGAAAGCAATCAAGAGAAAAACCTAGGAGATAAAAATAACATCGAAGATGGTCAAATTGTGGAAGTTATAGAAGAAAACCCCAATCAACCTGCACATAAAGAGGCCAGTGTTGATCAAGAAATGATAGAGAATGGTGTCACTTGTGATAATGTAGCAGTGAATGAAATTTATGAGGAAGAGGAGGATATAGTTGTTATTGAGGATATTGGTAATGAGAAATTAGAAGAGGAGGTAAATCCTGAGTTGATTAGGGAAAATGAAGTTGTTGATTCTCTTCATTTGTCCCTAAGGAAAATCCCAGGTTATGAAGCGAGAAAGAAATTGAATCCAAATGAAGAATGGACTAAAGTGTCAAGCAAAAAACAGAAGATCAAGAAGCAGTTAATTCCTTCAGAGAATAGGCTATTAAGGTCATCATCTAAGAATCAAACCTCTTCTCAGTTTAAATGATTAAATTATTAATATGGAATGTGAGGGGGGTAGGGAAAAAAGGTGCAAGTAGAATAATAAAAGCCTTAGTGAAGTTGAATAAGCTAGTCATGCTGGTTTGTCTAGAGACAAAAGTGAAAAGAAGAAGACTTGAAGAATTCAGAATAAGATTTGGCTTTCAGTCTGCGATAGCCAATGAATCCAATTCTATTTGGCGTTTCTTTAATTTTGACATTACAGTGGAAGTGAAGTCTCAAATGTCTCAATGTCTGACTTTGAAAATCTCTCATCCTTATGTTCCTACTGCAATTCAAGTTTCTTTAGTGTACGCTAAGTGCTCTAGAAGAGAAAGAGCTGAACTATGGGAATATTTAGATACCATTGGTACTTTGGAGCCTTGGTTTGTTGGGGGATTTTAACATAATGTCCACCTCAAGGGACAAGGTTGGTGGCCTTCCTTTTGACATCAATGCTGTTGAAGACTTTCTTCAATGTATGGAGGAAAATTGGTTGATTGATTTGGGTTATTTGGGCACCAGATTCACATGGTGGAACAAACGTTATAAAAATGCTTCGATCTGGGAAAGAATTGATAAAGCCTTGATGTATGTTTCAGCTCAGAATTTGTTTTCAAAGGTTATGGGAGAACACCTGAGCAAAGTAGCTTCAGATCATGCTCCTTTACTTATGTCCTTATCTAATGATTATGAGCCTCACAGCCAAAGATTTGTATTCCAAAATTTTTGGACCTCTCACCAAGATTATATAACCTTCATTCAAGAAAATTGGAAGCAAATTAATCAAGGCAATCCCATGTACAACCTGACAGTGAATTTGAAGAATCTTAGAGCAGCATTAACAACTTGGAATAAGGTGAATTTTGGAAATTTATTCCAAAATACATCTAAAGCCAAAGATGAAGATTTGAGGAGTGAAGCTCTTTTTGAAGAAAACCCATCCAATGAGAATAGAGAGGAGATGAACAAATGTGCAGCAAATCTGGCTCACCACTTGAAAGTAGAGGAGGAATTCTGGAGACAAAAAGGCAATTGTAAATGGGCTAGAGAGGGTGATGCTAACTCTAAATTTTTTCACAAGACAGTGCAAGCTAGGAGGAAGAAAAATTATATTCACAAGATAAAAAATGCAAATGGAGAATGGATTGAGAACCAACAGCAAATCAAAGAAGAGGGGCAAATTTTCTTCAAATCTTTACTTGGAAGGGACATTATAAGACCTGAAGATGAAGACTTGCTGTCAGCTATTCCTCGATTAATTCAAGAGGAAGATAATGAGTTCCTGCATGCTATGCCAAACACGGAGGAAATAAAAGCTGCAATTTGGGATCTCTGTGGAGATAGTGCCCCAGGTATGGACGGATTCACTGGCAAATTAATCACTTCATCTTGGGATATTACTGGTCCAGATGTTTGCAAAGCTATTGAAGGTTTCTACAATGGTATGATCATTCCAAAATTCTTCACTACTACTATCATCATTCTTATCCCCAAAAAAGACAATCCTAAATCATTTGCTGAATTCAGGCCTATCAGTCTTTGTACTTTCTTTAATAAAATTATTTCCAAAATCATTGCCTCTAAACTTGCTGTTATTCTTCCAAAGATTATTTCCCCAAACCAAAGTGGATTTGTTAAAAATAGGAACATTGTAGATAATATTTTGCTGACTCAAGAAATGTTCTCCATGTTTAATATCACGAATGAAGGAGGTAATGTTGCAATTAAACTTGATATGCATAAGGCCTATGACAGAGTCAGTTGGCTTTTTTTGATTAAAGTTTTCAGAAAATTTGGCTTCAGCGAGTTGTGGACAGATATGATCTGGAGACTCATCTCAAATAACATCTTTTCCATCATGGTTAATGGGGAAATTTGTGGTTTTTTCCAATCATATAGAGGTTCGAGACAAGGCTTCCCTCTTTCTCCTATGCTTTTTATCATTGGAGCATAAGTTTTTAGCAGGAATATTGAAAAAATCTTTCAAAATTCTAAGCTAAAGATATTTAAGACTCCAATTAGCTGTCCTCTTGTCTCTCATCTTGCATATGCAAACGACATTATCATTTTCTCTTCTGGGAACACTAGAACAATCAAGAACATCAAAATAGTGCTAGAGAGATATGAAAGAACCTCAGGGCAAGAAGTAAACAAAAGTAAAAGCTCTATCTATTGTGCCAAGCGAATAGATAACCCAAAATCCAAAGGAATTTCAACCTTGCTGCAGATTCCACTCAAAAAGCCTCCTTTCGTTTATCTTGGATGTCCAATATATACAGGTAGAGTGAGATGCAATCTGTTTGAATCTTTAATTATCAAAATAAGGGCCAAGCTGGAAGGGTGGAAAGAAAAATTACTATCTATAGGGGGAAAAATTACTCTCATCAAACATGTGTTACATTCCATTCCAATTTTTACTTTAACAGCCTTACAGCCACCAAAGAAAATTATAGCTATTATTGAAAAAATTATGGCTGATTTTCTATGGGGGTCACAAGAGGGAGTCAAGAAGCACCATTGGATTGGCTGGAAGGAGTTGTGCAGACCAGTAGAGGAAGGTGGAATAGGCTTGAGTGCTCTTTCTGATTTGGTAGATTCTTTTGGTATAAAATTATGGTGGACCTTCAGGAATAATAATTCTTTATGGTGTCAATTTTTAAAGGCCAAATATTGCAGGAAAAATCATCCAGTTGCAGTGTCTTCTTCTAGAGGATCTCATGTTTGGAAAAGAATGCTTTTGCAGAGGGAGAATGCTGAAAATAACAGTATATGGTTGATTGGAAAGGGAGAGATTAATGCTAAATGGGACAATTGGTCTGGGAACATGCTGCATCAGTCAAATATGCCAGATATTCAGCTTTTCGAAGTGCTAGACGAGTTAGGTAGTTGGGATCATTCCAAAGTGAACAGAGTGCTTCCATTTAATTCACTGTCTGTATGCTCTCAGGTGGAAGTTATGGGGAAATGTCAAAAAGATCAACTTATGTGGACTCCTAATTCAGATGGAGTATTCAGTATATCATCTTCTTGGCACATTATGAGACAACATAAAACTTTTTCCTGGACCAATTCTTTCATCTGGCACAAAAAAATTCCTATTAAAATTTCATTCTGTTTGTTAAGAATGTTAAAAGATTGTTTACCAGTAGATGAGGCTGTTAAGAGAATAGGTATTAGAGGACCCTCTAAATGCGGATGCTGCACAAATCCATCTAGTGAATCAGTAGAACATCTCTTTGGGAATAGTTCCATAGCTTATGAAGTGTGGAGCCATTTTAATAGCGTGTGTGAAATTCAAATGCTTAATTCTTCTATTAGAGGGAGACTCATCTCTTAGTGGTCATCTTCTGATAAAAATCAGTTTGTCATTGAGCGAAAGGTGATTCCTGCTTTTATTCTATGGGGGATTTGGAAGGCTAGAAATGCATGGAGATTCGATAATATCAAAATGAATTCGCCAGCCATTATTTTTTATATTTACTCAATGGTTAGTCTTCATATGGATATTGACGTTATGTCCATTGATAAACACATATTGTCTACAGATACTCATTCCAAATATATTAGACTGGTTCATTGGAGACCTCCGAATGATAGTTTTCTAAAACTCAATACTGATGGGAGCTGCAGAGGTAATCCAGGCGATATGGGAGGAGGTGGAGTTTTGAGAAACTCAAAAGGTAAACTCATTAAAGCTTTTGCTTCATTCTTTGGAAATGGTAAAAATATTCAAGCAGAAGCTATGGCTATTTGGACATGTATTGACTTATGTAAACTTACTGAATTAGAAGGGATTCAAGTGGAATCAGATTCATTAGTCATTATAAAAGTTCTTTTAAATCAATCCAAATGTCCATGGTGCATCAAGTCAATCATCTACAAGATTAAAGCCAAGATTAAAGGATACAATGTCAAGTTTTGTCATGTGCTTAGAGTAGGAAATAAATGTACAGATCTTCTTGGCAACTATGGTGCTTCATCTCAAATTGATCTTTAGTCAAGCTCGGTGAATGATTTTCCTAGAGAGTTAAAAGGTCTTCTAAACATGGATGCTTGGGGATTTCCAAACTTTAGATTTTACAAGTAGTCTCTTTTCCTTCTTTTGTAAAGGTGACTCCATTATAAAGTCATCCGATTTATTGGTTGTTTGAAAGATTTTCGTTATCAATAAATTGGGGCTAGTCCTCTTCCACAAAAAAAAATAGACGATTTGTACTCTAGGAAAGAATGAATGATGCTCCTAATCCAAGCTCCTGCTAGCATCCACATATGCTGTAGCTCCGTGTCCCTGGAATAGAATATCAATCCTGGCATCCCTGTGGCTGGACATCTAAAAGGTTTTGAAAATAGTTTTACAGCAAGGGTTAGAACCCAAAATATTTTGAAAATATTTACCAAGTTAATTAACTGCAGTAATTTAAAATATATGAATGCACTTCATATTTAAGCTGGTGTCGCACTCTCTTGAGGACATTCTCACCACTCAACTAATGTGCACACCTAACGATTACCTTAACTCCACCTAGTTGCACTACCCCGTCGAACTAGTCCTTGTAATCCTCCCATGCCTTTCCACTCTAAACCGAGTATTATTATCCATGGGTTATAAGTTATCTCATCAATTAACTTAATAAATTTCCTTTAAATAGTATCATATAACTACGACCCAAGTTATATAAAACAATTACATCACACATTGTATTATTATTTGCGTATAATATTTACCTACCATTATATACGTACCTTTACTAAAACATGCACACATAATTCATATGTATATCCATCCCTCCGAGTATACCCTCACCGGATGATTCCCTCTAAAATGCTATCTTACTAGGTGAGCTCACCTAACCTAGTTCTCCAAGTTGGAATCGCTCACCAACCTGGCCCAAAATATAAACGTAGTGGAGGCGGTCATATTCCTTCCCTGAAAGTGAGATAAATCCCTCACCCATATACCGGACGCTATGACCTGGGGATATACTCACCCTACTCCTCAATCTAGGGAATTCACCGACATCGCGAAACCTCCCTTGATAGCACTAGAGTATATAAATGAAATAAATATCTAGTCACTGATATTTAATAGCACTCACCATATATATACATATATATACTATCACTACACCGTATATATATAATAAAAACCCCGACTTTACCGTGTACTCAACACCCGTAACACTAGCCTGAAATTTTTCGAGTCTCTGGCCCGATTCAACTTTATTAATTTTCTCACTTATTAATTTATCATCTTCCCGAGTCTATGGTCCGACTCTAATATAAATACCTTGCACATTTATTTATATAATATTTACCCGAGTCTATGATTCGACTCTAATTTAATTAATTTACACATTATTTAATTTATTACCTTTTGTCACTCAAACAACATACCGAACTCTCTCACTTGGCCCATAACTTAATATTTCCCGAGTCTATATTCCAAATCCAAATTAATTTGTTTATCTCCATAAATAATTTAACACCTTGGCGTCGCTCAACTAATATTCCTGGACTTGCTCACTCAATCCGTATATAATTAATTTGGAATCTAATTACCCAAATTTATCTATAAGGTCTCACGAATCTTTTCTTTTCAAAACCCAATTATATTCGCCTATAATTGATAGAAAGTACCTCATAATTATTATTCAGTAAATAATTCAACTTAATTACAAATCCAACAAAATCCACCCCTTATTTACCTAAACAAGCTGAACTGCCAACGATTTTGTATCGTCGATCGATCGACCCAATTGATCAATCGATCGATCGATCGATCGATCGATCAGTTCTCTTCCTCGTCGTTGCCTTGTTTCTCCCTTGTTAACCTTTGAAGGTGTTTATCCCAAAATTCAAACCTCAATCAATTACCATTCTCATATAATCTCTCCTAAGATGATTTTTAAATTCCCTTACTCATTTAGATTCATCCACGAAATTCATCAACAGTCAACAATTTCTAACTTGGAAATGTTACGGTTTCGTATATACGATTACCACCTCAAACTCATTTTTTACTCAACAAAAGTTAATGGGACTGAAATAGCATCCAGATTTATCACTATCAAATCATATACTAACACCAAATCTTGCCTAAAATTCATTCTCAAACCGATTTCCCCAAAACCCATTTCATCTGAAGTTTATCCCCAAAATATATGTTGATAAACGTGATATAATATGAATTGGATATCATAACTTAAAATTACAGTGAGTTAACCACTTGTCTGGAATCGTTCGTGGAGTCTGATCCGTTGGTGTAGTTAAGGTGTTGATGAAGAACACACCAATTTCTTAATTTGGCTCCAAAAATCCCCAATTGGCTCTTAATTTTCTTTCCTCCGTGTCTCTCTCAAACCATAGGTTTAGAATTTGTTAACTGCCATTCAAATTTTCCCCAATTAAGTTTAAAACCCCTAATCCCGTTTTAGGCCATACGGGCCTAATTAAAATGGCCCAAATCACCCCGTGTTGGCCCGGATATGTCCAAAAATGCCTCGATACCTGATTACTACCCCCGAGTACTCTTTTCTGACTATCTTGACCCATCCGGACTCAACCGCGAACTCATAATTGTCATCCGAAATACTTTATAACATTTCCAAATTTCGACCTCAAAATGCGAAACACATTAATTCAAACAATTTAACTCAAAGTCGTCAATAAAAAATATTTCTTCCCACTCAAATAAATTCTACAATTCATAAATTTAAGTTTCTCCAATTTAAATATTTCTATTTCTCCCAAAAATAATTAAATACTAAATCCTCAAATTTACGGGGTGTTACATTTTCTCTCTCTTTAAATTTCCTTATTTTTGCATTACTTATTTAATTATTACTTTAACATTTCCTCTTTGTTAGTCGACATATATTAATATCCCACTCTTTATTAGTAGTATTACACATACTATATTTTCTTTTAGAAAATCCCTAAAACAAGAAAAAAAGGGTTTGGATATAAATTCCAAAGGGGATTTCTCATCACATTTTGTCAAATAAAAAATATCCTTTTTCTACACACATACAAGAAAATAAAATCCCCAGTTGGATTTATGGGGTAAAACCCACCCTCTTGTTGCATAACAATTATGTGGATTTTGATACTTTTTTAGGCTACGTAGGCGTCCCGAGTCAAAACTAGAGACTCGAGTCCCCCCTCTATTTTTTTCATATATTATTTCTAGATATTATACTTGTGATTCATATTCGTGCTTTATCTAACACATATTATTGTTTCACCGTAATAATCGATATCTCGATAAGCGTGCATATTATATTTTTTATTATTATTTTGGGAACATCCTTACGAATGACCTCACTCCGACACGTGAGTTGAGTAATTACACTCTCCATTTTTATATGCGCGCACACACTTCACGACGTTATGAAGGATAAGAATAACACATGCCTATGAGAGACTGAAAGGGCGGGATGGGTTCCTAACACCTTGTTATTCCGTAACCTAGCCACTGATCCTATGAACTAATTGGTTTCGCAAGAATCAGTGTGTCTTTGATACCGTTCTCTTGAGGCGAAAGCATTTTTTTCCGTATTTTGTGAAAAAATAAGTTAGCAACTCTATCTGTTTACATCACCCCCAAATTGACGACGACCGAAGCCCCCTAAGGAAGGTCATGAGACCTTATTATTCTCTCCCTCCAACCGCGTTCCCGAGCACCAAAGACCCCAAGTAGAAGGAACAATATGGACACAGTGGAGACTCCACTAAGGACTTGTTTGTCATAAGATGGCTAGATTCTATTGGCATAGGTGTTTTCATTTTCCACATGTGTGCATATGCACCTACCTGTAGGTTCCATTTTTCCTCTATTACTTCTTTTATATATCTACCTCATGTTTATATCACCTCTCACTCACTTTGCACTTTCACTCACATGTAAATATCCTTTATTTACACCTCACACTACTTACACTGGTATGTAGGATCACTTTTATCCACATGTTTCGCACACCACTTAGAATATCCATGTTTAGGTTTCACTAGCACACACACTTCCACTTATCACACTTGTATATATCCATTCTCACTTGGCTATATCATACGCCACTTATAGTTGATCCATGATTAGGTTAACTACCAAACACTCACTTGTAGATATAATCACTCACTCACATGTATCCATTCTTAGTGTAGTCTTCATGCTCCATGCTAGATTTACTTTTCTTGATACTTGTACATTCTTCCCTATTAGTATAGTGATTCTTTTACTCATAATGACAAATAAAAAACTCTCTCCATAATATACTAATCAAGAATCATGCATTTCTCACACTAGATCACTAAGAGCATGGCTATGACCAAAATTTTATCCCTTACTGGGGGTTCACTTTGTGATGGGCGCTGGTCTGGAAGGTCGTAGTTAGCATATGCAATATGACTCTTACCTTCTATTGGTCTAGTACCTTCGGCGTATATCAAACGATTCCCCCCGCATTGTACCGCTTGATCGAACTCATGATGGGAGGTATATAACAAGGAACTCATTCACGTACATCGAGTATATCGAATTCTCTTTCACACGTACTGTCTCTGTGAGGTATATAGTAATGTTATTCACGTACACTTAGGTATATCAAATGGCCTGTCCACACTTACCGATTTCCCTCAAAAGAAAAAAGTATATTTTTGAAGTCATGACAAATGGGGGAACCATTTCACCATCCCAATAACTTCATAAACCTCATATAGGAATAAAACCTAAGGCACTCATATTTCATTTTTCAGTTACCACACGAAACTCTGCTAAAATTCTGAGTCCACATGCCACCCAAATTTTCACCCTGTTTTGTCTTTTTTCAAAGATGACATGTCCATAAGCCTAGAAACAAGTCAAAACCCTATCTTTCCTATTTTTCAAACCCAATTTTCCGAGGCTCGGGTGCAGTTCGACATTTCTTTTGCATTTAGGTAAACCTAATACACGTGAAAACATAAACATAAACATAATAATAATCATATTGAGCCTCTTATCTCATTTTTCCTTTCTTTTACTAAAATACCAAAAACATTTTTCCTAATTTTCATAAAAAAATACTAAAAATATTTTCGTCCATTTTACCAAAAATGTCCAAAACATTTTCCCTATTTTTGAACAAAAATAATTCCATTTTTCTTTTTCAAGAATAAATTTAAATCATTTTCCTTCTCAGGTCGATCGCATACCTGATTCTTGGCCTTGATCTCTATTGACTTTGGTCTTTCATTAAACCGTTTAGAAGCTTCGCTAGTTACACTTCTACTTCATTCGAATATGGAATCTACCTTCACCAGTCCTCCATGGAATAGTCCTATCAAGCATTGAACATATAGTCTGATATGTTGGCTGTCCTGGTCCAACTTAGTTCCAAGATTAAAAACTTTGAAATTTAGGTTCATGAGATGCAGCAAAACTAAGTCCAAGTTATCAAATAACCCGAGGTCCTCTTTCCTTATGCCATGAGTTCGCCTGCTCCCGATAATGTTTGGGTCCCCAAAAAATATTAGCATGCTCCATATGTCGCACCTACCAATGGGCAACTATCAGTTCAACACCCAATGCTAAACCTAGCCTATCCAGGAGCTAACTTTCCAGTATTCGTTGATCCCAAAGAGGGAGAACTAAACAAGGTCAAGAAAGACCTCAAGATATTATCGAAGAAGTTTGAACAAGTTAAGGAACTACATGGAGTACATCGACATGTCTCCTAATCCTAAAGAAAGATTGTCGAATAAATTCAAGATGCCGTCCATTGAGAAGTTTGGGGGCAGTGGACCCCAAATTTTTCACCTTCGAAGCTATCACCGAGCCATGACACTACTTGGTTACTCTGAAGAGATAATGTCTTAGATGTTCCAATAGACTTTGAATTACAATTCTCTCTGCTAGTTCCTATCCCTTGAAGAATCCAGAATCCACAGTTAGGAACACGTCGCCCGAGAATTCATGTCACACAATGAAGAACTAGAGGTTATGTGCCATGATCTAGAGCTTCTCAAGAAGAATCCTGGAGTAACTATCAATAACTTCATAGAAAGGTGGAGGGAAAAAACTGCCACCGTGACCAACCAACCCTCTGAAGAAGAGTAAGTCAGTATAGTGAAAAATAATTTCTTGTCGCATATTAGAATAACTATGGGAGGTCAATATTATCCACATTTTTTAGCTCTTCGGGAAGTGGGTGTGGAGATTGAAGAAAGTGTTACCAAGACAGAATCCGAGCCAAAGAATATAACCAAACAGTTCATTACCAAAATGTATGAGAAGCCTTCCAATACTACAGTCTCAACCATTAACAATATCTCCCAGCCTGCTAACTCTTAGGAACCAAAGAGACTCCCTAATCCCGTAAAAAGGAATACACCGAGCTCCATGCTCCCCTATCCAAAGTCTACAAGCCTTATGAATCCCAAACCTCATCAAACCTTTGGACCCTCATCAATTACCAAACCCATTTCTTAAAAACTTCAAAACTGGCGCCCATTATGATTTCACAAGTTTTCTGGCCATACTATTAATCAGTGCTTCCATCTTCGAAATGTAATCCATGGTTTAATTGATCGGGGTATCATCTCCCCACCAGCCAATCCTAAACCCAACTCCACCACATACAAATATTATCTTCTTAGATAATGACTAGGAATTCGACCCATCTACAGAAATTGTGCCCAGTAAAGCACCCATCATACTCGTAATCTCACCCAAACCGCTCAAATTTTACCTATATTTTGTCCTATGCCCAACCTGTTTTACTAACCAAGCTCTATCACTCCTCACAAGGGACTATATTTCCATTCGTATCCAATCCAAAGGGAAATATATGGAGTTATCAGCAGTACTGAACCAACTTCTGGATTTCAAGAAAAAATTGTCCTCTGAAATGATCATCGATTGTCAAAAGTTCAGCATCCTGTTCATGGAATCCCGAAAGTGGGCTCGGGAGTTTGATAAGTTGGTGGTACCCATTGATAAAATCTGTTTGGACAATGTAGTACATATTATGACAGGCAAGTTCTGAATGACCAGCAAGATCTATAGAATTTATGATCTAATCACCACTTTAAAGATATAAGGGAGGTTGGTCCCTTCACTCCTGCACCTCCCATTTGAGTGGTAGGATTTATACGAGGAAGACGCTAAGGTCATGGAATGCATCAATTTCTCTTAGTAAGAAAATATCATTACCGTTGGATGGGGGTACGAATTTGATAACTATGATGATGAACCGAGTCAAGAAAAGGCTAATTTGGTAATTAACATGTGCGAGATGATATCTTTTAAGGACCTGTTGGGGGAAATTAGTAATGTAACCATTCAACTAGAAATAGATGGAAACACGTGATTCTTGTTCTTCCCTACCTCGATAAACCATATGACCAGATTAAGAACGCATTATCAGAATCCAAATTCTCATCCATTAGGGATAGATAAAGGAAATGGAGTTTTCGAGGAACTCCTCATGCTATAAATGATCATCGAGGACTCAAGAAGACCCAAGCCAATATCAGCTTGCGAGAACTTTTCATGTATTCCCAATTACACCGAATGCTCTGATAAATTTTCTCATTGGGACTATAGTCCATCCTTCCACCACTCCAGAAGAAGATTTAAACCTGGTTAGATTTTTTTACCACCACTACTCTCCTATCCTTCTCCGAAGAAGAAATTTGAAAGGTCGGCCCTGACCATAACTATGCCCTCAACATCTGCATTGAAGTGATAGGAAAGACGTTCCCACTCTCACTAATCAACAATAGATCTGCCTAAATGTTTGTGCATGAAGAACCTTCAATTTCTTAGGGTTGAAAGTAAGTGACTTGACTGCTACTTCCACTGCAGTGCATGCCTATGATGATACTCGCTGAGAGATGATGGGATCCATAACACTCACAATAGGGACTGGACCTATCAATCTTATTACCGAGTTTAAATTTATTTACATACCCGCACGCTTCAACCTTCTTCTTGGTCAATCATGGTTTCATAGCATCCGAGGGGTGTCTTCCTTCCTTGATTAGAAGTTAAAATTCTTCGCCAAGGGGAAAGTCATTACCATTTTGGGCGAAGATGACAGTACTGAAAATGCCGACACCAATAATTCGATATTAGAAATACATTATGGGATAAATGATATGCTTCTCTTCGGCTTCAGTGTTGATCAACTTCCCCTTACTATAGGGGATAATTTCAAAGACCGAGTTTGTCCAGAGCATATCCCTCACAACAATGTCAACGTAACACAAATATTCAAAAATATGCACTTTATGCCCGGACTAGGGCTGGGGTGATGTCAACAAGGGATACTGGAACCCATAGTCCTAAAAAAGTCCCTTCCCCCATGTGACCTAGGGTATCAACCTTTACCAGAAGAACTCCGAATGCTCTACTAACCACGATTGAAAACATGTTTAGAAGTTGCCAAGACTATTTTGAGGGAGTCTCTGAATGGAAGATCCGTCAAAGAGGGTGAAGATTTTCCCTTGTGTGACTTTCCCAAACCATGGTTTGAACATGTGGATAAGAATATGAAGCCAGGGACAAAAATCTTCTTTCAAGATAGCTACTCCTGGGCCGAAGACTATCAGTATAAAATATAACCTCTCGCTGAGAAAGCTATATCCGTTGTCAAGGAAAATGATTCCGAATACTCATTTAATTAATAGACATTGGGTCTGACACTCTATATGAGCCATTCAGGAACTAAATCATCAAACCCGTCCACTCTGATTAACGCCACTAATGAGTCTCTTCTCAACTAGAATTCCATACCGATCCCACCTGCTGAGATGGAACCCAACCCGACTGTTCACCCTATCTCTTCATCTATTACTGTTTCCCCATTTTTCTAACAATGTAATCAAGAAGAAAATTCCAACCAAATTTGAGCAGCCCCTACATTGTGAATTTTTTTTCCTGAAGAGGCGTCGATATGATCACAAATCTCGATGGATAAGATATGGAACATCTAGTGAACTTGGACTATCACAATAAATTATACCCTTAGTCTGAAATCTCGACGTGCTGCGACTCTACTCATCCCCACTCTATTCTAAAAAAAATATTCATTTCCCCTACCCAGAACTAGGTCGGGCCTGACCCTCTCAAAGAACATTTTCTTTTAAAAATGAGACTCACAATTTTTTTTAAAACCCGTAGGTGTACGTAGGGAGCCCATACGCCATATATGGGCTCGGCCCCCTTCTTTTTCACAAAATGCTATTCTTTTCTAACCTCCGAGAATGACCGTCCATCCATAATTTACATGAACAAAAGGATTATGTATGCCTTAACAATTCGTATAGACAATTCAAATGAAAAACTCATTAAGAGACACAACAAAGTATGATAAAAATCAATTTTTATTTCTAATAACGAATACAACGCTATTACATGAAGTATCAGCGGATGGAGTTAAACAAACCACTACCCCTTCCACTGACCAAACCGTTCCTAAAAAACCTATCCCTAAACCAAGGAACACAAAAATTATCCCCCCCCCCCCAAACACAAAACACCGAAATCACCATAGCTTCAAAAAAAATCCCTCAAGCTTCACAAAACATTGCCTTAAACTTCCTGATGGCCCCGCTTCATCATCATTACCAGTTCCTAGAGATCCTCATGTTTCCTACTCCTGATTGGCATTCTGTATGCGCTCGATGGTGCGGTACGCTCTGACAAGCCTGGATAGAACCACAACACCATCTTCCATGGTGTCGAAGGCAATGAACCACCTTTGATAAATATCTTTATCCATCATTTTTTATACTACCCACTTTCATAACCACTTCAAGTGGTCCCCAAACACATGCCAAGACCCTCCCACAAATTTGACTGAAGTATAGACGATTAATGGTGCTGCCACAAAGCTCCCAACATCATCCTTAGTTATTCAGTCAAATCATCCAACGGGAAGAAGTTAGTTATGCGAGGGATCACAATATATTCCCACCCGAATTTTCATAGGATCCATTAGGGGAAATAGAAGAAAGTCTACCGAAGGCCCACCAACCGCACATACCGATATTCTTCAAGCTCTAAGATAGTCAGTTAGTCCCCCCACCATGGCACTGACCAACGAAGACATCAGGATACTTGCTCTACAAACATATTGACCTAGCTCTCTACAGATGGGCGAAAGCTGAAGAAAGTTCAGACAAAGAAATTGGACAGACAAAGAAAGGTCAGACAAAGAAATTGGACACAACCATCAATGGGTACTTTGGAGGGACTTCCAAACAAAACCTCTCCACAAGCCACATGAACATCATTACCTGGCCCCCCCTTAAAAAGTTGGAAGGGACCTCCTTCCAAGGATCCAGAATATTTAGGGTCTCATCTAACAACACCATCGTAGGATTATGGCAGTAAGACATTCACTCTATTATCGCATCCACCTAGGGATGTGTTGTCAAATCCCCGGCCACCAACAAAAGACTCACAGTAAGATCCAAGGCAACAACTCTAGTAAAGCCGACATCCTTAAAACCCCACAATCTCATTGAATACATAACCGCCTGAAGAGAAATAACCCCTCCAATAACCAACGGTCGAGCTGCCAAGGGAGAAATATGAAGCAACTTCGGTAGGAATACCCGAGGATAATGATAAAATTTGGCATAACCACCACCACCCTGGACTGACCCCCAACATGGACGAGAATTCTTCATAGGTGGGAGAGACCTCATGCAGATCAAAACGAAAGATATGATCCTCAAGATACCAGAATTATACCACCACCTACAGTAAAACCAGCATCAGAAAGTTCTCTTCGGCATGCCAGATTCATCACAACCCAACAAAGGCGATGTGTTACACTTTACATCAACCTTATAATCTCCCCATCCATATACCAATCAAGCCTCCAAATTCTTCCTCTATCCAAGAATTTTCAAAAACACATATTTCCCTTCAAAGGGAAGTTTTTGCAACCAAACCTCCAAGGCTTTCTTGTACTCAAAAATTCTAAAAAGCACAACTTTTCCTACTTTTTCTCAAAATGAAATTTTAGCGACAAACTAAAGTGCATGCAGATTGAGCCACTAAATGAAAATAATAAAAAAAAGATGCATTTCTTTTTGCCTTTTGGAGTCTCTTTTCAGCTGGAAAGTCGCTATATCAAGCCTACAACATGGGCAACACCAAGCTCCTTTAGTCACAAGAATAAACATGCGTCCATAAGCCCCATCAACCCCATTATACACAAACTCATGCCTGATCAACTAATAATTTTGTGCGTGTAAGCCCATTACCCCCTATCTCGTGGAGTCACTCCCCAAGGGTAGAAGGTCACCTACATCCCCAACAAATATTCAACAATCCACCCGGAAGCAAAGTTCTGACGCTCCAGTCCATACTGATTGACATCCACCTTTTTCTCTTCCTAGGGAAGCCTAGGAGTCCATGCCCTTATCGATTGGCACCTCCAAAGACCGTCTATTGGCACCCCTTCCAAATTTTGTCCAAAAATGCCAAAAAATTCTAGGAAAATCCACAAATTGCCCGAAAAAATTCCAAAAATCCCTGAAAATATGGAACCTTAATTTCCTAAAGAAATTAATTTTTTTTAGCATTAAGCACCTTACAAACTCTCAAAATCGCCAACAGGGTTGATTTTACACTCTTATCCCCCATCATTATCCCTAATAAGTTTAATGTTACATGCATATCCTCAATAAATTCCACAAACAGAACTAACGATGCACCTGCATTCAAGTCTACTACATTTACCCAGCTAGACACCCCCCAATATAGTCTTAAAATAAAACAATCCCCAACGAACCACAAGTGCACCTGCATCCCCAAGGTAACTTAAATTCACTAAGAGAGCAATTACCCACGCTAAAAACTTAAGCCCTCAGAATTAGTCATCACGACTTAAGGTCCTCAGAATTGACCTCGACCCTTAGAATTAGTCGTTCCAACATTAGGTTCTTAGAATTGACCTCGCCCTCAAAATTGGTCTTCACGACTTAAGGTCCTCAAAATTGACCTCGACCCTCAAAATTGGTCATCACAACTGAAGGTCCTCAGAATTGACCTCGACCCTCATAATTGGTCGTTATAAATTTAGACCCGCATAATCGATCACTACAACTTAAGTCCTCAGAATTGACCTAAGCCCTCAAAATTGGTCGTTACAACTTTAGGTCTTTAGAATTGACCTTAACCCTCAGACTTGGTCGTCACAACTTTTAATCCCCATAATTGACCTCAACCCTCAAAATTGGTCGGCACAACTCTAGGTCCTCATAATTGACCTCGGCCCTCAGAATTGGTCATCACAACTTTACATTCTTTAAGTTAAACTCGGTCCTCAAAATGGTTTTTACAGCTTAAGGTCCTCAGAATTGACCTCGACCCTCAGGATTAGTCATCTCAAGTCCTAGGAATTGATCTTTGCCCTTAGAATTGTTTGTCACAACTTAAGGTCCCTAGAATTGACCTCAACCCTCAGAATTGGTCATCACAACTCTAGGTTCTCAGAATTAACCTCGACCCTCAAAATTGGTCATCACAACTTAAGGTCCTCGGAATTTACCTCGGCCCTTAGAATTGGTTGTCACATCTTAAAGTCCTCAGAATTGACCACAAGACTCAAAATTATTCGTCACGAATTAAGGTTCCCAAAATTAACCTTGGCCTTCATAATTGGTTGTCATAACTTTAGGTCCTTGAAATCGACCTCGGCCCTCAAAATTGGTCATCATAACTTTAGACTTGTAAAATTGGTCACTACCACTTACGATCCTCAAAATTGAACTTGACCCTCAGAATTGGTCGTTACAAATTTAGATCCATAAAATCGATCACTACCACTTAAGGTCCTCAAAATTGACCTCGGCCCTGAAAATCAGTCGCTACAACTTTAGGTCCTTTGAATTGACTAAGGCCCTCAGAATTGGTCTTCATAACTTAAGGTCCTCAAAATTGAACTCGGCCCTCAATATTAGTTGTCACAACTCTAGGTCCTCAGAATTGACCTCAACCCTTAGAATTTATCATCACAACTTTAGGTCCTTATAATTGACCTCAACCTTCAAAATGGTCATCACAACTTAAGGTCATCATAATTGACCTTGACCCTCAGAATTGGTCATCATAAATGAAGGTCCTTTGAAATTATCTCATCTTTTCCAATTGGTCGCTACAACATTAGGTCCTTAGAATTGAGCTCGGCCCTCAGAATTGGTCATCACAACTTAAGGTCCTCAAAATTGACCTCGAACCACAAAATTTGTCTTCCCAACTTAAGGTCCTCGGAATGGACCTCGTCCTTAGAATTGGCCAGCACAACTTTAGGCCCTTAAATTTTGTCGTCATTACTTTAGGTCCTTAAAATTGACCTTATCCCCTAGAATTGGCCATCATAACAGAATTGACCTACACCCTTAGAATTGGTCGTAATAAATTTAGGTCCTCAGAATTGACCTCGACCCTTTGAATTGGTCATCATAACTTTCGGACCTCAAAATTGGTCATCAAAACTTTAGGTCTTGAGAATTGACCTCGACCCTTAGAATTAGTCATCATAATTTTCGACCTGCAGAATTGGTTGTCATAACTTTAGGTCATCATAACTAACCTCGACCCTCAGAATTGGTCATCACAACTTAAGGTCCTCGTAATCAGCCTCAACCCTTAGAACTGGTCAGCACAACTTTTGGCCCTTAGAGTTGGTCATCATAACTTTAGGTCCTCAAAACTGACCTTAGCGCTCATAATTGCTCCACACAATGCTAGGTCCTTAAAACTGATCTTGACCCTCAGAATTGATCATCACAACTTTCGTCCCTCAGAATTGGTCGCTACAACTTTAGGTCCTCAAAATTTACCTCGGACCTCAGAATTAGTTACTACAAATTAAGGATCTCAGAATTTACCTCATCCCTCTGAATTGGTCATCCCAATTTAAGGTCCTCAAATTTGACATCGACCTTCAAAATTTGTCATCACAACTTAAAATCATCAAAATTGACCATAACCCTCATAATCGGTCATCCTCGTGACAACTTGAGAGTTAACCTCAACCCATTGAATTGGTCTCCCTAGCCCCTTAAAACCAATCATAACATATCCTCAACCTGCTAAATCGGTCATCTTCGCCTCTTTAGGTCTTCGGAATTGGCCTCAACCCACTGAATTGGTGTCCCTAGCCCCTTAGAACCAATCATAACACATCCTTGACCCGCTCATTTATTAATTATTATCTCCATAGGTTCTCAGAACTGACCTTGGCCAAAAAATAGGTCATCTTCGTCTCTTTAGGTACTCAAAATTGACCTCGACCCTCTAGGTCCACAAAATTGACCTAAAATCCTCTCTCAATGTCGATGTGTTGTCTATAATTCGATGACCTTTACTTGTTCCAAGCTCACTTCTCAAGTGGTTATCTATACACAACCCATCCTAGGACCACATAAACACCTCCTTTGGTCCCTATCACTCAATCGTTCACCCCAAACCCTAGATCATACTCCGAGTACTGATCTAGAGGCCATCGGGTGCTCTTGGGCCCCATTTGACTCTAGTTAACTTTCTCATCTAAGTGAAATCTCCATGAATCTTCGAAAGGCTCTAAATACCCTTTCCAATAGTCCACCCCATTCGCGAATTGGCCCTACGGTTCGAACGAACGATTCATTTTACTATTAAAAATTGATGTGGAGGCCATCGGGTCCCCTTGGGTCTTGTTTTACTCTGGTCAACTTCCTCGTCTGAACAAAATATTAATGAATCTTTGAAGGACTCTAAATCTAATTGATAACACTCAGTCTTGTGCACAAATTGGCCTTGCAATTTGGATGAACGGTCCATTTATTTCAAAAAACTGATCTGGAGATCACCTGACACTCTTGGGGGCCCCGTTCGACCCAGGTCAACTCTTCATCACAATCAAAGAAGAATGAATCTCCAAAGGTCTCTAAATCCCCTTTCCAATGGTTCGCATGTACACAAATCAACCTTATGGTATGGACACATAATCCATTTTACTTCGAAGGGTTATCGGGATCTTTTGAGCCTAGTTTTACCTAAGCTAACTATCTGAACCGAATGAAGCTGAATGAAATCTCAAAAGGAACTGAATAATCCTTCCAAGGATCTATCCCGTGTGACAATCGGCCTTACAATTCGGGCAAACAATCCATTTTCCATTGAAAATCTCCTGTTTACTGACTAACGGGAATTTTCGGACCCCATTTGACACCAGTTAACTGCCAAACCTAGTTTTGTCTCAATGGCTTCTTAAAAATATCCGAATACCCTTTCCAATGGTCCACCACATACACGATTTTGATTTATGATTTGCATTTTACGATAATTTTTTCGAAAAACTTGACTCGAACTGCCTAATAGCACCCCAAGACCCTGCCTATCGGCAGTGTGTCTGGGGTTCTATGCTGATTGGAAGGTTAAGGACCGTGATAATCGTCACCCCACTTGTCCCTATAAATAGGGGCTATGACCTCACTTTGAAAAGCACCCATGAACATCCCTCGCAATAATTCAGAAAAAATATCTCAAATTCAGAGTTGTTCTCCTCTTAAAAAAACCCATTTCCCACATTCGTTCCATCCTTCTCATACTCTTTTGAGTAAATTCTCACCCATATCCTCATACCACCATCTCATCAGCTTACCTACAATCAAGATCCACTTTAAGTATTTATAAGGATGTATAATTCGTGCCCTTTGTCTTTAAATTCTCTTATTTTTGCATTAGTTACTTCATTTCCACTTTATTAAGTTATTTCATTACATCATATACCTTAACTTCAAACTTTTTATCACTAGTATTTGCACATACTTTATTCTTTTAAGAAAACCCAAAACTAAGAAAAAGAGAGTTTACTTATAAATTCCAAATGGGTAATTCTTATCACATTTTCTCACACTAAAACACCTTTTACTACACACACACATCCAAACAAAGTCTCCGGTTGGATTTAGAAGTTAAACCACACCTCGTATGATCTTAAAACTACGTGGACTTTGATGCCCACCTCGGGCTACGTAGGTGTCTTGGGTAAATCCCTAGACTCAACTACTCCCACATACATTTGTTACTAATTTCTTATCATGTATGCATAATATATATATTTTATATGCTTGCTTTCTTGCTTGTGTCTTATCCGACATATGCAATTGTTATTCTATAATGTCTTGTGAATTGACAAACACTTACATTGTACATTAAATTACTCTTTTGGGAACACTCCTAAGGACGACTTCGCTCGGAATTTATCCATAATGAGAGTCGAGAGATTCCATCCTCCATTTATATTATGCATAAAAGCACACACATCCAAGAGTTCAACAAGAGAATATTAACACATGCCCATGAGAGACCGAAAGAGAGGTATAGGTGCTTAACACTTTCCTATTCCATAACTTAGTCCTCGAACACTTGAACTACTTTGTTTTACAAGCATCAGTATTTTCCTTGATGATTTTCTCTCGTGGAGACAAAATTTCTTTTGTTTTTTTATGAAAAATAGGTTGGTGACTCTATCTATACATATCACCCCACATCGACAACGGCTGAGCTCTCCGATAAAGGATGTAATCCCGCACCCACGCTAGAAAAAGTGGAAAGAATGAGGGATCCACCTCGGGAGAACCCCCAGACCCAAAAACTTCGGTATGTCCACATCTATAAATTCCAAAAGAAGGATTCTCACTACATATTCTCACACTTGAAGGACATTTATCTATACACATGCGTATAAGAGAAATCCCATATTTAGATATATGGGTTAAATCGCACCCAACGTTATCTTCGAACCACATGGAATTTGATGCACCTTAGGTTACATAGGCGTCTTGGGTAAATTCTTAGACTCGAGTACTCGCTTATAAACATTTTTTACACTATTTTTTTTATATATTCTTAATGGATTTCATATTATTGAATGCTTTTATCTTGTCCTATGTATACATTTTTTCTTCTATAATGACTTGTGATTCGTCAAAACTTACATTATATTTTGAAATATTATTTTAGGAACACTCCGAAGGATGAACTCACTCCGTCCTTTTCCACGACGCGAGTTAAACGATTCCATTCTCCATTTATATTATGCACATAATCACACACTTTACAGAGTCTAACAAGAGAAGAGCAACACATGCTCATAAGAGACCGAAAGCCCGGGATCAATTCCTAACACCTTCCCATTCCGTAACTTAGTCCCCGAACCTTTGAACTACTTGGTTTTTCTAGCATTTGTATTTTCCTCGATGCTGTCCTCTTGAGGCAGCAACATATCTTTTGCTTATTTTGTGCAAAATAGGCTGGCGACTTTATCTCTACCTACTACCCTATATCGATGATGACCGAGCACCCCGATAAAGGGTGCAGTCCCTCGCGTAGGAACGAAAAAAAGGGGGAAGCCCTCTTTTCCCCCCTCGTGATGGACACAATGGCGACTCCACTTGGGACGTTTTAAGAAGACTAGACTCTATTTCTGCATGGGTGTTATTCTTTTCTGTATGTGTGCGTATGTACCCAGTATGTTCCCTTTTCTCCTATATTTACCTTTTTATGTACATCTACTCCATGTATATATCATTTTTCACTCACTTAAACACTTCACACACCTTTATATTCTCTTCATGTACACTTCAAATACTTTTACTTAACTTCACTTTTACTCACATGCTTCACACACTACTTAGAATATCCAGGCTTAAGCTTCACTAGCAGACACCCACTCTTCCCACACTTGTATCTATACATGATCACTTACACATACCACACACACGACTTGTAGTTAATCCATGTATAGGCTCACTACCACACACACTCAGTTGTAAATATTCACATGCCATTCACTCATATATATCCATGCGTGGTATAGTGTCTATGCTAGATTTACTTGTATATTCTCCCCCATAGTGTAGTAATCCCATTACTCATTATATAAATAAATAAAAAATACTCTCTATCTCTCTCTCTATATAATATGCTAATTAATATTCAAGTATTTTTGCACACTTCATCACCAAGAGCATGGAAATATTGGCCAAAATTTTGTCCTGTGCTGGGGGGTCACTTTTTGATGGATTCTGGTCCTGCGGGAAGCTGTTAGTCTAAGAGATATGACTCTCACCTTCCATTGTACTTGTACCTTCAAAGTATATAGAACGGTTCCACCCACATCGTACTGCTTGACTAAACTCACGATGACAGGTATATAACAAGGAACTCGTTTACATACTTCGAGTATATCGAATTCTCTATCACACGTACTATCCCCACGAGGTATATAGTGAGGCAATTCATGTACATTCAGGTATATCAAATGGCTTATCAATATATAACGATGAATGATTGTCCTTACAGGAAAGAGGTATATCATGGAAGTCAAGCCAAAAGGGGGAACTCTTACACTAAACCAACAATTGCATAAAACTCATTTTTGTGTCAAACCTAGGGGGCTCATATTTAGTTTGACAGTTATTATGCAAAACTCAGCCAATTTTTTTTAACGGTATACCGCACGCATTTTTGTACTATTTTGCCTTTTTTGAAAATAGGACCCTATCTCTGATCCTGGAAACAAGTCAAACCGCGCCTTACACATTTTCAAACCTTATTAATATTAATAATAATGCTGATATTCCTCTCATTTTCCCCTAATTATTCAAAAACCAAAAATACCAACAACATTTTTCTCCTCCTATTGAAATAACAAAAAATTCTCTCTCTTTTAAAAAATAATTTTGAAGCATTTCCCCCCTCGGGTTGATCGCATCCTCGATTTTGGCCTGGCTCCTTATTGGTTTCAGTCTTCCATCAAACTGCCCGAAAGCTTCGTCGGTTCTTCTTCTAATTCATCCAAGTTTGGGATATACCATCATGAGCTTTTCATGGAGAACACTGACCAAGCACCGAATGTGCAACCCGATCTGATGACCATTTTAGCCCAACTCAGTGCCAAGATTAACAACCTTCAAATTGAGGTCCATAAAATGCACTGAAACCTAGCCTAGATTCCCGAAGAACCCAAGGTTCTGATTCCTCATTCCATAGGTCCACCCACTCCCGAGACTATCTGGATCCCAGAAGAGAATCAACATGCTCCGCGTGCCTCGCCTACTAATGAGTCTCCACCAGCTAAACTCCCTAATTTGGACCATGTCCAACCAGGATCTATCCTATAAATACCAGTGAATCCTAAGTAGGAGGAACTTAACACGATTAAGAAAGACCTCAAACTGCTTTCAAAGAACTTTGACAAAGCCAAGATATTGGTGAATAATATGGACTACACCCATATGTCTCCTATCCTAAAGTTATACTGTCAAAAATGTTTCAGATGACAGACATCGAGAAGTTTGGGGGAAGTGGACCCCCAATTATTCACTTATGAAGCTATCAACGAGCCATGACTCTTATTGGTGCCTCCGAAGAGAAAATAACCCAATTGTTTAAGAAGACCTTGGAAGAAAGTGCCCTTGGTGGTTTCTGTTCCTTTAAGAATCCAAGATCTGTAATTGGGAGGATGTTATGTGAGAATTCATGTCTCAGTACAAGTATAATGAGGATCTATAGGTTATGCAACGAGATCTAGATCTTCTCAAGAAGTACCCTAGGGAAATAGTCTTTAGCTTCATAGGAAGTTGGGGAATGAAAGCTGCTACGGTGATCAAAAGACCCTTCGAGGAGGAACAAGTTAGTATTGTGAAGAATAACTTCTTCCCTCATATCCAGGCATTCATGGGAGGATAGTATTACCCACACTTCGAGCCCTTTGAGAAGTTGTAGCAGAAATTGAGGAAGGCATTACCAAAGTCAAATCAGAACTAAAAAAAGTGTCTGGATAGTTCACTCCCGAGATATATGAGAAGCCTGCCAGTGCTAAAGTCTCAACCATCAATAATAGTTCACAACCCGTAACCTCTTGGGCACCGAAAAGTTAGCCTAATCCTTCCAAAAAAGAATACACCAAGCTCCATGCTCTGCTGTCCAAAGTCACCCAGGCCTTGTTAAGTCAAAATATCATCAAACCCTTAGACTCCCATCCATTAACAAATCCAATCCTTAAAAACATCAAACCCAAAGACCATTGTGATTTCCACTAATTAGTGGGTCATACCACCGACCAATGCTTCCACCTTAGGAATGTGTTCCAAGGATTAATTAAGTGAGAAGAATTGCACAATGAAGTTGTTGATGTTCTTGAATGTATTGATTACTCTTGGCAACAGGACATAGTTTCCATCGAATGGGGGGTTGATTTTGATAGCTCAAATGATGAACCAAGTCACGAAGAAGTTAGTCTAGTAGCCAAGTTATTTGTAATGATATTATTTAAGGATCTATTACGGGAATCGATAAGATGTCCATTTATCTCGAGGTAGATAATGTCACTTGGTTCTTTTTCTTTCCAGCCTTAGTGAATCACATGACCAGGTTTGGAAGACACTAAAAAAATGAATTCCTTATGCAACGAATCGTTAAAGGAAAGGGAATTACCAAAGAACTTCATATTCCAATAATGACTATTGAATAGAGCAAAGTCCTTAATCAGCTCAAGATGACCCATGCCATTATCACCCTATGGGGGCTTTTCATGTCCTCTTAGTTACACCAGAATACCTTAATAAAAGTTCTCACTGGATCCACAGTCCGTCTTTCCACTACTCCCAAAATACCCTAAATATGTTTGTGTCACTGACCTCTTCCAGACTCCTCTCCTTTCTTGAATAAGAGATAACGAAGTTAACCCTAATCATAATTATTCCCTTAACATCTTTGTTGAACTCTTGGGAACACAGTCCCACTTTTACTTGTTAATAATGGATCTTCCCTCAATATTTGTCCTCTTAGAAGTTTCAACTCTTTGGGACTAAAAGTCAGTGACATCACTCCCACTTCCGCCATCGTATGTGCTTATGATTATACCCACCGAGAAGCAATGGAATCCATAAATCTCACACTAGGAGTCGACTCTATAAATCCTGGCACTGAGTTCTAAGTCATTGATATACCTGCATACTTTAATCTACTCATTAGCCTTTCTTGGCTCCACAACATCCGAGGAGCATCTTCTTCTCTTCATAAAAAATGAAGTTTTTTGCCAAAGGTCAGGTTATCACCATTTTAGGGGATAATGATAGTACGGATAATTCCAACACTAGTAATCTAGTATTGGAAATCCAGTATGGGATGAATGACATGGTCATCTTTGGTTTCAGAGTTAATCCACTTCCCCTCCCAGGAGGAGACAATTTCAAAGGACAAGTTTGTCCATAATATAGCCCTTGGCAATGCTAATATGACTCAGATGTTCAAGAACATGCAACTCATGACCGAAATAGGCTAGGACAACGCCATTAAGGGGGCATTGAGCCCATAGTCCTGAAGGTGGCCTTTACCCCATGTGGCCTGGGTTATCAACCTTTATTGAATGAACTTAATGCACTCTATCGACCGAGACCAAAAAGAAGCTCAGAAGATGAAAGGACTATTTTAAGAGAATCTTTGAATAGATGATTTATCAAGGAGGGTGAAGACTTCCCCTTTTATGGTTTATCTAAACCGTGGTACGACCATGTTGCCAAGAAGATGAGGCCGGGGCTAGAAATATTCTTTCACGTTAGTAACTCTTGGAATGAAGACCACAAACATGAAGAGCAACCTCTCATTGAGAAACCCGTGACAAGTACCAAAGACTTTGAGGAATGTTATTTTAAGGACTCATTCGACCCGCAAACACTGGGGTTAAGTCTTTGCATGATCCAGTCTGATGTCATGCTGTTAGACCCGTCCACTCAAATAAAAGATGCTAACATGCCTCTCCCAAACTAGAATGTCGTACTAGTCCAACCTACTCAAATTCAACATAACACTTCTATTCACCTTATCCAATTCTCTCCATCTGATGTTGTTTTTCCTTTTCTTGATATCAATGTAACCGAGTCCTCTTTTGATGAGGTTCTCAATGTTGTTTTTCTCAAAAATGAAATAAAAGAATATTTTGAGTATCTTGGTATGACTTACATTAATTGTCTTAATTCTAATAAAACCTTTAATGATGATGATTTTGCAAATGAATAATTCTTAACTGATCTTAGTAAGAAGAATACCAAATAATATAACTATGTTCAAATTAGTGATGCTGAGATTGTTGTTATTTATCTCGGTTCTAGTAGCCATCAACACAAGATTAGGATACGGTCCACCCTTAATGAGCATGACCTTGCACAATTTGAATGACTACTGAAAGAATTCGTGGATTTATTCTCATAGTCCTATAATGACATGCCAAGTATTAACCCAGAAATAACTCAGCATGAGATCCCGACATTCCCAGTATGCAAGCCCATCAAATAGATGCTAAGGAAAATGTGCATTGAATGGTCGCTTAAAGTCAAAGAGTAAGTAGTCAAGCAATTGTATGTGGGTTTCATTCGCGCATTTGAATATCTTACATGGCTCGCCAACATCGTCCCTATGCCAAAATTGGGAGGAAACGTTTGCATGTGCATCAACTATCAGGATTTGAATAAAACATCCCCAAAGGATGATTACCCATTACCTAACATCAACATGATCGTAGATAACATAGTTATCCATGACCTTAAGTCGTTTATCAATGGATTCACTGAATATAACTAGATCAAGATGCACCCTAACCATCAGGAGAAAACTGCCTTCATCACCCCATAGGGAACCTTTTGTTATACTATCATGCCATTCACACTCAAGAACATCGGGCCTACCTAATAAAGGTTTGTCACGACCATCCTGCACGACCTTGTTCACAAGGAAGTCGAGGTGTATGTAGATGCTATGATTATTAAATCTAAGACTCGAGAAGGTGATATTCCCGCCACTGAAAGTTCTTTGAGTGACTGCTATAATACTAGATGAGGCTAAACCCACAAAAATGTGTTTTCGGCATCACGAAAGGAAAAGTCTTTGGATTTATGATTAGTGAAAAGGGAATCGATAAACCCTGCCAAACTAAAAGCCATACTTGAGATGCCACCACCACAGATGGAGAAGGAAGTGTGGGGATTACTGGATAAACTACAGTACATCAGTTTGTTCATCAGCCAACTGACCTCTTTCCGCAAACTCATTTTCAAACTTCTCTAAAAGGATTCAACTAAAGTCTGTAATGAGGCCTACCAATATGCCCTTGACCGAATCTAGCGATACCTCACCTGACCTCTGGTGCTTATGCCTCCCTATCTACGTCTTCCCCTCCTATTATACTTGACTATAATAGATACTGTAGTAGGGTCCTTATTAGCCCAATACATTAAAAATCCCTTAAGTAAAGAGACATTTATTATTCCAATCGGAATTTGGCTGGATACAAAGGCAACTACACTGCTTTGGAGAAAGCACGTGTTGCCTTGGTTTGGGTCACGAAGAAGTAAAAACACTATGTGCTTGCCTTCTCAATAGACTAGTATCCTAAATGGATCCTATCAAATACCCGCTAAAAAATCCCACTTTGTATAGTCAAATGGACCATTGGGTGATGTTGCTAGCCGAGTTCGATATCATGTACATCACGCAGAAAGCTATTAAAGGGAGAGCCATTTAGACTACCTTATTGATTACCCCATGAAAGGAACTGATGTTTGGGTCTCTGAATTACTGTATGTATATATTATCTGCACCTCTCAATAGGAACTTAGATGTAAAATGTTCTTTGATGGAGCGACGAACAAGAAAGGATACATCATTGGGATACTTTTGATTGCCCTTGATGACTCTCATACCACCATTGCCATAGAACAAAACTTCCCTCGAACAAAACACATGACAGCATGCACTGTAGTCCTCAAGATGTCCCTCAAGAAAGGAATTCGATACCTGGACATCTACTAAGACTCTGCTCTTATTGTCAACCAAATCCTTAGGAAATGGAAAATCAAATATGAGAAACTCCTACCCTTCCACACCCACCTAGAAGAGTTGGCCTCCCAATTCAAATATTTCACCTTCCACTACCATCCTCATGCAAAGAACAACCTTGCTAACGCCCTTGCTACCCTGGCCTCCATGGTCGACATACCTGAGGAAATAACGATGGCCCCTTTCCTGGTTCAGAAATAGGACATGCCGACTCACTACTACCTCATTGAGCTCATCATCGAGGAAGAGTTCGATATGGTCGAGTTATGCTACTATAACATTTGGTGCCTCTTTAATCATGGTAGGTATTCCCAAGATTCAGATAAGAAAGACCGTGTGACCCTTTACAAAATGGCTTCCCAGTATATAATCTGTGATAAAGAGCTTTTGAAGAGAAACTTTTGTGGAACCCATTTGCACTGAATAGGAGGGGATGATGTAAAAGAAATTATACAGAAGATCCAGAGTGGGAATGCAGGACCCATATGAATGGTCATATGCTTGCTAAAAATGTCATCCTTAAAGGATAATATTGGACCACCATGGTTCAGGATTGCACTGCCTATGTTCAAAAATGCCTCAAATGTCTACAATTTTCCAATATCCAACACTTATCTCCTTGAGAACTGCACAACATGACCTCTCATTGGCCCTTCTCCACATGGGGCCTTTTCATCATATAGAAGGTTACTCCCAACGCTTAAAATGGTCATAAATTCATCCTGGTCTCCATTGATTACTTCACAAAAATGAGTTCAAGCCAAGTTATACAAGATGATGAATGCCCAAAAGTGGAGAAGATCATCAAAACAACATCATTTGCGGATACGGATTTCCCCATGAGTTAGTGTCAGATAATGGAATCCAATTTGAAGCCAAGGTGACAGAAATAGTAAAGTAATGTGGGATTTAGAGACACAAATCTTATCCATACTAACCCCAAATCAATGGTGTTGTCGAATCCACTAATAAAAGACTCAAAACCATAATGAACAAGATGACTAGGAGTTGTAGAGATTGGGCTTACTGGATCCCTTATGCCCTATAGGGACACCGTAGTTCAACCATAAATCCTACTAAAGCTACCTAAAAATCCTACTAAGCCATCTTTAAACAAACCTAACCACTAGCAAGCTACACAAAAATCATTCTATACCCCAAAAATAAAAAAACATCCAAATTTAATGTAGCTTCACAAAAAATCACTCAAGCTTCACAAGACATTGCCTTCAACTGCTTGACGGCCTTGTTTCATCATCATTCTTACCCCTCGAAGGTCCTCAAGTCTCCCAGTCCTATTAACACTCTGTATGTGCTCCACAGAGTGGTACGCCATACAAGCCTGGACAATACCACTACACCTTCTTCCATGGTGTCTAAGGTGATGAACCACCTTTGATTAGTCTCCCCCTGCATGAGTTTATCCACTAACTGCTTCCACAACCACTTTAAGTCATCTTTGAACATATGCCAGGCCCCTCCATGAGTCCAACATCATTCGCAATGATTCAATCAGGTCTTCTACCAAAAAGAAGTTTGTTATACGAGGGGGAACATTTTGTTCCCATTCAACTTGGTGCAGAAGCCGACAGGGGAAATAAAAGGAATTCTAACGAAGGCCAAGAAACTGCACATACCGATACTCTTCGAGCTATAAAAAGTATAAAATAGTCCCTACCATGGTATTGACCAATGAAGACACCAGGCTCCGTCTTCTATAAACTAGATTTCCCCATTCGTTATAGATGGGTTGAAACTTAAGAAAGGTCGGACGAAGAAATTAGGCACACCTACCAATGGATACTCAAGTGGGGCCGCTAGATGAAACCTCTCTGCAAGCCACATGAACAACATTATCGGGATCTCCCTCAGAAATTCGGAACAACCCTCCTTCCAGGCTTCAAGACCGTTCAGGGTCTCAGCCCGCATTGCCACTGTAGGATTATGATGATAAGACATCCTTGCTGTTATTGCAGCTACTTGGGGATCAACTGTTAAGTCCCATATGACAAGTAAAACCCTCGTAGTAAGGCAAAAGTCAACAACTCTGACAAATCTAGGATCCTCAAAACCCCTCAGGCGCACTGAGTACATAACCGCCTGAAGAGAAACAATCCCTCCAATAATCAAAGATCGATCTATTAAAGGAGAAATATGAAGAAACTCCGCCAAAAATATCCGGGGAGAATGGGAAAATAAAGAATAGCCACTACCACACTAGGGCTGACCCCCAACATTGCCGAGAATTCCTCATAAGTAGGACAAACCTCATTTGAGCCAAAACGAACAACATGGTCCTCAGGATACCAAAATTATACCACCCAACAAACAAGTTCCAGTCTCTGGCCTGATTATGCCACAAAGAACCCAACGTAGGTTGCAAGCATCATAGTCCACATTGTATAGGCACATGGCCTCCAGACCATCAAGGTAAGAGGAGAATTATTCATACATGGGAAGAGACATTTGGGAATAGGAAATGAGAAACAAGAAGAAAAATATGGGTATTGGTGGAGAAAGCACATCCCATACCCCTACTTTTATACTCAAAATCCTTGTCAAAAAATAAAAACTTTACAAACTCGATTAATTATCAACCTTACAGGAGTACACTAATGTGTAGGCAAGTGCAATCAAAGCATAGGGCTGATTTGATTTGACTCCCATGCCAATATTCAGGTCAAGGGGTATGTCGGTCAACACCCTCTTATTTTGGAAAATCCCATCTTTCCTCTTTTATCAAAATCAATTTCCCAATTCATTCTGAAAAATTACCCTCGGGCCCTTTCTTTTAAAAATACTCATTTTTATTCAATAAACATTCTCCTCAAAAAATTATTTTCATTCTCAAAATAACTTCTTATGGAAAAATCTTTTTTTTTTTTTACTTTTGATCCCTTTTCTTAAAAAATAAGCATTTTGCCTTTCATCATACTTATATTTGCATTAACAATCTCATCAAAAAATTAAAAGTGCATATATGATAAGTCACTAAATAAAGAGAAAAATACCGAAAAGAAAATGCATATTTTCATATATGTTTTTGCTTTTCTTGGTTACACTTTGGAGATAGAAAACAATAAAAATACAAACAGGGACTCCACCCGAACCCTCAACCTTCCCTCTCAAACTCTACAATAAGCAATCGATCATCCACTCCTAGAACCAGAAACCACATTTGAAGTGGTAAGAAGCATAATGAAGGAAGGAGTTGACTTCTTGGTATAATCATATATGGAGGCCATCCAGTCCTTGATATCCCTCAGCTAGTTGGTCGTTACCCAAACATACTGCAAGCAAATAAATAACAACAAAACACAAATTAGTCAATAAAGAAGCAATGAAAAATCAATAGAAAAGAGAAAGATAAAGGATATACCTCTGGCGAGAGGGCCTCGTCCATAATCCCTATTAACCCAGACATCGACGCATGAGGATAGTATGACATGCTTAGTGATTCCCCGTTACTCAGTCAAAAATTATAGGAAGGGGGAGTTACCTGAATTTTTCGAGCCTCCTCTACCGTCGTTGCAGCCAATGTGGCACTTTTTGTGTTGTGGGACGATCCCACCGGTGCGCTAGCATCCCTTCCCGAAGTTATGGCGATTGGAGGCATGTTCTCCACATCATTGATATAGGAGGGCATCAACCATCTCATCACAAAATCTGGATAATAATAGCTCGCCACATTATTTTTATAGTGCATATAGGGCTTACCGATCATCGTTGCCACCCGTGCATCATCAATTATCTCTCTGGTCTGCCTCATATACATAGGGGCATCGAAGATGAGACCACCACATCTTCTTCCACAATATGCCTCACCACCCTCTCTTCCTAGTACCAGATATACCCAAACTCATGAGCAATCAACTGTTGCTTCTGTGCATGTAGGACCATCACTCCCGTATCCCCCGGAGTCACCCCTAAGGGTAGAAGGTCACTAGCAATCCCCAACAGAGAATTAATAACTACTTAAGAAATAAAGATGCAAAAAGAGCTCAAAAAATATGAAAAATAGTGTGGTCGCTTGTCGGGGCATTTAGAAATCCCCACACGTCCGCCAAAGATAAAGGCTAGTTCGACTGTCATTTGGACTTTCGCCACCGTAACATTCGATAAAGTCTGCCAAATCCTCATGCTTCAGGGCCATCAAACTTGCATTGTGAACAATCACCTCATAAAACCACATCAGTAAAGGAAAAGAATCGGTAAAAAAAGGAACAAAAGAAGAATGTAAGGAAATGCATAAAAAGAAAAATAAATACAAAGTTACCTCTAAAAGATATGTGGTCCCCGTAGAAGTCTATCGGTAGCATCGACGAAAAGAATCCAAATAATAATAAAGGGATGCCAAATTCAAGATCCCCTAATCATAAAGCTGGACATCAGAAATCATCCTCAAATACGACTAGAACCAAAGATGGACGACGTCGCCACTCATTGCCACTAAGAAGCCACTAAGCAAAGGTAAAACAAACAGATGAGTCGTCTATCTCACCTATCTCCTATCGATCATATCCACCCTCCTCCTCAATATCATCTCACTCAAAATAGAAATGCAGAGAGAATACCTCGATATGATTCTACCCACGTCCCCCAAAGTTGCATGCACCATCTCCGGTGTTACCCTCAAAATATGATCGACTACTATTTAAAACCCCTCCCAATCCACTCTCGTCAGCTGCTAGACGTCTATGGGCATAACAGTCATCTCCTCGAAGCCAAGATTAAATGTGTGGGCAGTGTCCTACCACCTCTTCCCTAGAGCCCATTACACCGCAGTAGAACGCGATGTCTCATCCAAACCCTGTGCTAAATGGCCAAAATTGGCATATGAAACCATCCAGCGCATAATGACAGGGAGCTTATCACAAACCTCCTTCATCCTAATTATCCTTGAGACCGAATTCTCGAGGGAGCTATGTAAGTCTTCAAGAAGAAAAAACCCCTCATTAGAACAAATAACAAAGAGAAAACTAAATAAAAATAGCAAAAGTCACCATACTTACGTAGCCACTGGGGTTCTTCACCCTAAATGAACGACGCTATGCAGGCTCACATAGCAGGATATGCTCATTAGCTAAAGGATCGAACAAATCAAAATCATCTCCATTGATCAACGCAAGAGGCACCCTAGATCATCACTCCAGACCGGCCTAGTAATCAACAAACAACCACTCGTTGCTATACATCTCCATAAAAATGAGCCAGTTGAATTCTTAAATCAAAAAGCAATTAGGAATGATTTTTAGAGAGAGAAAGCTGAAGATTCAAACACTTAAAGGTGTGAAAAATGGGGAGGGTTTTCCCCCTATTCATAGAAGGTTAAAGGGTCTGCCGATTGGCAGCCCCTAACCCATACTGATTGAAAATTGCCTTTTCCTCTTCCCAAGGAAGCCCAGGAGTTCATGCTATTGCCAATTATGAACCCCCTCAATCCTATCTATCGGCGGCCCCTTTTAAATTTTGTACAAAAAGCTAGAAAATTCAAGAAAAAACCCGAATCTTCCCAAAAAAAAATCTCAAAAGTCCCTAAAAAACATGGAGCATTATTTTACTCAAGAGAATCATCTTTGGAGCAATAAGTCCCTTAAAAACTCTCAAAATCACTAGCTGGATTAATCTTACACTCTTATCCAGCATCCAAGTCTACTACAATTCCCTAGCCGGAATCCCCAATTTAAAACATCCCCTAATAGAGTTTTAAGACAACATAATCCCCAGCGGAACAACAAGTGCCTTTTCACCCCAAAGATAATTTAAATTTCCTCAGTAGATAAATTTCTCGCGCTATAACTTAAGGTCCTAAGAATTGACCTGGGTCCTCAAAATTGGTCATCCTAACTTTAGTTCCTCATATTTGACCTCATCCCTCAAAATTGGTCGTCATAACTTTAGGATCTCAGAATTGAACTCGGCCCACATAAATGGTCATCATAATTTTAGGTCTTCAGAATTAGCCTCGACCCTCAAAATTGGTCATCATGACTTGACCTCAACCTGTAGATATAGTTGTTGCAACTTTAGGTCCTCCGAATTGACCTCGACTCGTAGAATTGTTCATCCTAACTTCAGGTCCTCAGCATTGACCTCGACTCTCAAAATTGGTCGTCAAAACTTTCGGTCCTTAGAATTGACCTCGAACATATCATCACAACTCAAGGTACTCATAATTAACCTCGACTCTCATAATTGGCCACCAAAACTTTAGGTACTCGTAATTGACCTCTGCCTCAGAATTGGTCATCATAACTCTAGGTCCTCAGAATTGACCTCAATACTTAGAATTGGATGTGATGAATTTAGGTCCTCAAAATTTATCTTGACCCGTGGAATTGATCATCATAACTTTTGATCCTCGGAATTGACCTCAACCCATAGCTCCTTAGAACGTACGTCGACCCACTGAATTTGTCATCTCGAGCATCATTTTAGGTCCACGAAATTGATCACGACTCACTAAATTGTCCATCGTAGTCCTTAAAACCAAGATTAACACATCTTCAACCCTTTGAACTGGTCATCCTTATCTCCGTAGGTCCTTAGAATTAACCTCAACCATTTGAATCGTCTATCCTCATCCCCCAAGGTCCGTATAATTGTACTCAACCCGCTTAATCGGTTATCATCATCATCATTGGTCCTAAAAATTAACCTCCACCCACTGAATCGGTCATCATTATCATCCTCACCCCTCATAACTGACCTTGACCCTCTGAATCGATCACCCTCATCTTCCAGGTGCATATAATTAACCTAAAATCCTCTTTCCCAATGTCGATGTGGTGTTCATTATTCGATAGCCTTAACTTATTCCAAGATCGCCTATCGAGGGCCTCTCTATAGACACCCCATCTTAGGATGACCTTAAGCACCTACTTAGGTTCCTAGTACTCAATTATTCACCACAAACCATAGGTCGTACTCTGAGTCTCAATCTAGAGGCCATTGGTTCTCCCAGGTCCCATTTGAGTCTTGTCCAATTCCTTATATGAGCAAAATATCTATGATTCTTTGAAAGGATCTAAATTACCTTTCCAATGCTCTGTCTCATGCATGAATTGGCCTTACAGTTCAGATGAATGATTCATTTTACTATCGAAACTGATCTAAAGTCCACGAGTGATCTCGAGCCCCATTTGACTCTGATCAAGTTCCTCATTCGAGTAAAAGCTTAATGAATATTCAAAGGGCTCTGAATCCCCTTTCTAACAGTCTTCCTCAGGCACGAATCGACCTTACAGTTTGGAAAGCACTCCATTTTACCTCAAAAATTGATCTGGAGGCCAATGGGAGCTCCCTAGATTTATTTGACGTCGTTTAGCTCTCCAGATTTAACGAAGCTGATTGAATCTTTGAATGGATTTGAATACCCTTTCCAATGGTCTTCCTCGTGCATGAATCAACCTTACCATACAGACGAACATCCCATTTTACTCTCATGGGTCACCGACCATTTTCGGGCCCTATTTGACCTTGGTTAACTCTCCAAACTGAACAAAGATAAATGAAATCTAGAAGGTCTTTGAATACTCTTTCCAATGGTCCATCCCGTATGCGAATCGACCTTAAAGTTTGGATGAATGATCGATTTTCGTGTAAAACTTTCTTGTCTAGTGACTAATAGGTGGATTCTTAAAGATATCTGAATACCTTTATAATGGTCCACCCGTGCGTGATTATAACTTACGATTAGCATTTTATGACCATTTTTTCGAAAACTCTATCTCAGACTGTCAAATGGCACCCCTAGGACCTTGCCTATCGATAGTGTGTCTCAGATTCTATGCTGATAGGCAGGTCCAGCACCCTGCCAATCGGCACTCCCTTGGCCTTATAAATAGAGGCCATGACCTCACTTTGAAAAGGAACCTTGAACATCCATCTGAGCAATTTAGAGGATATTCTCTCGAATTCATAGTCGCTCCCCTCTTGAAAATCCCGTTTGTCACATTCCTCCAATCTCCTAATACCACCATCGCCTCATTTTGAGATCATCACATTTATAATCAACATCCACTTCAAGTTTTCATAAGGAGGCCCAATTCTCTATCCTTGTCTTTGAATTCTCTTGTTTTAGCAGTAGTTTCTTTATTTTATATTAGAGATTTATTTTATTACATCACATACCTTAATCTCAAACCTTTATTCCTAGTATTTGCACATACTTTATTTTCATATAAAAAACCAAAAATAAGAAATGGAGGATTTACCTATAAATTCCTAGAGAGGGATTCTCACTATACATTCTCACACTTGAAGCACATTTATCTATACATATACATATGAGAGAAACTTTCCATTTCGATTTATGGGTAAAACCCCACCCTACGTTGACTTCCAACTATGTGGACTTTCATGCCCCTTAGTCTACGTAGGCATCTTGGGTAAATCCCTAGACTTTAGTCCTCCCTTATACACATTTGTTACATTGTATTTTATGTATTCTTATTGAATTTTATATTCTTGCATGCTTGGGTCTTATCTGATGTATACATTTTTTCTTATTTAACGACTTATAATTTGGCAAACACTTATATTATATGTTGGTAACACTCCTAAGGATGAACTCACTCCGTCCCTTTCCATGATGCGAGTTAAACGATTTCATTCCCCATTGATAGAATGCCCATAAGCACACACTTCACGAAGTCTAACATGAGATGATTAACACATTACCATGAGAGACCTAAAGGGCCTGATGGGTGCCTATAACCTTCCCATTCTGTAACTTAGTCCCCAAACCTTTGAACTACTTGATTTTGAAAGCATCAGTATTGTCATTGATGTCTTTCTCTCGAGGTGGCAACATTTCTTTTGCCTGTTTTGTGCAAAATATGATGGCGAATCTAACTCTACATACTAATCTATATTCACGATGACCGACTGCTCCTATAAAATGCACAGTCTTGGGCATATGCACGAAAAAAGGGGGAAGCCCTCCCAGCACCCCTCAGGATGGCCAAATGTGCATTATAATGCTAAATTATCTAAAGAACTTTGGGAGACTTTGGACACTGAATATAAAATCGAGGATGACGGCATGAAGTTTAGAGGGCAGTTAAAGTTAATGGTTAATCTTGGTTACCAAGGTGGACTAAAGGACGATCGAATCGAAAAGAGAAAGACCAAGGTCAATCATAAGAAGCTTATTTGGATGCATTACCATAATTAGAAATATTTCTCAAAGGAACTCCAAAATGATCCAGGTCACTTCGTCTGAGGGACCTCCTCACAAGAAGCAAGCTTGGTTGAAGAGGCTCTAAGAAACACACTTGAAATATGAAATTAGTTTATATTTGTTCCCACTTGTATATTGTTTGAAATATATTTGTAATAATATTGATCTTGATTCGTACCTGCGAAGGACCATGTCTAGCAGGACGTAGAAGAGTTCACATGCTCTATAGAATGACCTCAATTAAGGAATCTCACATGAATTTTGTTTGGAGGATTGAGAATAAGGAAAAATTGCGAAACACTCACAACCTCTTTGGTACACTTGGGCAAAACCTCTTTCTAGTAGGGTAAAGTTAGTGTTTTGAAGAACTTTTTCCCCAAGGGATCGTGCGCGAGGGACCTCATCACAAGCATCTCACTCGAGGAACTTTCCATGAAGCCTCATCCAATAAAATACATACAAAGTAAGGTTTTATAAGCAACCTTCTTTCAAAGAACCTCATTTGGTTGACAAGACAACATATCTTATTGCTAATAATTAATTTCTTTATGACGTCATGATTTCTAATACTTTAGGACCTCGAGTAAGTTGGTACCTGAGTAGGTTATTTACTTAGATCATTGGCTGATTTGGGGGAATGTCCCAGTAGCCGTCATAGAAGAAACCTTTGTACCAACATGTTACGTACCAATAAATGTAGGAGACATTTTGATGGATTAAATAATGTTCCCACCCAAAATAATATATCATAAATTTAATACAATATCCATTGTATTAAATGCACAATATTTATAGTATTAAATGGGGGCTCAGAACATCTACTACAGGAAAGGTCATTTGAATGACCTTGCATTCCTATAAATACTTTAATTAACCACACTTGTTAGGGGATAGATTTATGATATCTAATTTCCCCATACACAAGAAATTCATGTAATTCATCACTAACAAAGTTTGTCCTTTTGTTCTTAGAGTTTGACCAACCTTTATTTCTAGTCATTTTCACTTACTGAATCGAGAGGTTTTCTGCCTTGCCTTTATTTCACTAAAGTTCTTGTTCTTTCTCCCTTCAACCAAGTTGGTTATTGAGATTCGTTTCATTTATTATGTTGAAAGGATACTTATGTTGTACAGGGCCATTTGATATATATTCTGTGGTACTGAAACCATTTATTTCAAGTGTTTCAATTATTCATTAAATTTGTTATTCTTCATGAAATAAGTATCACTCTATAGGGGATTATGCCTTGCTAAATACTAGTTTTATTTAACAAAACCACATCATAAATTTGGCAACTCTGTTAGGGAGGTATTCTCTTTAAAGAATGACTAATGATAACGTGGGGAAGAATATCGACTTTGACACTATACAGTGTGAGGAAGAAGGAGATTTGACCATCTTATTGGAGGCCAATGTGACGGTGTCAACTGAGACGGGATTGCTAGCTTCCATGACAGTAGAAGCTATAGGCCTAGCATAAATGGCTAGTTAATGAGTTTGTTTACTGAGTTTATTAAAACCTTAGGTGATTAGGAAAAACTGGGAGTTTCTAGGGGATCATATTCTTTCGTGACACCACCGGTGGTCTTGGCGGTGCCTTTTGTCTTAAGAGGCATTGTTGCGTAGCCAAATGCCAACAATGTTATTACCCCACCAATGAGGTTGCCCACTATAATTCCTTTTTTCAACACAAAAATTGTGGTTTCTTCCACTCCACCAAATATTGTTTCACCCGTGGTATTGCCCATTAAAAACACCCTTCCACATAATATAGAGGGAACGAGGAGAGAGATCTTGCGGATGATGGAAACCTTTAAGGCTGAGAGAGAGACTTCCTGGATATATAATGATTTTTTTACCCCGTACTCAAAGGGGTACATCAATGAACCATACCCGAAAGAATATGTACCCCTGTATTTGAGATATATAAAAAGGGGGTAATCCGAAGGAGCATGTGAAAAGGTTTGTTAAAATCCTTGGGCATATTGTAATGACAAAAGGCAAAGGTTGAGAGAATGTTCTAAATATTTGACTAAAAAATCATACACATTGTACTCTCACCTTGCACCTGGTAGTGTGGCATCGTGAGAAGATCTCCATGTCTAATTTGTCCAAAAATTCTTTTTGGCGGAAGATTAATTTACTCTCACCCATCTCGTGCGAGAGAAATAAAATCCCGGGGAGGATGTGGTTGCATATATCAGGAAGTTTCATGAACGGTCTCTTGATGTTAAAGAAGACATCCAAGAGAGAAAGCTCTTGCAAGTATAAATGGAAGTTTTACTCCTAAGATATATTTTCCATTTGAATAATGAGAACGTTTGCTACATTCATAAAATCTTCTAGGAATATCACTCTGGTAATGAAGCCTTACCACCCCCTATATTATCCAATTTAATGTTGATATCACCAACTTCTTCAAGTGGCGGAATGACTCCATGAGTAAGCTATGTTAATGATATATATAAAAGGCAAGGAGGTGGAAATAATTGTGAAGGAAGAGATAAAAATTGGAAGTTCGAGACAAGAGATGACACCCCTGAGATGCCTTGCACGCTTAAACAAGATTTATATATTTAGGAAGATATGGTTCATCATAAAATAAATAGGCCAATTAAGTTTAGCACGACATAACTGACGATGCAGGATAGGAGAAATAATCCAAGGTTTTGTCATATCCAAGGTGGGCCATCCAAACAGTAAATGATTTTCTTTAAGGAGGTTTATTTGTTCACGTGTTAAGAAATATGACATTAAATTTCCCTAGATAAATATGAATGACTATCATTTGCCAACTCAAGGATCTAACATGGCCAGTGATTATGATTAAGAAGTAGAATAAATCTTGAAGGAACAAAGGTTCCTCGGAGATACCTTTGAGAAATCTTAGGAGGAGTGTGTTCGAAATGGACCATCTGACCTTAAATGATGACTTATTCCCAATTGATGATTTGGGGAGGTAGTTAGAATCTTGATCAATGGGTTATGCGAATGTGGTGATAGCTTACAAAGAATAAACATATATGAATGTTGATGAAGTTTACAAGCTGAAGGAATACCACATTGATCCTTGGGTAGAGTGTGCCATGCTAGCGCGGTCAATTGGTTCTTTGACCAAGTGAGGTTACCAGAAAGCTCCAAATTGGAGGTCACTTGGGAGATTCTAGAGATTCCAAAGAAGAATATAGTTCCAAATGTGCATTGTAAATGGCCTATGGAAAAGATGGTAAAAAGGTTCCTCTCAAAGGTCACCTTGTCCGAGGAAGATGGCTCGATTAGGTATCCTAATAATAGATCACTTTATATAACAACAAGCATATACAATTGTAGCTTAAACAGTGTCTTGTGGGATAGGAGAGCTTCCATGAACATCATGCATATTGAAATTTTTATGCCTACAACATCTCTGAAATGAGGATTGTTAAGAATCCCTTAGCAATATCGGGGTATGCCAATCTATCTTCTAGGTCCATTAGTTATGTCAATGTGGGGATCAATATGGGTATTATCACTTCCCTTATTAAATCCATATAATGGAATGTAAGACATCATAGTAAATATTAGTAGGTAGGGTGTGGATGCAAAACCATGGATTGGTACCTTCCACTTACCATTATTGTGCCAAGGCAAACATTAAAGGGAAGGGGTGGTGATTCGAGCATCAAAAAATCCATTTATGCATGATGAGGAACATTTAATGGATGTTGCATTTTATATTGAGCTAGTTGTGGAAGTTGTGGTGATCATCAGATACACTAGTGGAACTAGAGTGGCCATCATTAAGGAAAATGTTCTTACAAAGATCAATCGGGTTGACAATTTGGAGTAGCATGAAGGGGATCGAGAAAAGGTGAGAGCACTTAGCATGTCTAGGCAATTATGAGATAGAATAACACCACAAATTGATCCTATTGAGCACCAGGTCCAACAAAAGAGTGTCTTGAGTAGATTATCTATGAGAGAGCTCAAAGAAAATTACAATAAGAGGCCATATATGAAGAAAACCTCCCAAAAATTTAAGAGAGACGTACTATAAAAATGGAAAAATCATATGCAAATTTTGAAGGTGTGAGTGGGGAGCCAAAGGTTTGGTAGATGAGGTTATCCTGGTATATACATGTTTTTTAGTGGACAACTAAGGGCACTGCATAGTGATTAACAAATCCAATGTTCAATTATTTGCGAAGAATGTGGATGAAGAGATAGAATGCATGCATGATAGACCAAGGCCTCAGATTCAAGAGTTATAACAAATGGACCTTATGGGAGAAGGGGATGATCCTAGACCAATTTTTATCTCAAAATATTTGGGTGAGTAAGTAAAAAGAGCTTTAATTGGGATGATAAGAGAGTTCAAAGACATCTTCACATGGAAATATACTTAGATTCCTGGTATTGACAAGGAGGTGAGTTATCACAATTTGAACATGATGCCATCAACTATCCAATCAAATAAGCCACCCGAATGTATAAAGTAGAATTTAACTCGAAGATCAAATAAGAGTTCTAGAGATTGCTCATAGTTGGCTTCATTATCCCAACATAACATCTAATTCGATTGTCTAGCATTGTGCTTGGGGGTAAGAAAGATGAGAACTAAATTAGGATTTGTGTGGATTTAAAGGACATGAATCGAGCTTGCCCAATAGATGAATTCCCATTACCATGCATAGAAAACTATTGGTCACGAGATGTATAGATTTATGGACGGCTACGTGGATTATAACTAGATCAAGATGGATCCAGAAGATGTGGAAAAGATCACCTTTTGCACTCCATTTGGTCATTTTATTTATATATTTATGCCTTTTAAACTAAAAATAGAGGTGCTACATATCAAAGGACTATGATGGCAATATTCTATGATCTTTTTATGATATTATTGAGTTCTATGTGGATTATTTGGTCATAAATTCCAAGAAAGAGACTGCTCACTTAGCAGATTTAAGGAAGGTGTTCACGGTGAAAGAAGTACAAGATGAAAATAAACCCACTCAAATTCACCTTAAGGGTAACTAGTGGGAAGTTCCTAGTGTTTGTTGTGAATAAAAAAGGAGTTAAGATGGACCTAGACAAGCAAAAATCCATTTTTAACATGGCATGTCCAAAAATTGCAAAGAAATTGAAGATAATCTTGGGCAAAATCTCTTATCTGAGACTATTTGTTCCTGGGCTTGCTGAAATCATTCATCCCCTTATAGATTTATTTTTTAAGGGAGCTAAGTTGTTTTGGGAGCACCCTTAACAAGAATCTTTGAAAAAATTAAGGAATCTCCTCACGTCACCACAAACTATGATTCCACTTAAGTCATGTATATTGTTACAACTTTATCTTACCTCCATGGATAGGTATGTTGGTGCATTACTAGCATAAGAGGTGGAGGGAATAGAAAATCATGTTTATATTTTAAGTCATATTATTCATAGGCCCGAGTCCAGATACAGAAGTGTAATGACCCCATTTTCTTATGCCAATATATAATTATCTTCTTTTAATTTCGTCATACTTACTATCTAATAATGAGATATTATTACATATATGATATTCCGAGTTCTTAATATGACAGATCCCGTTTTTAAATTTTAAGAATCAACAGTAAAATGGGCCAGATTGAGATTTTATGGCACATCCTAAGCTAAGTGGTAAGTTTTGGGGTAGAAAATGTAATTTTATGAAACTTTAGGGACTTGATTTTAATAAAGAAAGTTTCAGGGACCAAAATAAAAAATAAAAAGGGGCCTTTTCGTAAATAAAATATTTTCAGGGACCTATTAGAAATATTGAAAATATATGGTGTGAAATTACCAAAATGCCCTTCAGGTCCAAAATGACCCTTATACCCTTAATACCTATCCACCTCGTGCTCGACACCTCGTGCTCGGTTTTGAAACCTCCACCGTACACGTGTCGTCGTTAGAGGAGAAGCCAAAACACATGTCGTTGTTAGAGGAGAAGCTAAAACACGTGTCGCAGTCCGGTGAAATAAGACTGCAAGACGCCTCCGTTACGCGACACGTCAATGCTGACTCCCATTGTAAAAGCTTGGTCAGCATGGACATGTTTCAACCCCGGGATATCTTTATAAAACTATAAATAGGGCCTTTAGGGGATCATTTGAAACTCACACCAATTCCTTGAGAATTATAGAAAGAAATAGTGAGAGAAAGTGTGAGAAAGTTTAAGAAGAAGTTCTTCGGGATATTCATCTTAAGGTAATCTTAATGTTATAATGCATCTTTATAGTTTTAATTTATTATTTTATAGCTTTACTTAGTAGTTATGCTGGTAAAATACAATAAAGAATTCACTAATCAAAACTTAAAATTTAGAACAAATCCAAGTTGATTTTATAAACTTGTTTGAAATTATACGCTTTTAAAAAATGATTCTTTTTAAAGAAATTGCTCGTTATTACGGAATCCGATTTAAGTAATTCCAAAGTCAGGCCCCGTGAAGTTCTGTCTAGATGAGATGGTATTTAAGTGGTGCCCCTGTGACCCTCCATCTCTACTGGGAATGAATCCGAAAATGTTCTGTCTGGATGAGATGGTATTTAAGTGGTGCCCTTGTGACCCTCCATCTCTACTAGGAACCGACTGATGAGGAAAGACAATGAATTGAATTCTTCAATTACGATCAATGAGTTTTAAAAGTTGAAAAATGGGAATTCAGTAATCCTTTAAAAGAGGAAGTTATTATTAAAGTATAGTATAAACTGGACCTTAGAACGTGTACTTAAATCTTTATCATATTAACGTGTGATCGAAGACTCAATACCAGTAAATTTGACCTCCATTTTGGGTGAGTACTCTGACATTCCTTGTGTATTTTGATTATATGATATTATGCAAAATATATATATTTTGTGAACTGCTTTTATTCTCAAAATTCATGTGATACTGATGATTGATTCATTTATGATATGTTTATATTTGTCCATATAAACATACCGATTAAAATGATTATTGAAAAGGATATTGAATATTGAAAATCTGATTCGGCCTAAGGGACCTCTTTACTGACTGAACTTCCCAGCTGGGTTATCGCTGGTGTGCCCTAAATAAGGCGTTGTGATGAACATGTTCAATTGACCCTCAACTACCGGGGTATAATACGGTAGAAGAATACGACATTAGAGTGTACTTGGCCATTAAAATGATATGATTGAAAGAAAAAGATATCACATTTGATTTGTTGCATTCTTCTTATTCTGAGCTATCCAATTGTGATATATATAATTTCATTTTAAAATTATATCTATTTACTGCAAGTTCCTCTCCATATATGTATATGCCTTCTCTTTTGACTTGAATAGGTATCTATTTTCTAAAAACCCTGGAATGTTTGGAGATTGAACCTCATTCGGCTTTTAGCTGATGTTGTATAAATAACCATTTTTCAAGAAACGTTTAGGCTCACGGACGGAATGAAAATGGACTATATTGAAGATTTAGCTTTTAGAGCTCTTTTTGTAAAATGTTTATTTAGAGCATGTCTGGCTCTCTTGTGATAAGGTTTAAATTTTCTCTTAAGTTGTAACCCGTAGTTACTTTTAATATATATGAAGTTTCCTTTAGAAATCTCTGATGATGTAATTTCTTTACTTTCAGTATTTTACGATTCATAACCATGTGATAATATATCCATTGCATTTATTTAAGGAAACAATTAAATCGGAATATTTGTTGCCTTGGTGGCATGTCAAGACACTCGTTCCCTAATACTATTTTGGGTCGGGGTCATGACAAGAAGTATTGAGATGTATTATTTATCCCTTGTTTGTGTTGTTAAAAATCTTAGGCACTATATGCTATCCATCATAATTCACATTATAACAAGATGGGATACTATTAAATTTTTGTTAGCTCGGATTGTACTAATTGGTAGGGATGCTAGATGGTTCCTAAAACTCTTAGAGCATGACATAAAATGTGCGGCCCCTCGACCCATCAACATACAAACCTATGCAGATTTGTTGGCAATTTTCCTCTAGTGTGTTCTAACCACCACTTAAATAACTTCCAAGCGATGATCTGCAGGCCAATTACATGGAAACTACAATGGAAGAATGGAGCGTAGAGTTTGATGGTTCATCAACCCAAGGCAAAGGAGTCATGAGGGTCATTCTAAGAAAAAAGGAGGAGGTATGCCTATCCTTCAAGTTAAACTTTAACTATTCCAATAGTGAAGCTGAGTATGAAGCACTAGTTCTTAGCTTATTAGAAGGATTGCAAGGAGGCATTTCTAATACCCCATATTTTATGGCTTTTAAATTTTGGGATTTATTAAATTTAATTAAGATAGATTAATTTAATATTAATCCGAAAATTTGTTTTAAACAATACTAGCGTGACGAGAATTAGTAATTATTGGAAAATTGTTAATTTGTTAAATATTACTTGTTGAGTAGAGTAATATGTAGGATTGAATTTATAAAAATTATCACGAGGGAATAATATGAAAATTATGGAAATTAAGTTAGGACCCGCCTGTGTCGTGTTGGGACTCAATTAGTAATATTAAATGTGCATAAATTATAAGTCGCTCGTATGGTCATTTAGAGTGTGACAATGTGTCCAAAAGGGTTGAGATAGTCATAAAAGTGTACCCGGGGGTTTTGTTTGGGTATCGGGACGTTTTTAGGCCTAACCGGTAACCCGAGAGGACATTTTGATAATTTTGTATTTTTGGCCTTTAATAATGACGAAAGTCATTAAGATTATATCAGATGGAGTGCCAGGTAAGTTAGGGTTCTTAGAACCAAAAGGGAAGGCGTCCATAGGAATAAGAAGGAAAAAGATTTCCAAGTGTTCAAGGCCAAAAACCACCAATCTTGCACCCCCACTACCACCAAAGCTTAGATCGGAAGAAGATAATTGCGATACCAATTAGAGTCATCGAATTATACCGGTAGTAACTATACATGTCTTACATAGAAATTCATGCATATATGTATATAGAACCGGTACTAACGTTATTTGGGAGTTTGGGCAAAATTGATAGAGGTTTTGAGGATTTGTGGGGATGAAACCGGTAGGATGAATATGCAGAATCAGCGAAATATCTGGGTAATTGATCGATCGATCGCCCCCTACCTTCGATCGATAGACCTCTTCTGAATTTCAAAGTTTGTTCTTTATTCTTAATGATTAATCCTGTGCCATTTTACTGGAACCCTTAAACATATTTTATTTACCATAATGGGACTTTCGAAAGACCAGTAGGTTTGTAGGCAAGGTTCGGGTGATACGATTCATATGTAATTTAACCGTGGGGTTTCGGGAATATAAATTTAATGGGAAATCATGCGTACGCTATAGTATAGCTTGTGAGGATTAAGGAAGACTTAGACCAGTAGACTAGTGAGGGTGTACTACTGATTTTATTTTATTTCGAGAGGAGTCACTTCGAGAGTCGAGAAGTACATAAGGATTTGTTATACTTAATAAAATAAAAAAGAGTGATTTACTTATACGTAAAACTCGAGCCCTAATTTAGACATGTGAATATTTATATATATATATATATGACTGTGTGATTGTGCATATTATATATATATATATATATATATATATATATATATATATATATATATATATATATATATATATATATATATACCTGGGCTACTTGCTATCACGGGGGTTTCCCTGTCGGGATGTTCTTATCTCGATTGGACCTTTATGGGGGATATTGACTCGTACCCTAAAACATAGTATCCTTGATACAGGCTATCTAAAAATGATAGTCAGATGTTCTAAGAGACGTGAGGGTATGTGCTGACCTCTTAGGACCTGGAACTATGCTTCACCTCCACTTGTTTATGTATTGTGTCAATGCAGTTGGAGAGTGATTCTGAACCAATATTTCCCTTAGTTTGAGTGAGACGGGGACTTGATAGCAGAGTATGCCAGCACCATAGATTTTATGTGGGGTGTCTTTAGTATATATATTATATGTGTGACTAATATATATACGTATATCTATATGGGAACTTTCTACAGCGCGTATAAGTAGATAAGTAAGGAATAAATGCTTCAACTTTATTATAAGTGTTCGAGAAATTTATAACGGTAATGAGTTGTTCTAAATAACGTAAGAAATCTTGAAGATAATGATTTCCTAAATTAAATATCATAACCTTGCTTTTCACGTGATGAAACCTTATGGAAGATAAGTTAGAGAAATTTATAATATTTATTAGTACGATAGGCGTGCACACTAGAATGAGATGTGAGAATTCTCAAGAGAGTGTCGCATACTAACATGGTTGTTGCATTAGCCGGTAAGCATTTTAAATACATGCTAAACTAATTTTAAACTATTTTACACTCGGTCTCTGACCCGTTTCCTGTTATTTCTTCTCTCTTGTATATTTGTATATATGTATATTATACAGGTGCCAAGCCACAGGGGCGTTATGCTTAGGTTCTTTGGACCGGACGCGCTGCAGCTTATGTGGGAGTTGTAGGCCATTGCTTAGACGACCTCATTGTTGACTCCACTCCTACTTTTAGTTCTTATTAGTTAGGGCATGTGTCGCCCGTTTCTCTATTCAGTTTGTATTTTGTCAGAGATTTACGTTCCTTTATATTTCCATTAATTGGTACTCTTTGGGATTTAATTACTGTCAGGATGATTTTATTTATAGTTTAAACTTGTTTGGTTTATATGGATGAATCTAATTCTTGTGTGTTATTATCCATCTTTCGTATGTCAGCATTCTTAAATTGTTAGTTATTTAAAAAGGTTTTTCATATTTGAATTTAATCAAATAGAAATAGGGTTTTAATAGTTGTTTTGACACTTAGCTTAATTATTTAGGGTGTTTAAATTGGAAATTTTATTTTGCAACAGTGATGCTAAGAATGAACCAGCTATTCACCTTGATTTTAATCTAAGAAAGGACTGATCACTCGGTATTTAATTAGGCGGGGTGTCACAGGTGGTATCAGAGCATTAGGTTCTAGTGTCCTTTAGGATCTGTGCGGATTATTATGCTTCCAGCACTGCTTTGTTTGATATAAAGCCCTATGTTTAGGATTGTTGGTTTCTATAGTGAGATTTCGTTCTCCAGCTATAACGTATGTATATAAGTGAATTCTAATTGCGTTGAGACGTATTCGTGTGATGAGCAATGAAAGATGTCAGACGAGGGCCGTTAGGCGGACATCAGGAGGCAGGGGTCAGTGGAGGTTGTAAAGTATATTCGAGGATGATAACCGTAGTCGAGGTCACCCCTATTAGGTAACGAGAGGCCAGGACTGTAAAGACGGCTAGGACATAGACTACAAATTTCAAGTGCTGCTATAGTCGAAAGTGAGGAAAAATTTGAGCCACCCAACGTGGTGCGCTTGTAAGAGGGTCGAAAGATAAAATTGAGGTGAATCATCAGCCGAAATTCTAGACATGTGAGAATTGTGTGTGTTACCCAACAAAGATAATATATTCAAAGGCGTTGAAATAAAGTGGAGTGTGGTTAACTAGAAGTTAAAATTTAGGGTAAGATTTTTCTTGACTCAGGGGAGAAAAGTTACAATAGTGGGAGTCAACCACCACCGTTAGTAGTGAAAATGTTGCGTCAATGAAAGGACCTTAGGTACAGTTTAACTGCACGTTCTTTCATCAATTGTTCAGGATAAGATATGAAAGTCGTGATGAAACCATTACGGAAGGGCCGAACAGGGGTCCATTTGTAAATGGATTTAGACTTTTAGCAAATTTTGTATCAGCGGGAGTGGATACTAAGGGTAGAGAAGATTTCAAGTGGGAAATCGGCTCACGAGGAAAGATTGATAACACTTAAAGAGAATTCAGTTGGACAGTAGATCCATATGATGACAACATCACACGTCGTTCGAAGAGATCTTAACGCTCTTATGGAGGGAGCTAACATAATCGGAAGACTTATTAGAAAGTGAGTCTAGATGAAAAGTAGTTAGTAAAACACCACAAGGGGGAGACCCACTGGGGGGGTCATTTAAATGATTCAGATATGTAAACTCCTACCAAGTGATGGTGAATTCAGTATGGGTTATTGAAGCTAGTAGCATGTTCCTTAGGTCCAACAAATCTAAGGTAACAACGGGGGTAGCCACCAGGATTTGAGTGTACCAAAGCTTGAGAAGGACAATCTTAATATGGTTAGTATGATAGGTGATAAGTGGATCATGTGTAGAGGTATTTTGTGGAAAGTGGTTCACATACGTTAACGTTTTCTCAAAGTGAGTAAAGTGACAAGAGTAGGATGCCTAGTAAAGGACAATGATTAAAGTAGTTTTTGTTTTGGTTTGGATAGACATGTTACGTCCGGGGGCCATTTGTGCAGTCAAGATGATTGGCAAGGAAGAAGTATGAGTTTTATCCTCAGAGGATGAGGAGTGCTTTATATGACACAAGCGAGTCACTATATTTTGTTCATTGCTAGATTAACATATGAGACGAGTTAGTGCATATAACTATAAACATTATTATTATTTGAATATTTCCCTAGTGTAGCGGGATTATCCTTAGTGATATCCGCGGAGGATAAGTGGGTGTATTACTAGTGTTATATACTTTATTGAAATTACTCATTTTAGTGATATGATAAACGAGTATGATATTGTCTTGGTTACAACTTTATAGTAATGGGTAGTACGCTAGTAGGCAGTTATTGCAAGGCTATTGAAATGGTTGCATTAGTGCAACATGTTTTGTTCTGGCAAGGCCTCACCTGCGAGAGGGTCGAACTCACACTTATATTTTATATTCTAGAAACTTCGGAGGGGATAGTGGGCTCAAGATACTTGATCCCTATGTGTGTAAATACTTTGTTGTTATGATTCAGTATATATTGTGATTACTGTTGAGCAAAAAGATTTAACTCATTATTATGTTTAGCTCTCAGGACTTGGTGATAGGAAGAGCGCATTGATATACCTATCCTTTAGAGATGTGAGAGTTAAGAGTTATACCCATATGTTTGGGGATAGGATTTTGAGAATCTCGATGGTATGTATTCGAGGTTTATGGAATATGGTTACAACCAATGCTGAATGATAGTGAAATTGACGAAATGTTCTTTGTTAAGTGTAATTATGGGAAGAGATGTAAATTTTCTGTCAAGAGATAGAATAAAGGAGTACATGCTATGGACGGAGGACCTAACGGATTTCGATAACCGACAATGCTAGGTAGTAGTGTATCGGGGGGTTCCTTGTTTGGATTTCGCATTGCGAGACATCCCACCCATGAAGCTTAGCGTAAGGTTGGGAGTAGGAATATGTTTGGTCATTAGTCTATGAGTTTAGTACCTCGGTCATAATAGGAGCAGGTAATTATATTTGTAAATTGAAAGTTGAATTATGAATTAAGGATAGTGGAGCCGGTTGGGTGGTAAGAAAGCATTGAAAGTTTTGTCTTATGACCACGAGTTGAGGGGTGGAATGATGATAAAGAGGATTTAAAATTTCAATTTCTAGGGTAATTGAGAGTACCCGAGTGTTGTAAGCACGTTGTGGGCATAAGGAAAAGAAAGAATTGGGTGTTATGTGTGAATTGTATGTGATGCTTATGCTAGTATGCACAGTTTATATAGTGTGTGAGCATCCTGGTTAGCTGATGTTAGAATCGTCCGAGTTGTAGGGATGTGGGAATAGACGTGTGGAATAAATGTTTATGGGATTAACATAAGGAAGTGGAAGTGGTAGGACGGATTGAGCGCCGCGTGAAAGATGATAAATCCATATATTTGTATACAGAGTAGCACACCGAATCTGGTTGGAAGGCCGTGGGAAGCCATTTAAAAAGGGGTATTACTTGAGAAGGGTAGAATTCAAATTATTATGGAGAACACTCAGAGCAGAATTGAAATTTGTCCAATGTTGAGAGCGATTGACAGGTACAAAGAGTGAAGATGTTAGTGTGCACATCGTGGAGAAAAGTGCGTGGTTCGGAACCTTCAGTATACGCAAAGGAAGGAAGAGGAGTATTAAGTGTCACTTAATATGAGACATAACAAGTAGAAGTGGATGTCGAGCGGGACATATTGAGTAGTCTCCGCGGGCACCACTCATAAATTGAAATCGGTTGAAATAAGAGGAACGACCAAAGAATTTTTGGGCTATCAACCATTCCTATAATGGAAGAGGCTAGTAAAGTCGGGAAAGTTTCTTGGATGAGTTGACAACTTCAAGGTAAGATTAAGAGTTCCCTCGAATGCGTGGAACAAGATGCCCAAGAAGGAAGCAATTGACATTCCTTTGGGGTGAGTTACAATATTAGCTAGTGTGCCTCAGTCTTCCTTTGAAAGGGAGAATCGCGCCAGTATGTGGCCCTACACAGCATTTTTCTGAAATAGGATAAGATTTTTGAATCCCACCTTCAATACCGGATTTCAGGAAGCAGCGGGGATAACATTTCATTTTGAGCAGGTTGTATCACCCATAATTCGGGGAGTACGCGAGCGGTGATTTATCATTAGTGGAGCAGTGTGAAAGTAATTTTGGGTTTATTATGATCATTTCTTTTCCACAACGGTTATAGCTAGCAACTGGAGTATAGTACGATAATTGGGGGAGGATATTACCTAATGGTAGGGTTACGTGGGAGCTGTTTATTGTGAATAAGATGCTTATAGAAGATTTGGTGTGGGAAAAACCTTAAATTTTCTTACTCTGAATGTTAAGAGATGGGCCGATAATAAGAATTTTGGACTGGTCAAGTTTGAGTCTGATGACTATAGTGGAATTACCATGGTTGTTTTACGCGAACAAGAGTGGTCGGATGTTCGTATGGTTTCTCTCAGAATGCGAGTTTTGTGTTTAGATAAATACAAGTAGTTCTCAGGTAGTGAGGTGCGGCCTCCCAATGATATTGAAATAATAAGGAATTAATAATGTATAGGCATGTTTTATCCAGTTAAAAGCACAGTGAGAAGTGTCTTTAATGAGGGTGTTAAACAAGTTGCTGTGAGGAGGGGGCTACAGGGATTGATCCCCTTATTATGTAGATAGTTTGCGTGCTGATAAGGTATCAAATTTTTTTAATACAAGATGAGACGACTTGTATTTTTTTTTTATAGAGCATTGGAAATTTACTTTAGTTATATTTATTCAAGAGAATTTTGTTGTATTAAACTGATGAGATTGAGATTTGTAGTTCTCTTTCGCTGTTGTGGGAATTAGATGCTTATACCTAGTTACAGATGATACAAGATAGGCCTTATTTTCCGAATTTCGGGAGGAAATTCCATTATTAGGGAGGAAGTATGTAATACCCCGTATTTTTATGGCTTTTAAATTTAGGGATTTATTAAATTTAATTGAGGTAAATTAATTTAATATTAATCCAAAAATTTGTTTTAAATGTTACTAGCATGACGAGAGTTAGTAATTATTAGAAAATTGGTGATTTTTTAAATATTACTTGTTGAGTAGAGTAATATGTAGGATTGAATTTACAAAATTTGTCACGAGGGAATAATATGAGAATTATGGAAATTAAGTCAGGACACGCCTGTGTCGTGTTGGGACTAAATTAATATTATTAAAAGTGAATAAATTATAAGTCACCCATATGGTCATTTCTAGTGTGCTAATATGTCAGGAAGGGTCGAGATAGTCAGAAAAGTGTACCCGGGGGTTTAGTCTGGGTCTGGGGACATTTTTAGGCCTAACCAGTAACCCGGAAGGGCATTTTGATAATTTTATATTTTTGGCCTTGAATAATGATGAAAATAATTAAGATTATATTAGATGTAGTGCCAGGGAAGTTAGGGTTATTAGAACCAAAAAGGAAGGCGGCCATAGGAACAATAAGGGAAAAAGATTTCCAAGTGTTCAACGCAAAAAACCACCAATCTTGCACCCCCACTACCACCAAAGCATAGATCGGAAGAACAGGATTACTACGATACCAATTAGAGTCATCGAATTAGACCTTTAATTCTCAGGCAAGTATCTATCTTGCTTCTCTTTTAGTTAATGTCTCACCATGTTAGATTAGGATTGTTGAACCTAGGTTTCATGGAAGAATTTAATTATTTAGAGAACCCAATCACATGTTGTAGAGAAAATAAATATATTCTGGAATCTTAATCATATGTATAGAATTACCCACGAAATTTAAACAATTTAGAAGTGAGAAATCAGGAAAACGAATTAGAACAATGGAAGTTTAGTGAAAAATTAGGGTTCTTGATAATTAAGGCATATTGGTCCTTTAATACAATCCTGTTGATGAAACTATACATGTATTACGTAGAAATTCATGCTTATATGTATATAGAACCAATAGTAACCTTATTTGGGAGTTTGGGAAAAATTGATAGAGGTTTTGAGGACTTGTGGGGATGAAACGGGTAGGATGAATATGCAGAATCTGGGTAATATCTGGGCGATCGATCGATTGACCTTGAATATCGATCGATCGATCGACCCCCTACCTTCGATCGATCGACCTCTTCTAAATTTTGAAGTTTGCTCTTTATTCTTAATGATTAATCCTATGCCATTTTGCGGGAACTCTTAAACATATTTTATTTACCATAATGGGACTTGGGAAAGACCAGTAGGTTTGTAGGCAAGGCTCGGGTGATACGATTCATATGTAATTTAGCCGTGGGGTTTCGAGAATATAAATTTAGTGGGAAATCGTGCGTACGCTATAGTATAGCTTGTGAGGGTTAAGGAAGACTTAGACCAGTAGACTAGTGAGGGTGTACCTACTGATTTTATATTATTTCGAGAGGAGTCACTTCGAGAGTCGAGAAGTACATAAGGATTTGTTATACTTAATAGAATAAAAAAGAGTGATTTACTTATACGTAAAACTCGAGCCCTAATTTAGACATGTGAATATTTATATATATATATATATATGACTGTGTGATTGTGCATATTATATATATATATATATATATGTAAAAATCATACCTGGGCTACTTGCAATCACGAGGGTTTCCGTGTCGGGATGTTCTTACATCGATTGGACCTTTATGGGGGATATTGACTCGTACCCTAGAAGATAGTATCCTCGATACAGGCTATCTAAAAATGATAATCAGATGTTTAAGAGACGTGAGGGTATGTTTTGACCTCTTAGGACCTGGAACTATGCTTAGCCTCCACTTGTTTGTGTATTGTGTTAATACAGTTGGAGAGTGATTTTGAACCAGTATTTCCCTTAGATTGAGTGATATGGGAACTTGATAGCAGAGTATGCCAGCACCATAGATTTTATGTGGGGTGTCGTTAGTATATATATTATATGTGTGACTAATATATATACGTATATCTATAAGGGAACTTTTTACTGCGCGTATAAGTAGATAAGTAATGAATAAATGCTTCAACTTTTTTATAAGTGTCCGGGAACTTTATAACGGTAATGAGTTATTCTAAATAACGTAAGAAATCCTGAAGAGAATGATTTCCTTAAGTAAATATCATAACCTTGCTTTTCACATGATAAAACCTAATAGAAGATAAGTTAGAGAAATTTATAAGCTTTATTAGTACGGTAGGCATGAACACTAGAATGAGAGGTGAGAATTCTCAAGAGAGTGTCGCATACTAACATGGTTGTTGCATTAGCTGGTAAGCATTTTAAATACTTGCTAAACTAATTTTAAAATGTTTTACACTTGGGCACTGACCCGTTTCCTGTTATTTATTCTCTCTTGTATATACATATGTATATTATACAGGTGCCCAGCCACAGGGGCGTCATGCTTAGGTTCTTTTGACCGGATGTGCTGCAGCTTATGTGGGAGTTGCAGGCCATTGCTTAGACGGCCTCATTGTTGAATCCACTCCTACTTTTAGTTCTTATTAGTTAGGGCATTTGTCGCTCGTTTCTCTATTCAGTTTTTATTTTGTCAGAGATTTACGTTCCTTTATATTTCCATTAGTTGGTACTCTTTGGTATTTAATTACTGTCAGGATGGTTTTCTTTATAGTTTAAACTGGTTTGGTTTATATGAATGAATCTAATTCTTGTGTGTTATTATCCATCTTTAGTATGTCAGAATTCTTAAATTTTTAGGTATTTAAAAAGATTTTTCATATTTGGATTTAATCAAATGGAAATAAGGTTTTAAAAATTGTTTTGACACTTAGATTAATTATTTAGTGTGTTTGAATTGGAAATTTTATTTTGCGACAGTGGTGCTAAGAATGAACCAACCGTTCACCTTGATTTTAATCTAAGAAAGGACTGATCACCTAGTATTTAATTAGGCGGGCTGTCACAGCATTGAGATACTCACCATTAGGGGTGACTCTAAATTCGTGGTGAAGCAAGTGAATGGGTAATATAATCTGAAATTTGAGTTTGACGCCCTACTAAACAATCATCCAAAATTTTTATTAAAAAATTCCACAAAGTGACAATGAAAAGACACCACGGGTAAATGAACAAACGTGCAGATGCTAAAGCAACAACTGACCAGAAGATAGCCATCGAAGGTGACTTGATGATCATTTGAATCACCAAGATGCATATTGATATAGGGGAAGGACCATAAACCTTAGAAAAATTGGCTCAATATTTTATACAATCGGGAACTTATACTACAAAAATATAGGAGGTTGGTTATCAAGGTGTGTCGATCCAGATGAAGATGAGAAGAGTTTAAAATAATCCCACCAAGAAAATTATGAAACCACTGCAATCCCACTATACCGAAGAATCTAAAGAACGGGATAATTTTAGCCCATGATGAAGCATGATGAAACAGTTCAAAGGGGTTGTAAAAAATCAGTTATATTACCAACTGGCCGAGTAAAATTTCATCGAACAACCAACTGACTAGAGACAACCTTATATCAATATGTTGTTAGAGGGTATATCCCCAATGGACAAAAATGATGCCACTAAGCTGAAATAAAGGATCTCAAGGTATTTTGTCTAAAATGACTAGCTGTATCGAGGGGTACTTCAATAGGCTTCTGAGATGCATTGGGTTAGAAGAAGCTAAAGAGTATTTGAAGCAAGCTCATGAGGCAAGTCATATAAGGGCAGTAAATCTATATGACCGATTAATAGCACTAGGGTGTTATTGGTAAACCACGGGGAAGGATTTAGTAGAATTCGTTTGAAAATGAAAGGCATTCCAACTCCATGGAAATATGATCCATAATCCTTCAATGGACCTACACTTATTCTTCACCCCATTTTCTTCGACACTTGGGAATTTGACCTTGTGGGATCTATCAATCCCTCTTTCAAGTGAAAAATCTAGACATTAGTTGCCACTGAATGCTTTACCAAGTGGACAAAAGCAATATCTCTAAACAAAGATACAATAGACGTTGTTGTGTGATTCATCAAGGGGTATATTATTTGCCAATTTGACATGCCAAAGGTTTTTCTATCCAACAATGAACCCCCTTTTATGAATAGTGAGGCGTGAATGCGCATAGATAAATATTCTATTGTTCACTATAAGTGCAGTGTGGCCTACCCTAAGTTGATGGGAAGAAGAATATACTAGCAATACTTTGGTAAATATCTTACTAAAAATGATAAAGGATTTTCCTAAAACAAGGGATGATAAGACACTAGAATTTTTGTGGGTTTAAAGAAAAACCAAAAGGAATCCCAATGGTTATTCCCTTTTTCCCTTAGTGTTTGGTGATGAGGTAATTTTTTCAATTGAACTTGAGATACCCTCTCGTCGATACAACTTACAAAGCACAACGCCTCTCTAGAGCAAACCTATGAAATTGGAAGCTTTAGATAAGTATTAAGACAATGCAATGAGACATCGTCAAATGTATAGGAAATAACGAAATGGCATAAGTATGAAAGTTCATATAAAGCTGTCTCATACGACGAAATGGTGAAGTACAGAAAGTTCAAAGAAGGGGATCTAGTGCTATAAGCTTGCACAAGGCATATCTGAGCTCTTTCGCTTCCAAAATTTGAAGCTAATTAGGAGGGACCTTACATAGTGTGCACGACTCATGATTCATGATATTTTGAGATATCTAAAATTAAGATGATGTGACCTTCAAGATCAACAATAAGTGGTTCAAAATCTACAAAGTTTAGAAAAATCTTACTTGTAATGTTCAATACATTTTATATTTGTAATGGTTGATCAATAGCATGTTCTTGCGCAACCTTTGTATGGGATTGTTACTTAATAAACACTGAGGTTACATAATGCTTAAGCAAAGGCATTTTATGTATGAATAATAATAAAAAGAGGTGACAATAACAAGCAGTGGCATAAGTGAACAACAAAATTAATATTTTATTCAGGTACTAAAGTTGTACAGAAGGGAGGAACTACTGCCTCAAAATAAAAAATTAGAAAATCGTAAATGTTATGAGGATCATTAATGATAAACCACAAATTTATATAATTAATCAGTTTAGGGTGAAGTCCTAGAAGAGAAAATGCTAATCACTTTTCTCACCAATTGGTGAGCTCAACCATTTCTTTTTCATAATCTTCCATCTCCTATTGCAGCTTCTCTAACTCTGCGTCAGCCTATGCCAACGCCTCCCGTGTAGCCACCACTTTTTCTTCAGATTTAATGATCTCAGGATGAAGGCTTTCCATCTCCTCAGGTACTGTAACTTGGGTCTTAGTGGTGATTTTAAATTATGCATAAAAGTAAGGAAAATTAACTTTCCCTAAAGACCTCAAAATTTCGGCCAACCATGTGAGGGTGAATCCATCATTAGTTAATACGTGAATTTTGCCAAGAAACTATTTGATACTGTAAGAACTAACTGACTGCAGAGACATATTCATGATCTCACTCAATATAGAGGCAAAGTTTAGAAATCTTTAAGCCATAATAACATGTATAACTTGAATGCAACGAGGACAAAAAATGGATGGATAAATCTCAAGAAATATCTCTAAGAGCTCATGATGAAGGGTAGAGAAGATATGAGGAAAATCCCTCAAAGTTTTACTCACCAAGTTAATTTGAGATGCTTTTGCGGATGGAGACTGTAAGCACTTCCACTGGCATAAGGAAACACATTGGTGTTTGAACCCCTATCTTATTCTTCTTGGAAGTGGCTGCACAAGATTGCACCTTAATGTTTTGTCCAATAGTTTGAACGATGGGTTTGGTCGAAGGGACATTGAGAGAAGTAGGAGGGCTGACAATCACTCCCCCCGAACAACCTCGAAGAAAAACCGGTTCACAAAAAGGGGAGGTTGAGAAGGAACCAAAATGGACTCCTCTATAACCACTGGGGTAGATCGATGAGGCACAACCTGAAAAATAAATGACAAAAGTCAGATAGAGAAAGTTGGCCCATTCCATAAGATAAATTTTTTCTAATCAAATGTATTATGATAAGCACTAGATGGTTTCTCGAGCATTTGCACCTCGCCAACAAAAAATGTCCATCCAAAAAATTTATGATTGGTGTTGAGTCCAAGTGTACTATGATAAGTATCAGATGGTTCCTCAAACAAGTACACTTGGCCAATAAAAAATTCCAGTCCAAAAAATTTGTGATAGGTGCCAAGTCCAAATGTATTGTGATAAGAACTAGATGGTTGCTCGAACAAGTAAAATTGACCAGTAAAAAATTCCAATCCAAATTTTGTTTGATTCGTGACAAGTCCAAGTGTAATATGATAAGAACTAGGTGGTTGCTCGACCAAGTACACTTAGCTAATAAAAAAATACCAGTCCAAAATTTTTTATGATTGGTGCCGATTCCAAGAGTAATATGATAAACACTAAATGGTTGCTCGGAAAAGTACACTTGGCCAACAAAAAACTTCTAGTTCAAATTTTTTTTATTAGGTCCAAGTCCAAATATACTATGATAAAGCATCAAATGATTTCTCAAACATCTACAATTTGGCAAGTCATTCCATTTATTTGCTTGAATCAACAAGCTAGAACTCAAGGTGGCCCAATATTGGATTATTCATTCCTTTTCACAAGGATGAAATTAAACAAAAGGAAAAAAATAATGTACATTGGCTTATGGGGATGCCTCAGGGACTGGTTCATTAGTAGAAGGCCTAGTTATAGGACCCTACTCAACTTCAACATACTCAACCTCCCAATGACCCGACTTTCCAAGATTGAAGGCCCAAAAATATTTACTAATACTTGCTCACTAATTATGGGAACAAATATCAAGGCCCTGCAAGTGTTGACCTGGGTTGGAGGGGTGGATTAGAAGAAGCTCGCTCGGAGGTAGCTTCCTCTAACACAAAGAGAGAAACAACCTACATTTAAGAGAAATGATAAGTCAAAAGAGGTGAGAAGTAATTTGTGAACACTTGAAAAATAAGACAAAGATAAATCAAAGGTAACTAAAAATAACCCCTATCATAACAGAAGTCATAGGCTTAAATGTCAAGGGTTGCCTAACTTCACCCTGCCTTGGCTTAAGATAAAGTGTGTAAGAAATAACATCTTAATCTTATAGGAATGAAGAGTTAGGAGTATACCCTTTACTTATGGAGCCATCCCCTGAAAGACCATCTCCTACCATAAGGGGGATCAATCACCACCACAGGCTCTTTTGTGGGATGAGATAGTCCTTAAAGAGATTATTGTTGCTGCTATGGCTATTTTTGCTACTCTTGTTATGATGGAGATTGTTGTTATTATTGTGAAATGGATTGTTGTTGTTACTTACACTGCGAGGATTATCGTTCGATATAAAAAATTTCAGGCTCTAACCCAAGGGGATCAACATAGTCATCAACCTGAACAATATAAAAAAGGCATTAAAGATAAGTGGAGAGTAAGTCAAGGAAATGTGAACCACTATTCAAAAGTTAGAAAATGTTTGTTGAAAGAAAATTCCATCCACATAACTGAAAAAATGGTACCTCATGTTCAAGGGAGTCATCCATAATAGTATAATTTTGAGGAGGGAAGGATGCTTTCTCGTAGATATAGATTATGTGTAACCTACAGAATTGATGCATCAGAGGTCTTTACTCAAACTCCTCTTCAGGATCAGGTACAAATCCACGAGAAGACTTTGCCTCAGACATTCGTCTTTGTTGGCCACTCGAACCAATTATTGGGTTAAAAGAGACACCTTAGGAGGATAATTTATCCTCTATAAATATGCGAACAACTACATCCCCATGGTCATAAATTCTTATTAAATTGTCAAAATGTTGTGTCACTTGATCCTTGATATTAGGATCAATCTCTTTTGTAGAAGACATAACTTCTAGGTGACTGGCCTTAGACATTTTCTTCTTCTTCTTCTTCTTCTTCTTCTTCTTATTCTTCTTGGGTAACATGGTTGCTCCTACCGAAGGACCTAAAGTGTATCACCACTCATAATAATTTAACAACTAGTAGGTACATCCTTAGCTTCTTTGAGAAACTAAGAGGTTAAGGCCCATTCTTTTTTACTTAAAATAGCTAACTCAATAGGCGCTAAAGGTGGTAATTCAGTTGGCCAAGTCTTATTGAAGGAACTCAGGTTAAGCCTTGAAAGGTTAATTAGAAAAACTCTTTAACCCTAGCTTTGTTGGGGTAATCTCACAACACCTGGGTATGATGGTTGATGGGGGAATGACCCTTTCTAACCAAGCAAGTTGTCTCAACAAAAATACGGTAAGGTAATTGGTGGACTTGCCACCTTTGGCCCTTTTGGAGGGAATCACCAACGTTCCCTTATAGGCCAATAGGGATGTCACAGTCTTAGTAAACAATTTCCCATAATCTAGGGAGAAATTAGTGGGTTTCTCTAACTAGGTATGGCTGATAAGGGTCACACCCTGGTCATAATCAAACTGGGAGCTACCCTATGGAGGTAATAAATAGAATAAAAATTATCCCACTCTTTAAAGGAGGAGAGGTAGTAAGGAGTTAGAACAAAAAGAATGCCAATATAAGGAATATACCTAGCAAAACCTTCATCGACCTCAGAAATTGACCGAGAGGAATCAAAGAACTTATTGGTATAAAATTGGGTGGTGTAAGTTTTGGCCATCCCGAGGCAGGTGTCGGGGTCTCTGGAGGTGGATCCCTCCTTCCTTACCCCTCTTTTTTCGGCATGCATGCGGCAATATGTCCTTTATCGAGGCGATCGATCGTCGTCGATGTGGGGTGATATGTAGAGATAGAGTCGTCAACCTATTTTTCACAAAACAAGCAAAGAAATGTCATCGCCTCAAGAGAACGAATTCAAAGACAATACTTATGCTTGCGAAACCAAGTAGTTCAAATGTTAGGGGACTAAGTTACGGAATGGGAAGTTGTTAGGCACCCATACCTCCCTTTCGGTCTCTCATGGGCATGCATTAAATTCTCCTATAAAACTCCCTGATGTGTGTGCTTATGTGCATAATATAAATGGAGGATGTAATCGCTCGACACGTGTTATGGGTAAAGGCGGATCGAGGTCATCCTTCGAAGTGTCCAAAAATAGTAATTAAAGGTATGATATAGGTGTTTGTCGATTCACAAGTCGTTATGAAGGAGCGGCTGCATGTATCGAACAAGACACAAGAAAACAAGCATACAAAATGTATATATCATGAATATATGATGAGAATAAAATAAAAAATATATGAGGGAGTACTCGAGTCGGTGGATTTACCCAAGATGCATACGTAGCCCAAGGGGTATCGAAGTCACGTAGTTCGAATACAAAACGAGGTGGGTTTTAGCCCATGAATCCAACTAGAGACTTTATTATATGTATGTGTGTAGAAAATGTGCTTTATTGTGAGAAAGTGTGATGAAAAATCCCCTTTTTATATTTACAAGTGAATCCACTTTTTCTTGTTTTTGGGTTTTCTCTTTGAAAATAAAGTATGTGAGAATACTAAAACTAAAAGTTTTATAATTAGGATATGTGATATAATGAAGCAAAGTAATAAAGGGAAAATGAATTAATTAATGCAAAAATTAAGAGAATTTAAAGACAAAGAGGATGAAATGGACCTCCTTATGAAGACTTGAAGTATATCTTGCTTGTGCTGATCTCGAGATGAAGTGGGGGTGGTTTGAGGACGTGGGTGGGATTTACAAAAAATAGTATGATAATGATAGAAGGAATATGGGAAATGGACTTTTAGGAAATAACAACTCTGAGTTTGAGGGATTTCTTTCTGAATTGGTGACAGGGATGTTCAAGGATGCTTTTCAAAGTGAGTTCAGGCCTCTATTTATAGGGGTAAGGGGGTGCCGATCATCATGGTCCAAGACCTACCTATCGGCATGGAACCTATATGAGCCATATTTCAGGACCCTATTAAGACTCTCCTTAGGTCCCTTGACTTCCCCATTCACCATAGAGCCCTAGGTTATACTCCTAGTGCCAATCAAGAGGCCACCAGATGCCCATGGGACCCATTTGACTCCGATTAACTTTTTTCCAAGTGAAAGCTCAATGAGTCTTAAAATGGCTCTGAATCCCCTTTTCCAACGGTCTACTCCATGCATGAATCGGCCTTACAATTCTAACAAATGGTTCATTTTAGTATTGAAAACCTGAGAATTGGTCTCTCTTGGGACTCATTTCCCCCTAATAAACTTCCTCGCCTGAGTAGAAGCACATGAGTATTTGAAGGGCTCATAATCTTCTTTCCAACGGTTCAACTCGTGTTTGAATCGGCCTTACGGTTTGGATGAATGATCCATTTTCCCTTCAAAATTTATCCGGAGGTCACTTGGTGCTCCGGAGCTCTATTTGACTCCCATAAACTATTCAGATCAAATGAGAGTGAATGAATATTTTAAGGTCACTGAATACGCTTTTCAACGGTCTGACTCATGTGCGAATCATCCATACAGTACAGATGAACGTCCCATTTTATGCCAAAGCGTCACTGAGAGATTTTGGTCCTCGTTTAACAAAGTACAACTCTCTAAACCAAATGAGGATGAATTTATCATCGAAGGACTCTAAATACCCTTTTTAACAGTCCATCCCATGTACGAATCGGTCTTATGGTTTGGGCGAAGGATCCATTTTCCTGCAAGAATCTCCTATCCAAAAGACCATCGGTGCTTTTCAGGCCTGTTTGACCAAAGTCAACTTCCAAAACCAGGAGTCAACTCCTGAACCAGATAGAGGTCTAATGGATTTTTAAATGGATCTAAATTCTCTTTCCAACGATATGCCCCGTGCGCGATTCGGACTTACGAATTGCATTTTATGACCATTTTTTTTAGAAATCTCCATGAGGTTGCCAACTAGAAAACCTTTTTCCTACCTGTCGGCAATGTGCTTGGGGATGCCAACGATAGGAAGGTCAAGTACAATACCAATTGGCTCCCCCTTGAACCTATATATATTGAGCATGAGCTCACTTTGACAAGTACCCCGAGAACATCCCTCTCAGTGATCTCAATAATATCCTTTCAAAATTTACGTGGTTTCTCCATTGAAATATTTCCTCCATGTTCCAATCCCATTCCTTTCACACCCAATTTAGCAAAAATCATTTCCCTCTCCTCCTATAAACTCCATCCACTTGCAAAGGTAGCATTTTCAACAATAAAGATCAACCTTCAAGCCTCCAAATAAGGTCCAAACATTCTTCTCTCTCTTTTAGTTGTCCCTATTTTTTGCATTAGTTATCTAATCCTTATTTTAAGGTTACATCATTATTAGTCCACACATATTAATAATGCCACTTTTTACTAGTAACATTTCACATAACATATTTTCTATAAAAAAAAACCCAAAACATAAGAAAACGAGGGTTTATTCATAAATTCCAAATAGGATTCTTCACCACATTTTCTCAAATCAATATATTATTTCGGTACACACACACACATACAAAAAAAAATCCCCGGTAAGATGTACGGGATAAACCCCACCCTCATATTACATGCGAACTACATGGACTTTGATGCCTTTTTAAGTTAGGTAGGCGTCTCGGGTTAAAACCCGAAATGGTCCTCCTTGAATATTTTTATTCATACATTATTTCTATATATTATACTTACGATTCTTATTCGTGCTTTATCTGACAAATATCATTGTTTCACCATAACGTTCAATATCCCGATGAGCGCACATATGATGTTTTTTAATTTTTATTTAGGGAACACTCCTACGGATGACCTCTCTACACCTTTCTCCATGATGTGAGTTAAGAAATGCCATTATCCATTTATATATACACGCATACACACTACACGAAGTTTTTAAGGAGCATAATAACACAGGCCCATGAGTGACCGAAAGGGAGGTATGTTTGTGGAACACCTTTCCATTCCATAACTTAGCCCCAGAACCTTTCAACTAATTGGTTTCACAAGCATCAGTATGTCATTGATGCCATTCTCTCGAGGCGACAACATTTATTTTTCCCATTTTGTGCAAAATTAGTTGGATACTCTATCTCTTTACATCACCCCACATCAACGATGGTCGAAACTCCCTTAGAACGGGTGTGAGATCTTCTTCTTCTTCTCTCCCTCTAATCGCATGCGCGAGCGCCAAAACCTTGATGAGAAGGAGGAAGGAAGAATGGGGATGGCAATTGTTGTAACTTCGTTGAGGACTACTTATCATAAGAGGTCTAGAATTTATTTGCATGGGTGTTATCATTCTCTTCATGTGTATAAAAACACCAACCTATATGTTCCCTTTCTCCTATATTTATTTCTTATAAATATTTATCTCATGCTTATATTACCTATCACTCGCTTTTCACTTTCACTCACCTTTCACCATCACTTACTTGTAAATATCCTCCATGTGCACCTCATAATACTTACACTAATACGTAGGATCACTTATATCCACATATTGCACACACCACTTAGAATATCCATTCTTAGGTTTCACTAGCACACACCTCCACTTATCACACTTGTATATACCCATGCTCACTTGAACTTATCACATGTCACTTGTCGTTGGTCCATGCATAGGTTCACTACCATATACTCACTTATTGTTATTCACACATCACCCGCATGTATTCATGCTTAATGTAATCTTTATCTTCCATGCTAGATTTACTTTTTATGATACTCGTACATTCTTCCCTATTAATATAGTGCTTCTCATGTCGAATAAAACACTCTCTCCACAATATACTAGTAAAGAATTATGTAATGTGAACACTACATTACCAAGAGCATGGCTATTGACAAAAAAATTGTCCCGTACTGGGGGGTCACTTTGTGATGGTCGCTGGTTCAACAGGTCATAGTTAGCCTAAGTAATATGACTCTCACCTTCCATTGGCCTAGTACCTTCGACAAACATTGAACGATTCCCCCTGCATCGTACTGTTTGATGGAACTCACGACGGGAGGTATATAGTAGGGAATTCGTTCACGTACTTCGAGTATATCAAATTCTATCTCACACGTACTTTCCCCATGAGGTATATAGTGAGGCAATTCACGTAGACTCAGGTATATCAAATGGCTAGTCCACACGTACTGATTGCCCTTAAAATCAAGGAGTATATCGCGGAAGTCATGCCAAACGGGGGAACCTTTCCACAAGCCTAATAACTGCAAAATTTTATGCGATTTCGTCTTTTTTCAAAACAGGTCCCTGTTCATGAGTGTAGAAATAAGTAAAACCATATCTTACCTATTTTTCAAACCAATTTTCCCAAGCTCGGGTCCTGTCTGGCATTTCTTTTTCATTTAGGCAAATATAATACTAGTGAAAATATAATAATAATAATAATAATAATAATAATAATAATAGTAATAATAATAATAATAATAATAATAATAATAATAATAATAATAATAATAATAATAATAATAATAATGCTGAGACCTCTTTTTTTCCTCTTCTTTCTCAAAAAACTAAAAAGTATTTTCTTCCTTTTCATCAAAATACCGAAACAACATTTCTCCTCCTTTTTACCAAAAGTGTCAAAGACATTTCTCTTCCTTTTTGATCAAAATACCAAAAATATTTTCCCTCCTTTTTAGCAAATATATTAAAAACATTTTCCCTCTTTTTCATAAAACAAATCCTTTTTCCTTTTTTTAATAATAAATTCTAATCATTTTCCTTCTAAGGTTGATCGCATACTCGATTCTTGGCCTGTCTCTCTATTGGCTTCGATCATCCGTCAAACTCCTTGAAGCACCGTCAGTTCCTTTATAACTTCATCCGAGTCTGAAATCCACCATCATAAATCCTCCACGGAAAACACCGAGCAAGCAAAAAATATATAGCCTGATCTGATGGCAGTCATGCTCCAACTCAATGCTAAGATTGACAAACAACCTTCAAATCTAGGTTCATGAGTTGCAGTAAAACCACATCCTAGTTCTTAAAGAACCCTAGGTTATCTTTCCTTGTTTCGGGTCCACCCTCTCCTGAGCACTTTTGGGTCCTGAAAGAATATCAGCAAGCTCTACGTGCCCCGCTTGCCAATGGCCACCACCAGCTCAGATCCCTATTCCAAACCTTGCCTAACCAGGGGCTAACCTTCTAGTACCCATTGATCCCATGGAGGAAGAACTGAACAAGGTCAAGGAATACCTCAAGCTGTTGTCGAAGAAGTTTGACCCAGTTAAGATATAAAGGAATTACATGGACTACACTCATAAGTTTCCCTACCCTAAAGTAAGATTATTGAAGAAATTCAAGATGACAACCATCGAGAAGTTCGGGAGTAGAGGTCCCCTGATTGTTCACCTTCACAGCTATCACAGCGCCATGACTATCCTTGATGCCTCTGAAGAGATATTGGCCTATATGTTGCAACAGACTTTGAAGGACAGCATTTTTTTATTTGTTCTGATCCCTCGAAGAATCCAGAATCCGCAGTTGGGAAGATGTCAGCAAAAAATTCATGTCACAATACAAGTATCACTAAGAACTAGAGGTTACATGTCGCGATCTAGTGGTTCTCAAGCAGAACCTAGATAAAATGCCAGCGACTTCATATCAATGTGGAGAGAAAAATATGCCACCTTAACTAATCGGCCCTCTGAATAAGAACAAGTTTGCATAGTGGGGAAGAATTTCGTACCCCATATCAGATAAACTATGGGAGGACATTATTACCCACACTTTTGATCTTTTCGAGAGCAGGTGTGGAGATTTAAGAAAGTGTTACCAAGATAGAAGTCGAGCCAAAGATAGTGTCCATACAGTTCAATTCCAAAAAGTATGAGAATCCTGCCAATGCCACATTCTCAACAATATCTCCTAGCCTATTACCTTTTGGGTACTAGCAAGCCGCACCCTTAAGAAAAGAATACACCAAGCTTCATGATCCCTTCTCTAAAGTCTTTCAAGCCTTGCTAAGATGAAATCTTATCAAACATCTGGACCCTCATCCATGACCATACCCACTTCCAAAAACTTCAAAATTGATGCCCACTATTACTTTCACCAGTTTTGCTAACCATATTACCGATAAATGATTCTATCTCCTGAATGATTGGGTGGTTCCCATCGGTGAAATAAGTTTGGATGATGTAGTGAAGATTATAGAAGACATGTTTCAAAAGACTGATGAAATCTAAAGCATTTTTTATATACTCACTGCTTTAAAGCTTCAAGGGTGGGTTCGTCCCTTCTCTCTCTCACCTACCCATTGAGTGGGAGGATTATATAAAGAAGTTCATTGAGGTAGTGGAATTCATTGACATCTCTTGGCAGGAATACATCATCACCATCGGATGGGGGGTAAATTTGATAGCTCTGATGATGAACTAATCGAGGAAAAGTTCAATCCAATAATCAGCATGTGTGGGACGATCTCCTTCCAGGACATATTATGGGAAATTAGTAAAGTATCCATACAACCAGAAATCGATCAAGAAATAGGGTTCTTATTCTTCCCCGCCTTTGTAAACCATATGGCCATATCAAGGAGACACTACCAAGATCCAAATCCTCAGCTATCAAAAACAGATAAGGAAAAAGGAGTTATTAAGGAACTCCCCATGCCAAAAATGACCATCAAGGAAAGTAAGATCCTCGATCAACTCAAAAAGACTCAACCCAATATTACCTTATGGGGACTCTTCATATTTTCCCAATTACACAGAAACGCTCCGATAAAGTTACTCATTGGACCCGTAGTCCCTCATTCCACCACTCAAGAGGAAGCCATGAACCTGGTTGGATCCTTGACCACCAATAGACTCTTGCGCTTCTCCAAAGGAAAAATTCTAAAGATAGACCTAGATCATAACTATGCCTTCGATATCTCCGTTAAAGTGATGGGGAAGACAATCCCGCTCTCACTCGTCGATAATGGATCCTCTCTCAATGTTTGCCCATTAAGAACCTTCAATTTCTTGGGGTTGAAGTAAGTGACCTAACTCCGACTTTCATCGCATTGCGTGCCAATGACAACATTCGTTGAGAGGTGATGAGATCCATAAGACTCACAATAGGGGCTGGACTTATCAATCCCGTTAGTGAATTTTATGTTAATGACATACCCGTAGGCTTCAATCTTCTACTTGATCGACCTTGGCTTCACAGCATTCGAGGGGTATCGTCCTCCCTTATAAGAAGTTGAAGTTCTTTGACAAGGGGAAAGTCATTACCATTTTTGGAGATGATGACAGTAATGAAAATGGCTGGAATAGTAATCCAAACTAGAGATACATCATGGAATGAATGACATGATTCACTCCAGCTTTAGGGCCGATCCACTTTCCCTTCCGACGGGGGATAATTTCAAAGACCGAGTCCATCCAGAGCACAACCCTCACGACAATGTTAATATGATATTAAAAAATATGCACATTATTCTCGGATTGGTCCTGGGGTAATGTTAAAAAGCGATACTGGAGCCCATAGTCCTAAAAAAGGCCTTTCTTTTAGGTGTCTTGGGCTATCAGCCTTAACTAGAAGAACTCAGATTGCTCTACCAACCACAGTTGATGAGAATTTTATAAGATGCCAATACTATTTTAAGGCATTACTTGAATGAGAGTTCATTAAAAAGGGTGAATACTTCCCCTTTTGTGGCTATCCTGAACCATGGTATGATCATATGGATAAGAAGATGAAGCCAAGGATGGAAATATTCTTTTAAGATAAATACTCCTGGGCCGAAGACTATTGGCATTAGATGCAACCACTCACTAAGAAAATTGTATCCAATACCGTGGTCTTCGAGGTAAGTGACTACAAAGACTCGTTCAATATTTAGACACTTGGGCTGACACTCTGCGTGATCCATTCAAGCACTATATTTACTGACCCGTCCACTTTAATCAAGGACGTTGATGCGCTTATCCTTATCTGGAATGTTGTACTAGTCCCACCTGCTGAGATGCAACCTAAACTTGTTGTTTACCCTCTCTCTTCATCTATTGTTAGTCCTCCTTTTATGATAACAATGTAATAGATACCTCTTTTGATGAGGTTCTCAACGTTGTTTTTCAGAAAGTGAAATAAATGAGGATTTTGAGTATCTTATTATGCCTTACATTAATTATCTTGATTCTAATAAAACGATTGATGATGATGATTTGGAAAATGAACAATTCTTAACTGATCTTAATATGGTTAATAATAAACAACATAATCGCATTCAAATTAATGAGGATGAAACTATTGTTATTAATCTTGATTCTTGTAGCCAACGACGTAAGATTAGGATAGGTTCCACCCTTAATGAGAATGAGTACACACAATTCGAAGTTCTACTTAAGGAATTTATAGACGTCTTCCCATGGTCCTATGATGACATGCCCAACATCGATCCCGAAATATCTCAGCACGAGATTCCAACTCTCCCAGAATGAAAATCGGTCAAATAGAAGCTATGGAAGCTCCGCACCGAATGGTCACTCAAAGTCAAGGAGGAGGTAATCAAACAGTTGAGCATAGGATTCATTTAGGTGATTGAATATCCCACGTGTCTAACCAACACTATACTCGTACCGAAATTAGGAGGAAACATTTTCATGTGCGTCGACTACTGGGATTTGAAAAAGAATTTCCAAAGGATAATTACCCATTACCCAACATCGACATGATTATGGATAACACGACGAGTCATTCATCGATGGGTTCGTCGGATATAATCAGATCAAGATGCACCCCGACCATCACGAAAAACTTCCTTCATCACCCCCTAAGAAACCTTTTATTACATGATTATGCCATACAGGATCAAGAACATAGGGAATACCTACCAAAGGGCTACCACAACCATCTTACATGATTTGATACATAAGGAGGTTGAAGTCTACATCAACAACATGATTATCAAGTCTAAGACTTATTAGGCTCACGTTCTTACCCTCTGAAAGTTCTTCAAATGACTCCGGCAATATGAGATTCGGTTAAACCCGCAAAAATACATTTTTAGTGTCACCAAGGAAAATATCTTTATATTCATGGTTAGTAAGAAGGGGATTGAAGTAGAGCATACCAAAGATATAGCCATACTCAAAATTCCACTGCCCCGAACGAAGAAGGAAGTTAAAGGAGTCTTGTGAAAATTACAATATATTAGTCGGTTCATCAGTCAACTGACTTCCATTTGCAAACCCATCTTCAAACTCCTCCGAAAGGATTATACAAAAATTTGGAATGAGTTCTATCAGGAAGCCTTCGACATAATCAAGATATACCTTACCCGGCCTCCGATACTCATGCCATCGTAGCTTGGTCTCCTATTACTCATATACTTAACTGTACAAGATACTTTAACATGGACTTTTCTCACCTAATACATTGAAAAAACCCGTAACAAAAGGGTCATTTACTATATTGGTCGAACATTAGCTAGGTACGAAGTAAATTACAGTGCCTTGGATAAATCATATGTTACCCTAATTCGGGTCACTTAAAAGTTATGACACGACATGCTCATATTTCCCATCAAACATGTGTCCTAAATGGACCCCATCAAATACTTTCTTCATAAACTTGACTTGTCTAGTCGAATGGACCGATGGTTGATGCTACTATCTGAGTTTGATATCATGCAAATAATGAAGAAAGCCATGAAAGGTAGAGACACCTACGACAACCTCGCTTACTACCCCATGGAAGAGGACGACGTTTCGATCTCTGAAATCCCAGACGAAGATATCCTCTTCACCTCTCAGGATGACCTCTGATGGAAAATGTTCTTTGACGGCCCTGCCAACAAGAAGGGATACGTCATTAGGACACTCCTGATCGCCCCTGATGACTCTCAGACTCCCATTACCATCAAGATGGATTTTCCTTGCACTAATAATATGACCGAATACGAGGCATGCACTGTTGGCTTCAAAGTCTCCCTCAAGAAAGGTATCAAATACCTAGATGTTTACGGGGACTCCACCATATTCATTGGTAAAGGCCTCAAAAGATAGAAATTCAAGGATGAAAATCTCTTGTCATTCCATGCCCACCTAAAGGATTTGGCCTCCCGATTTTGAGATATCACCTTCCACTACTTGACCCGTGCAAAGAATAATTTACCAGATTACCTTACTACCTTAGCCTCCATGGTCGACATGATCAAGGAAATAATGATGGATCCCTTCATAGTCCAAAAAAAAAAATTTGCTAATCCAATTATACCACATTGGGCTCGTCATATAGGAGGATTTTTATATGGATAAATATCGGTACTAAGATAAAGCACCGTTCAAAAAAAACTTTGATGGAACCCATTTTCACTGAATTATAGGGAATGACATTGAAGAAATGATGCCAAAGATTCACAATGGGGAATGACAACACCACGTGAAAAATTATATGCTTGCTAAGAAGATCATCCGCTAAGGGTATTATTATACCACCTTGGTTCAAGATTACACCGCCTACGTTCGAAGATGCCTCAAATGCCAGCGGTTTACTAATCTTTAGCACTTGCCTCCTTGATAATTGTATAACATGACTTTTCCCTATCTGTTCTACACCTGGGCATTAACATTATAGGGAAAGTCACACCCAAATCTTCTAATAGGCATGAGTTCATCTTGGTCTCCATTGCTTACTTCACCAAATGGGTCAAAGTTGAGTCATATGCAATACGGAATGCCAATAAGGTAGTTAGGTTTATCTAAAAGAATATTATTTAACGATACGGAGTACCTCACGAGCTAGTATAAGATAATGGGTTACACTTTATAGCCGAGGTTGCCGAACAGGTCGATGAGTATGGGATTCAGAGACATATATATTCTCCCTACCGACCCCAAACCAATTGTGCAGTTAAAGACGCCAATAAAAACCTCAAATCCATCATGAACAAAATCACTGAAAGTTTACAAGATTGGGCCGATTGAACCCCTTATGCCCTTTAGGGCTACCGCACTTCATTAAAGACATATATTGGGGATACCCCTTACTATTTATTATATGGCATGGAAACAGTCCTACTCATTGAGTTAGAAATACCTTAACTACGTGTTATGCTTGAAATTAATGTCAGTGAGGAAGATTTCTATTAGAGACTCTTTGACGAATTATCACTCTTGGATGAAAAGAGGCTGAAGGCTCTATACCATATACAAGGGTACCATCGCCAGATAGCCCAATCATTCAATAAAAGAGTCAAGTATCGCAGTGTTCGAGAAGGATATTTGGCCCTAAAAAAAATCATTAAACTCGTCTCGGACCCAGAGGGAAATTTAAGCCAATCTGGAGTGGCCCCTACATCATGAAAAAGATCTTATCAGGTGACATCGCTATACTCACTGACCTTGACTTAGAAGAGATGGGACATCCAGTTAACCTAGACTATTTCAAGAAGTTCTACCATTAGTCCAAAATATCAGCATGCTACGACTCCTCTCATCCTCCTTATATTCTAAAAAAATAAAAAAATCTTCATTTCCTTCTACCTAGAACTATGTGGGGCCTTATCCTCTAAAAAAATTTACTTTAAAAAAGAGACTTAGAAATTTTCAAAACCCCCATAGTTAAGTAATCAGCTTATACACTTTACATGGGCACGATCCCTTTCTTATTCACAAAACGTTGTTCTTTTCTAATCTGCAAAAATAGTAGTTTATTTTATCATTTACCTGAACAATAGGATTATGTATGCCTTAGAGATTGGAATAGATAACTCAAATGTAAAACTCATTAAGAGGCACAATAATATTATCAAAATATGTTTTTACTTCAAATAGGAGACTCTAGTACAATTACACGAAGTATCGGCGAAGGGAGTCAAAACAACCACTCTCTGCTAACGAAACCATCTCCAAAACAAGCCTAAACTTCCTAAAATTATTACCAAAAATTGAAAACAAACCAAAAATATAAAAACATATCCTAGTTACAAAAGCTTCATGATAAATAAGCCTAGCTTCACAAAGACCCTATCCGCAGCTACTGGAAGACCGAGCCCTATCCTTATCTTCTCCTTGACGCCTCCAAAATTCCACTCCCTAATTGGTATTCCGAAAGTGATCCATAGAATGGTATTGCCTGAGAAGCTAGAGAAAACAACTACTTCCCCCTCCATAGTGTCAAAAGGACATACCATCTCTGGCCGGACTACTCTGCCAAGATCTTTTCCACCACTTGCTTCCAAATATTTTTTAGATAGTCTTCGAAAACATGCTAGACCCTGCCTACGAATTGAGATGGACGAGTTGACGGTTGATGATTCTACCATAAAAAACATAACCCCATATGAATGGATTCAGTTAAGTCTTCCACATAAAAAAGTCTAGTGCCCGAGGAGGCACTATCTGCTCCCATCCAACTTGGTGCAGAAGCCACTAGGGTCAATAGAATGAGGTCTGTCAAAGGCCAACTAACTGAATGTATCGATATTTTCCCAATTTACGAATGGGATACATCTCTCTCCACCAGGGCACTAACCAGAAAAGTCATCAAGCTTAATAATCAATTTACGCAGTTATCTTTGGATGGGTAAAAATTAATGGAGTAGTGAGTAAAGAAATTTAGCCCGACTGCGAAGGGGTATTGGGGGGGAACTACCACATAGAATCTCTCAGCCAGACACATGAATAGCATAGCTGGGATCCCTCCTAAAAAATCAGAGCGTACTTCCCTATAAACATATAGACTGTTCAGGGTCTCCTCCAGTATAATTGTCACATGATTGTGACGATATGATATCCACGATGTAATGGTAGCAAATTGAGGGTCCACCATTAGGTCCTCTGTCACCAGTAAGAGCCTCAAAGTTAGGCTTGTGGACTCTGCTCCGGCACGACCCGCATCATTAAAATCCCTAAGACGCACAGAGTTCATGATAGTTGGAAGAGAGAAAATTCCCCGAGTGACCAATGATCGAGTCGCCTAAGGGGAAATGTGGAGAAATTCTTCTAACAACACTCGAGGAGATCGAGATAATTCATTCATAACCGTACCTATGCTGGGATTAATACCCAATATGGCTAAAAAATCCTCATAGGTCAGACAGACCTCGTCCAAACTAAAGATAAAAATGTGATCCTCATAGTACTAGAATTGCATTGCAACCGCTAACATATTCTAATCAAAAGCCCGATTGCGCCACAAGGAGACTCGATGAACATTGAAGACTTTGTAGTCTACGTTATACAAGCACATGGATTCTAAACTGTCGAGGCATGAACATAATTCTACGCTCATCGAAAGGGACATTTAGGAAATAATGAGGAATAAAGAAAGAAATAAGAAAGAGGAGAAAATAAGAATGGATGAAAAACAACACCCCCTTTCCCCCTTTTATACACAAAGGCCTTTGATAAAGATAAGAAACCTAAAGAGCTCGAAACCTTACCAAGTACTTTGGGCTGCAAGAAAGTGTAATAAAAGACTTAGGGTGATTTGATTGGACCCATATGCCGATAGGAAGGACAATGGTTATGCCCATCGGTAACCCCCCTTATTTTAGAAAATTCTATATTTCTTTTTTTGTCAAAATCAAAAACTCAAAAACTCGATCCTTATTTTGAGACCCCGAGTTATCTCTTCTAAACTTATCCATTTTTACCCATCATTTTTCATTATAAGTCTTTTCCTCAAATTATTTGATCTCTTTTCTAAATAAGATATCCTATCATTTGTATAGTCTCAATGGAAAATAAAATACTGCATGCATAATAAGTCATTAAAGCAAGAATGAATAATAAAAAAATCATATTCATATATTTCCATTTAGACAAGTACATCCTTTTCACATAAAAAAGAAACAAGAAAGTGCAAAGCAATGAAACTCAGCTCGAACCCAATCTCTTTCTCTCTCTAAACCCTCAATCCCTATGGAGGATGCGCTTCCACCGATGGCTAATTATAGAACCTCCACTCCCTAATCTCTATCCCTCATTCGAGGCAGCAAGCATAACCAAACAAGAAGGAATAAGAATATAGTCCTTGATTTAGGTAGTCGTAGAGGCCACCCAGTCCTTGATGTCTTTCAGCCAAGTAAACGACACCCGAACATGCTGAAAACAAAACCACAAAACCAAAAGCTAAATCGATCATCAAAAAGAGAAAGTAAGAGTCAAAAGGAGACAAGATAAGAAGAGATAAAAATATACCTTAGGCTGAAGGGCATCCTCCGTCAGCCCCATCAATCCCGGACCCATCGTATTAGGGAGGTGTAGAAGGCTCATTGATCCCCCTACAGTCAACTAAAAATTATATGAGGGTGGAGTGTCCTGGATGAGCAGAGCCTCCTCCGACACTTTCACCATCGATGATGTGCCACCTGTAGTGTGGGAAGATCCAACCGACCTAGTCGTACCTTCTAACCAAACTGTAGGAGGTCGAGGCATGTTCAACACATCATAAATACATGATGGCATCATCCATCTCATCATGATATCGAGGTAGTCATAAGTCAACACCATCTCTGTGTAGAGAGAATAAGCTTCGCCTACATCTCGACCTCGTCTGACACGTCCTGCGCCCACCTCATGTACATCGAAGGCACCACCGATGGGACCGCTACCTCTTACTCTGCTATCTGTTACACAACCCACTCTTCTAAGTACCAAGAGTATACAAACTCATCACCATCACCCATTGCATCTTCGCATGCATGCCTCTGACCCTCATGTACCGAGGAACCAATCCCCAGGGATAAAAGGTCACGTGTAAGACCCAATAAAATATCAGTATTTTTACAAAGAAAGAAAATACTCGAAAGAGGATTCAAAAGAAAAAAGAAATAACTTGATCACTCATCAAAGTGTTTAGGGCCTGTCGCACTGCCGCCAAAGCCAACGGCTGGTTCAACCTATTATTGGACTTCCACTACCGATACATCCGATAGAATCCCCCCAAGTCCTTGTCTTTCAGGACTATCAACTTGGCATCAAGACCAATATCCTCATATAACCATGTTTGCATAAAGGACAAGAGTCAGCGATCACAATAAACCAAAAGGAAATGTAAGAAAATATAAGAAGAAAAAATGTGAGAATTATCTCCAATAAGTACGTGGCACCCAATAAGGTCTACCGGAAGCACCAGATGAATTCATCTAGAGAAGAATAAAGGGTCTCCAAGGTCAAGCTCCCCCAATCATAGAGTGGGACATCTGAAAAGATCCTAAAAAATGGCAAGAACCAGAGATGGACAACGTCGCCACTCATCGCCACCATGAAACCACACAACAGAAGCAAGATAAATAATCGGGCAATCTGCCTCAACTACCACCTGTCCATATATTTAGTCCTCTGACTCAAAAGAACCTCTATTAGAAAGGAAATGCAAGTAGAATCTCCAAAAAGTATCTTACCCACATCTTCCAAAGTTGTTTGAATCGCCTTCGGCGTCAACCTCTCTGTATGATCCACCTCAATATGCACAACTTCACAATCTATCCCCAACAGTTGTTGAACGTTGATGGGAGTCACAGTTATCTCCTTAAAACTAAGTTAATGGTGTGGGTAGTGTCCCACCATCTCTCTCCCAATGCGCATAAAATCATAGTGGAATGCGATGTCTCATCTAAAGCCCCTGTTAAGCGACCAAAGCCAGTAGAAGTAACTACCCAACGCACCGCTACTAGATGACTTTCCCATACATCATTTAACCCCCATCGTCCCCTTGGAACATAGGCTTGAAGGAGCATTGTTAGTCTGTCAAAGTCAAAAAGAAAAGAAAAATCCTTTCGTTAACACAAGAAAATAAAGAAAAGAAGAAAAAGAAAAAAGAATGCCAAAGGTTACTATACTTACATAGCAACAAGGGTTTCTCAACCTAGAAGAGCGATGGTGTGAGGGCTCATGCATCCGAAAGTGATCCTCGGCTACTAGCTCAAATAAGTCAAAGGCATTTTCATTTACGAAAGCAAGAGGGGCACCCTAGCTCACCACTCTAATCTCGCCCAATCATCAACGCTCAATCATTCCTGGTTATATCCCTCACTTGAAGAACCTGCCATTTGATGCCTTAAAGAAATAAAGACTTAGAAACAGGATCTAAAGAGAAGAAGAAGAAGAATCATAGGTAGAAAGATGTGAAAAGTGAGGAGGGTTTGGTAAAGAATTGACCTCGACCCTCATAATTAGTCATCTCAACTTTAGGTCCTAAGACTTGACCTCAGCCCATAGAATTGGTTGCTATAACTCTTGGTCATCAGAATTATGCTCAGCCCACAGAATTGGCCTTCATAATTTTAGGTCCTCAAAATTGGACTCGGATCGTGGAATCGGTCATCACAACTTCAGGTCCTCAGAATTGACCTCAGCTCAAAGAATTGCTCGTCATAAGTTTAGGTCCTTACAATTGACCTTGACCCTCAAAATTGATTGACTTATCTTTAGGTCCTCAGAATTAACATGGGCTCGCAGAATTGGTTGCTACAACTATAGGTCCTCAGAATTGACCTCGATCCTCAGAATTGGTCGTCTCCGCTTTAGGTCCTCAGTGATCATGCTGGAAACAGCACCACCCTTCAAGGTGTTTGTGAGGTCAATTCAATGTTAACAATGGCAGCATACACATATAGTAGAGGGAGGTAAAGAGAAGAGGATTCACACCGGAATATATGTGGTTCAGCCAATTAGGCCTACGTCCACTGTGAAAGTGTATGATATGTATCACTGTAAGAGGGCTCTAATGGCCATAGATACAATCTCTCAAGCTTTCTCTCTCTACTGTGTATTTAGACAGAGTTTCAGCTAGGGTTGCTCATTTAGGATCCCTCTCCAAGAAGGAGAAGACAACTATATATAATACATGGGGGGTGTAATGCACCCCCCATGCATGCAATGAGCATGTGTGTGTTGATCTAGCCAACCGTATGAAGACACCTGCCACTGTCACATGTAGAGAATGATGACGAAATATTCACTCCACGTGAGGGGAATGATTTATTATAACTAATTTGTGTACAGGTGTTCCCAGCCCCACATATGCGCATAAGAGCTCGGTCATCTATGATTGGTCACAACCTCGGTTGGAAGAGAACGAGGTGGTGACCTTGGTTCAGTGGGAGAGATGAAGTAAGACATATTGAGCTATGATGTCCTCCTGGGCCGAGGTAGTGGTGGCAAAGCAACAATATCGATCGATCCCTAGCCGAGATTGATGATGAGGACGGGTAACCTCTTCATCCTTCGAGCCGAGGTTTATAATCCTTAGAAGAAAAGGTGGATAACCTCCCCTGGATTATGGTGACCTCACTTGTTGAGGTAGCTAGCAACGTCGGCTGTGGCTGACCTTGCCTAGGACGAGACCGCTAGTTGATGATCCAAGGTCCTTCTAACATCGGCCATCTCCATGGTCGAGGTTGATGTATCTGAGCCGAGGGCGTACATTCAGGGCATATCAATCACCCCTTAGCCCTTATTTACATGTGAGAGCAGGTGACTATGGGGTCTACAACTCCGAGGTCCTTCTACCTTGTGCCAATGTTCCTTTGACACTTGTCAATTGCTGAAGTGTGAGGCGTGTCTGGCAAGCATGTGATGTCAGCTGTCCTTTGGGCTCCCAAGGAAATGATGGGCCTTGGAACGCGTGCATTAGGTATTGAGGGTTATACCCCCCCTTTCTTCTCTTTCTTCTTCATTTATACATTCCCTCGCCTGAAACTCTTTCTCTCTCTACAAGGGCTTGCTTAAGGAATTATTGGTGGCTTTTTCTTACAGCTCTCTCTATTTCTTCTCCACAAATTTTCTCCGGTATTGTTTATCTCCCCTTTCTCTCCTTTTGTTGCATTTTTCTGCCTTATTCTTCCATTCATTGTATTTTTCGGTGAGCTTAAGCATTTTTCGGTGAACCTATGAGTTTTTTGGTGAACTGTTCATTCATTGTTCTTCCTCAAAACCCCAGTTTTGATCCTTATTCAAATTACCAACATTGTTTGTTTAGAAGTGTCACAAGTGTAGGGTCTGCCTCATATGCTCAGACCCCTTTACCAACTCTTAGAGTAATTACCCTCTCTTAGGGAGAAGACCTTAGATAAAATTAGACAAATAGAAAGAGCCCAAGAGGATCCTCGCAGGGCAGAGGCGTTCCCCCTCAGGTCTATTTTTCCACCACCTCTCAAGGTCATATACCCTGAACCATGTGAGCTAGTTATCTGAGTAGAATTCCCAGTTGAACCCTCTCCAATGTCTGAGTCTGAGTCATCCACCTTAGACACTATGTTTGTTGACTCTTTTCAAGAGGCCATGGATTTCTCAATTCGATAAGATTGGGTCCCTGGTCAAGCAGAGGTTTCTAGTCACGTCTCATCCCATGGCAAGTCTGGCACATCCCAGTCCTCTGTAGATGTTGAAGTTATTAAATAGAGTGTGTTTTTTCTGCCAATTCTTGAAGCCATTCCCCTGTCGGTTGTCACGGGTGCTGAGTTCGCTCAGAGGTCCCCAAGTGGTAACCCATCGTCTTCTCAGGCCGACGTTGAACCGGATGATGATGATGGTAATGAGAGTGACGTTGACACCTCTGAGGCGGCCGAGATAGAGAGTACTGTCAGTGAGGTTGACCTCTTAGCCTTTAGACACATATATTCTATAAGCCCCTCTATAAAACTCATGAGACCTCTGAGGGAACAGAGAGCTTATAATGGCTGTGATGGTGAGATTTGCATGTATGAGCAGATGTTTAAGTTAGGGTTTCGTCTGCCCATTCATCCCATCATCAAGGCTATATTGGCCTACATCAACTTGGATCCTACCCAGTTGTCACCCAATTCCTGGAGGGTGATAATTGCTGCTATTGCCCTATGGAGGGTTGTCCATCACACAGACCTTCCAATCTAAGTCTTCACGGGGTGCTATGTCCCTTCATCTTCCAGGAATCATCTGAGCTATTATCAATTTTAAGCTAGGAAATCATATAAAAAGATGCTGCAGATCACCCAAACCTCTAACCATAATTGGAAGCCACGTTACTTCTTTGTATCGAGGCTATGAGAATTTAGACCATGTGCCCCCTCTTCCTCACTAGAGCCGAGAATACCCCTGAGATGGGGAAAGGTTACAATAGCTGCTAGGGACGACCCTGGACTAAGCCAATAGAATCATAAGAAGGTCAAAGACCTTCAAGATCAGGGGGAGCATGGCCTAATTGTCAAATTCGAACACCTAATGACCCCCTACTATCTCTATGAGACTGGTCTTGGGGGGAGTCCCCTGATAGAACTTCGTAAGTGATTTTTATTCCAACAAGTTTTACCTCTGAATTTGTGTATCTCTGATTTTCTAACTCAGAACTTTATGTTCGGCAGAGCGCCCAAAAGGAATATCTGACGACTCTTGGAGATGGCAGCCCCCATTCTCACGAAGCGCATGAAGAAAGTTCATCTAAATGCCCCTCCTCCCCTCCCTCTACCTCAAGGACCGAGGCTACCAAGAAGAGAAAACCTGTCGACCCTTCCCCTAAAGATCAGAGGCAGAAGAAGAATAATAAGGGGGACCTTGCCATACTCATTTCTTTTGAGGATGCGCTAATTTCTCATCTTGAGCAATTAAAGATTGGTGACAGTGTCATTGGCCGAAGTCTGAAGGCCCTTGATGCCATCGGTGATGTCATAATCGAGTCTGACAAGCACTTCTTCAACTCACTGGATAAGCCTCTGCTGGTTGAATTCTCCCTCCATCGTTCCATCCAAGTAAGACCTTTAACTCTTGCTCCTGAATTATTCAAGTGTAACATCAGCATCGAACCATATCAGATCTTAGACTGGTGTCTCTCCACATGTTCTACAGGGTCTTCTCACCATGCATCACTATGTCAATTGGACCTTGGGAAAACTTCCTCTGATTAAGAAGGGCCAAGAGGCCGAGAATACTGGGGCCACTTTAAATGCTAAAGTGGAACATCTGAAGGCTACTCTAAAGAAGGATGAGAGCGACATGAAGGGACTGCAGAAGGATATGGACAAACAGAGGGAAGATCATAACACTGCCCTGAAGACTCAAGCTGACTCTGTCCAGTGTAATTTTGATGTGGCTGTCAAGGCTGCCTTGGATGATGCCTATGAGAATATCTTGGAGGAGTATAAGGTCTCTGATGAGTTTGTCAGCTTCAGCTTTGAATACCTGTAGAGAGGGGTCAAGGCTACTAGCAAATGGGTTGCCATAAAGGAGAAGGAATCAGGGAGCCTTGCGGCCGCTGACTTCGTCGGCTTTATGCCGACCCTAAATTTTCTTAGGCTCTACAGGAGGTTGAGGAGGAGGGAGGTGCCGCCCCTACCGAGACTGTCCCCCAAGGAGACACCATGACTAAAGATGTTGGTGCCCAAGATGACGGGGTGGAGGTAACCACCCTCGGCCAGGGACATGTAGACATGGCCACTAACCCTGAGGCTGCAAACACTTAATTCTTGTGAATCTTTAAGCAATATTTTGTCACTCTTAATTTGTTGTAACCTCTGATCAACATTATTACTTTGTATCTTTGTATTTTTGTAACTCCCAACTTAATCTGTCAACCTCCGAGGAGGGATTTTATTTCTTCACTTGCTGAATTATTTATTGAATGATTTTTTTTCCATGCAATGTATGTTCAGTTCTGAAGTCTCGGTACAATGATATCTTTATTGAGCCAAATGAATGGCTTTTAAGGTCTGAGGTCATCCAAGTATGATGTCTGACCTCAGACATTGTCACCGAATCATGATGTTATAAGGTCTGAGGTCATCAACTAAGATGTTATCCTCATAAATAATTTTCACCAAATAAATGATGTTAAGGGTCTTAAGTCATCCAAGTATGATGTCTGACCTCAGACCTTGTCACCAAATCATGATGTTATAAGGTCTGAGGTCATCACCTAGGATGTTAGCCTCATAAATAATTTTCACCAAATAAATGATGTTAAGGGTCTGAGGTTATCCAAGTATGATGTCTGACCTCAGACCTTGTCAGCAAATCATGATGTTCTAAGGTCTGAGGACATCAACTAAGATGTTATCCTCATAAATAATTTGCACCAACTTAATGGTTATAAAGGTCTGAGGTCATAACCTTAGATGTTAGCCTCATAAATAATTTTCACCAAATAAATGATGTTAAGAGTCTGAGGTCATCTAAGTATGATGTCTAACCTCAGACCTTGTCACCAAATCATGATGTTATAAGGTCTGAGGACATCACCTAAGAAGTTATCCTCATAAATTCTACCACTAGAGCACAATGAACCAAGAATTGACATGGAAACTGATCTTTTCATTAATAATCTCTTCCTAAGATGATACATTCACACACTCTCTTGCATCATCATATGTAATACTTCTTTAGATGATCAGCATTCCAGGAATTGGAAAAAGGTTCCCCCTCGAGGTTTTCTAGCCTGTAGGTCCCAGGTACAACCTCCTCAATCACCTTGTAAGGTCCATGCCAATTTGGGTGAAGCTTGTTTGTCTTCTGTAATGTCTTCTTCAGCACCAGGTCTTCTACAGTTATGGGTCTTGATTTTACCCTTTGATTATAGAATTTTGTTGTTCTGTGTTGGTAAGATGCTTGCCTGATTTCTGCGTCTTCCCTTTTCTTTTCAATCAAATCTAGGTCGAGTCTTCTTTCCTCTCCATTATTCTCGGGGTCATAGGTCTGAACCCTATGAGTAGGGAGTCCTACCTCTGTGGGTATGACGGCCTCTGAGCCATGTGATAACATAAATGGGGTATCCCCCGTTGGTGTCTTAGCCATCGTTCTATAGGCCCATAGCACAGCATAAAACTCTTCAGTCCATCTTCCCTTAGCCTCTTCCAACCTCTTCTTGATCCCGTCAAGGATTGTTCTATTAGTGACTTCAGTTTGACCGTTTGCCTGAGGTCGGTCAGGAGAAGAGAAAAATTGTTTTATCCTAACTCTTTGGTAGTATTTTTCTAGGGAAGATTTCTTGAACTGGGTTCCGTTATCTGAAATGATGGTATTTGGTAGGCCATGTCTGCATATGATGTTCTTCTAAAAATGTTGGAAGGTCTTTTTCTATGTAATCATGATCATCAGCTCTGCCTCTACCTACTTGGAGAAGTAATCAATGGCAGCTATCAGAAATAGGTAATTATTTATAGCCCTTGGCAGGGGACCTACTAAGTCAATCCCCCATACTGCGATGGCTAAGGGGAACTGATAGACGTCATAGGCTGATGAGGTTAATGGGGGATTGTGGAGAATATTTGACATTTGTTGCACCTCTTCATGTAAGCTGCAGCATCTTTGGCCAAGGTCAGCCACCAATATCCTTGCGTGAGAATCCTCTTGGCCAAAGGTCTCCCTCCCATGTGACTGGACCAAAACCCTCATGTACCTCCTGTAGGACGTGGAGAACTTCGGTGGGATGAACGCATCTGAGGAGAGGTAATAGGAATCCCTTCCTATACATGACGTCTCCTACTATTGAGAACTTTGTAGCTCTATACCTCAATTTCCTCCTCTCTAACTTTGACTCTGTTAGCACCCCCTCTCTGATGTATCTTATAACGGGATCCATCCATGAGACCCCTAGGTTCAAATTAAGGCAATGGTTACTGACCTCTTCTTCTTCTTCGATGGTTACTTTGGGCAAGATCTCAACATGGACGGTCCTTCTGATATCTGTCCTCATTGCCAAATCTAGCCTTGCTAATGCGTCTGCATGAGTGTTGATTTACTGAGGTATTCTCTTCATCTTTACCTCTTCAAAGACTTGCAGTATCGTTCTCACCCTCTTTAGGTATTTGTCCATCCTTTCGTCCTTGGCCTCATAAACTCCCAATACTTGATTAACAACCAACCTTGAGTCATTGTGAAGGAGGAGGAGTCTTCTACCAATGGTCGGCCTGCTATCATGGCCACGTATTTAGATTCGTTGTTTGATGCCTTAAAGTTAAACCTTAGGGCATTTTCGATGTTAGTACCATCCAGGGCTGAGAGGATCAACCTCGCACCGCTCCCACTTTCGCAAGAGGACCCATCGACAAAGAGGTTCCAGATGTCTTTATCTGATGAGAAGCCACCTTATAACATTATTCCCTTCCTGAAGAGGTATCGGTCTTCCTCATTCTCGGCTATTCCATCCCTATCTCCTTTGGTTATAACCTCTTCCGGGTGTCGAAAGACGTTGGTGTTTGGCTCTTCTCCAATCTCTTGATTTTTCTCAACTTCAACCTCTTCCCATGTGAACTCTGCGATGAAGTCTGCAAGCGCCTTCCCTTTGATGGCCATCCTAGACTGATAAGTGAGGTCATATTCCCCCAACTCAATGACCCATGTCATCAACCTACCCGACTTCTCAGGTTTATGGAGCACCTGTCTTAGTGGGGAGTCAGTGAGGAAGACCATAGAATGGACTTGAAAGTAGGGCTTCATCTTCCTAGAGGCGTGTATCAAGTCGTAGGCTAACTTTTCCATGTGAGGGTAATTATGTTTAGATCTCTGAAGGGCCTTACTGTTGAAATATATGGGCCTTTGAACCCCAACATCCTCCCGTACAATGGCCGAACTTATAGTCGATTTAGAGATCGCTAGATAAACAAACAACCTCTCTCCCGCTATTGGCCGAGATAAGAGCAAGGGAGATCCAAGGTATGACTTGAGTTGATCAAAAGCCTCATCACACTCTTTGTCCCACTCGAAGGCCTTTCTAAGCACCTTGATGAACGGAAGACACTTGTCGATCATCCTAGACACAAATCTGTTGAGTGCAACCACTCTTCCAGTGAGCCTCTGAACATCCTTAATACTCCTGGGTGTCTTCATGTCGAGTAAAGCCTTGATTTTATCAGGGATCGCCTCTATTACTCTTTGATTGATGATGAATCCAAGAAACTTCCCAGCTCCTACCCCGAAGACACACTTTGTCGGGTTGAGTTTCATCCTGTAGAGGTCCATGGTATTGAAGGTCTTTTCCAGGTCTGCCATATGAGTGCAGGCCTTTAAGCTCTTCATCAACATACACCTCCATAGTCTTGCCTATTTGGTCTTCAAACATCTTATTCACAAGGCGTCGATATGTTTCCCCTGCATTTTTCAATCCGAAGTGCATCACCTTGTAGCAATACGTCCCTTTGTCAATAATGAAGGTTGTCTTTTTTGAGTCTTCAACATCCATGAAGATCTGATTGTATCCTGAATACGCGTCTATGAAGCTCATGAGCTCATGTCCTACCGTTGCATCTACCATTTGGTTGATCCGAGGTAAGGGATAACTATATTTTGGGTAAGACTTGTTCAGGTCAGTAAAATCTACACACATTCTCCACTTTTCATTGGCTTTGGGCACAATGACTGCATTTGATAGCCACTCCGGATATATCACTTCCCTGATGAATTCAGCCTCTCCCAACTTTTTTACCTTTTCCCGGATGACGTTGTACCTCTCCCAAGAGTATACTATTCATCTCTGTTTGATGGGCCTAGCATCCTTAGTCACATTCATCTTGTGGCATATAAATTCAGGGCTGATGCCTGGCATGTCTGCGTGGCTCCAAGCGAAGAGACTCTGCCTCTTCTTCAATACGTCCACCATCGCTTCCTTAATTTCTACCTTTAAGGATTTGCCGACCTGGATGGTTTTTTCCGACTTGCCCTCATTGAGGACGATGGATTCTACCTCTTCCATGGCCTCTCCTTTCTTCAGCTTTGTTTCATCTCTGGGGTTAAGTGTATCAATGTTATAAGTGGTAGTTGCTCTCTTATGAGCCTCTCTCTCTTCAGCTGAATTGAAGTATCATTCTCATGCTATGGTCTAGTCACCCTGCACTTCCCCTACCCCATAGGGGTCAGGAATTTTAGCAACTGGTGGACCGTCGATGACACAGCTTCAAACTCCTTAAGGGCTACTCTCCCTATGATGAGGTTATAGGCCGAGAAGACATTTTCGTCCATAACAAAAAAATAGATCTTTCTGGTTAACCTCTTAGGCCACTCATCGCCCATTCGCACGTCCATCTCATACATGCCCAGTGGATAGACCTTTTCACCGCTGAACCCCATTAACGAATGATGATAGGGTAACAGTCTAGCTCTGCTAAGGCCCAGGCTTTTAAAGTAGGTCCAGAACATCACATCTGCTAAACTTCCTCCGTCTACAAGAATTCTCTACACCTCACATCCATGAACTATTGTTGTGATCACCAAAGGGTCATCATGTGGAGCTAGGATGCCTTTGAAGTCTAGCCGGGAGAACCCAACTACGAGAGTGTCCATGTCTACCTTCTTTCTCTTTTGCGTAGTCTCGGAAGACGTCAGGTTTACCACTTTAAGTTTGGCCACTGATTTGGCCTCTGCCACATGAGCTTTTCTGTTAGCAACCTCAGAACCACCCCCCGCAAGTCCTCTGCATATGGTGCTAATGCCAAACGAGATCATACCAACCCTCTTCATTAGGGTGTTGTCATCTTTTGGTGGGAGGTCTGGATCGTCTTCGTCATCTCCGCCTGAGTCACCATCTCTTCTTGATGTGGTATCCTCACAACACTTGTCGTGTCTCTTCTTTTTGGGGTCTTCCCTTCCCCTTTTGGGAGCTTTAACATCGATATATTTTCTTAACTTTCCAGACTTCAACATCTTCTCGATCTCATCCTTCAAGGTGAAGCACTTGTCTGTTATATGGCCATGGTCTTGGTGGAATTCACACCATAAGTTTTGAATCCTCTTATGTGAAGGAGCCTTCAACTTCTCTGGCCATCTTAGGGATCGATCATTCTTGATCTCATTGAGGATGTGTTCGCAGCTAACCGTAAGAGGGGTATAATGCGTAAACTTATCATTAGCTGACCTCTTCTTTCCATCCTTCTTTCTTTGGAACTTTTCGCAGCTATCGCCATTCTCGTCTTCATACTTAGCTTCCATGGCCTCCTCAGCGTTCATGAATTTCCCCACAGTTACCAATAGTTCCGTCATGGAGTTTGGTGGGTCTTCTACAAGTTTGCACAACAACTTTCCCTTCTAAAGACCTCCTATGAGGGCGGTCATGGAAATGTAGTCTCTTAAGTTTTTCTTTGTTGAACCTGGCGATGTAGTCTCTTAGGCTCTTATGCTTGCCTTACTTGACGTGCAGCAGATGGGTGGTATTCTTTTGAGGTCTTACCCCAAAGAAGAAATTGTGAATGAACCATTCAGCCAAGCCCTTAAAGTTCTCAATTGAATTCTTCAAAAGAGATGTAAACCATATCTCCACTGTGAAAGTGTATGATATGTATCACTATATGAGGGCTCTAATGGCCATAGATACAATCTTTGAAGCTTTCTCTCTCTATTGTGTATTTAGATAGAGTTTCAGCTAGGGTTGCTCATTTAGGATCCCTCTCCAAGAAGGAGAAGACAACTATATATAATACCTGGGGGGTGTAATGCACCCCTCATGCATGCAATGAGCATGTGTGTGTTAATCTAGCCAACCGGATGAAGACACCTGCCACTGTCACATGTAGAGAATGATGACAAAATATTCCCTCCATGTGAGGGGAATGATTTGTTATAACTGATTTGTGTACACGTGTTCCTAGCCCCACATATGCACATAAGATCTTGGCCATCTGTGATTGGTCACAACCTCGGCCTGGAAGAGGACGAGGTGGTGACCTTGGTTTAGTGGGAGAGCCAAAGTAAGACATGTTGAGCTATGACGTCAGCCTGGGCCGAGGTAGTGGTGGCAAAGCAGCAACGTCGGCCGATCCCTAACCGAGATTGATGCTGAGGATGGGTAACCTCTTCATCTTCAGAGTCGAGGTAGCTAGCAACTTCCGCCCCTGGATCATGGTGACCTCACTTGTCAATCTAGCTAGCAACGTCGGCCATGGCCGACCTTGCCTAGGACGAGACCTCTAGTTGATGATCCAAGGTCCCTCTAACATCGGCCATCTCCATTGTCGAGGTTGATGTCTCTGAGCCGGGGGTACATTCAGGGCATATCACTCAGAATTGACCTCGACCCATAGAATTGGTCTCTATAACTTTAAGTCGTTAGAATTGTGCTCGGCTTATAAAATAGATCGTCATAAATTTAGGTCCTCAGAATTGACCTCGGCCCACATAATCGGTCGTCCCAACTCTAGGTCCTCAGAATTTAACTCGACCCATAGAATCGTTCGTCATAACTTTAGGTCCTCAAAATTTACCTCGACCCGTAGAAACGGTCACCCTCAACATTACCTTAGGTCCTCATAATTGACCTCGGCCCTCTAAATTGGACATTATCATCCTTTTGGTCTGCCTAATCGACTTATTTTTTAAACATAAATGTGGTGTCTATTCAACGGCCTTCATTTTTTTAAAGCTCACTCGTCGATCGAATCTGTAGACACCATATTCTAGTACCCTCCTAAGAATCTCCTTAGGCCCCTAGAACTTCCTTATTCACCACAGAACCCTAGGTCATACTCCGAGTACGAATTTAGATGCCACCGGATGCCCCTCGAGCCCCGTTAGATTTCGATCAACTTTTTTGTCTAGCAAAAGCTCAATGAATATTCAAAGGCCTCTGAATCCCCTTTCTAAAGGTCTGCCCCCGTGCATGAATTGGCCTTACAATTCGGATGAATGGTCCGTTTAACTATCGAAAATCGATCTAGAGGCCACTAAACGCTCTCAGGACCCATTTTGAAAGCAATCAACTTCCTCGCCTGAGTAGAAGCTCAATGAATCTTAGAAAGTATATAAATCTCCTTTCCAACAGTCAACCCCATGTGAAAATTGGACTTAGGATTTGGACAAACGATCCATTTTCCCTAGAAAATTGATTCGGAGACCAGCGAGTGCTCTCGAGCTCTGTTTGACTCTCGTAAACTCTTCAACTAAAATGAAACTGAATGAATCTTCGAAGGGAACTGTATACCCTTTCTAACAGTCTACCATGTGTGTGAATCAATCATAAGGTACGGATGAACGCCCATTTTATTCGAAGGGTCACCGGGTGCTTCATATCCTCATTTTACCAAGGTCAACTCTTCGAACCAAATGAGACTGAATAAATCTTAGAATGGATATGAATACCCTATCCAATGGTTCTTCTCGTGCATGAATCGTCCTTATAGTTCTGATGAACTATCCATTTTCTTCCTGAAATCTCATGTCCAAAAGACTGTCGAGCATTTAAAAGCCATATTTGACAAAATTTAACTCCCAAACCATGGAGCATCCTATGTATTCCTAAAGGTATCTAAATAACATTTCCAACGGTATGCCCCGTTCACGATTGGGACTTACAAATTGAATTTTAAGATCATTTTTCCTACAAATCTACATTAGGTTACTGATTGGCAAACTCATTTCCCAACCAATTGGTAGTGTGTCTGGGGATGCCTGTCGATAGGCAGGTCAAGTACAATGCCAATCAGCACCCCCATGACCCTATATAAGGAGAGCAAGATATTACTTTGAAAGGAACCCTAGAAACTTGTCTCTTAGTGATCTTAGCACATCCTCTCAAAGTCAGTGTGGTTTCTCTATTGAAATCTTTCCTCCACATTCCATTCCCATACCTTTCACACATAATTTAGGCAAAATCCTCTTCCTCTCCTCCTACAAACTCCATCCACTTGTAAGGGTATCCTTTTCAACAATCAAGATCAACCTTCAAGTCTTCAAAGAAGGTCCAAACATTCTTCTCTCTCCTTTTGTTTTCCTTATTTTTTTCAATAGTTATATAATCCTTATTTTAACATTACATCCTTGTTAGTCCCCACATATTAGTTATCTCAATTTTTATTAGTAGTATTGCACATAACATATTTTCTGTAAAAAAAACAAAGAAAAGAAAATGAGGGTTTATTCATAAATTCCAAATGGGATTCTTCACCATATTTTCTCAAATTAAAATATCCTTTCACTACACACATACCCACATCTAAATAAAATCCCCCATTGGATTTATGGGATAAACCCACCCTCGTATTACATGAGAACATCGTGGACTTTGATACCTTTTTAGTCTACATAGGCGTCTCGGGTTAAAACCTACGGATCGAGTCCTCCTTGCATATTTTTATTCATATATTATTTTTATATATTATACTTATGATTCCTATTCCCGCATTATCAAACACATATCATCGTTTCACCATAACGATCGATATCCTGATGAGAGTACATATGATATTTTTCACTATTATTTTGGGAACACTCCTAAGGATGACCTCATTCCACCTTTCTCCATGATGTGAGTTGAGAAATTCCATTCACCAGTTTTATATACATACGCATATACTTCACATAATTTTTAAGGAGAATAATAACACATGCCCATAAGAGACCGAAAGGGTGTGATGGGTGCCTAACACCTTCCCATTTGATAACTTAGTCCCCGAACCTTTGAACTAATTGATTTTGCAAGCATCGGTATGTCTTTGATGCCGTTCTATTCAGGCGGTAACATTTATTTTGCCTATTTTGTGCAAAATAGGCTGGTGAGTCTATCTCTTTACGTCAGCCCACATCGACGATGGTCGAAGCGCTCCTAAAAAGGGTGTGAGACCTTCTTCTTCTCTCCCTCTAATCGTGCACGTGAGCCACCAAAAACCTGAAGAAGGAGTAAGTAAGAATGGGAACGTCCATAAAACCCTAGACACACTATCGATAGGCGGGGTCCTAGGGTTGCCAATTGACAGTCTCAGGCAAGTTTTTTGAAAAATGGCAGTAAAATGTGAACCGTAAGTCATAATCACACACAAAGTGGACTGTTGGAAAGGTTATTCATATCCCTTTAAGAATCCATTGAGCCACTCAAGGGTTCCGGGATTGACCAAATTCGAACGGGGCTTGGAAGTGCCCGTTGGTCTCTGGGTGATAAATTCTCGAAGGAAAATGGATAAGGACGATTCACACATGAGATGGATAATTGGAGAGGGTATTAATATCCCTTAGAAGATTAATTAATCTCGTTTGGTTTGGAGAGTTGAGCTTGGTAAAAGGGGCTCGGAAGCACTCGGTGACCCTTTAAAGTAAAGTGGGTCGTTCGTTCGTACCGTAAGGCTGATTAGTGCATGGGGAGGACCGTTGAAAAGGGGGTACTGAGACCCTTGCAGATTCATTGAGTCTCATTCAAGATGAAGAGTTTAAAGGACTCCATTAGATCCCAGGGGAATTCGGTGGCCTCCATATAAGTTTTTTGAGGTAAAACGGATTATTCGTCATAACTGTAAGTCCGATTGGTGCAAGGGGTGTTCCATTATAAAGGAGATTCATAGCTCTTTGAAGATCCTCTGAGATTTCTCTTAGGCGAGGAAATTGATTGAGGTTAAAATTGGGTCCGGGAGCGCCTAGTGGCCTTTAAATCGGTTTTCTGTAGTAAAGTAGATCGTTAATTCTAACCATAAAGCTGATTCGTGGATAATATGGGCTGTTTGAAAGGGGATGCAGAGCCTTTCAAAGATTCATTAAGATTTATCTCAGAAGAGAAAGTTTACCAGAGTTAAACTGGTCCTAAGAGCACCTGGTGCCCTCTAGATTGGTATTCAAAGTGTAACTTAGGGTTTACGGTGGATGAGTGAGTATTGGGGATCTAAGGAGGTGCTTAGAGGGTCCGAGGATGGGGTCCTAGGATGAGTCAGTGCTAGGGATGGGCGAGATTGGAAGAAGTTAAGTTGTCAAATGATAGACACCACATTGACATTGGAAAAAAGGTTTTATAGATCAATTTTGATGACCAAGAGGATGAGGTTGATCGATTCAGCAGGTCGAGGCCAATTCTAAGGACCTAAAGAGATGACTATGAACAATTTAGTGGTTTGAAGATGTGTTAAGATTGGTTCTAAGGGGATAGGGAGAAAAATTTAGGGATCGAGGTTAATTCTAAAGTTTTACCAGGGATGACCAATTCTAAGGACCTAAGGTCGTGACGACTAATGCTAAGGGCCAGAGTCATTTTTGAGAGCCTAAAGTAATGAAAACCTATTCTGCAGGCCGAGGTGAATTTCGAGGACTTAAAAATATAGTGAGAAATTTTGACGGACGAGGTTAATTCGGAGGACCTTAAGGGATGATAGCCGATTTTACGAACCGAAGTGAATTTTGAGGAACTAAAGTTATAGATACCAATTCTGAGGGTCGAGGTCAGTTCTGAGGACCTTAAGTTGTGACGATCAATTCTACGATCGAGGTTAATTTTGAGGACGTTAAATTGTGATGACCGATTCTGAGGTCCGAGATCGGTTTTGAGGACCGAAAGTTGTGGCGACCAATTCTGAGGGACGAGGTTAAATCTGAGGACCTAAAGCTGTAATGGGAGAGTTTCTCTCTTGGGGAATTTTAAATTATTTTAGGGGTTCCAATGCAGCTGTGGTTCCACTAGGGATTGTGTTACTTTGGGACTTCTCTGGGGAAGGATTAATATTTGAGATATCTGGCTGGGGATTATGTTGTCTTGAGACTCCACTTGGGGATGTTTTAGCTGGGGAATTGTAGTAGACTTGAATGCGAGCGCATTGTTGCTTCTTCTTGTTGAATATGTTTGAGGATAGGTTTGCAAGGTTAATTCAACTGGGGATTATACTGGAGATAAGGGTGTAATATTAATCCTACTGGGGATTTTGAGAGTTTAGAAGGGCCTTGGTGCTCCAAAAAATTATTTTCTTGGGGATGTTGAGTTTTTATATTTTTCTGGGATTCTTGAAAAAAATTCGGGAAATTGTTTTTATTTTTCTGGAATTTTCATGCATTTTTTGTAAGAAATTTGGAGGGGTGCGAATAGGAAGTCTTTGGGGGTTCTAATAGGCAAGGTCACAAACTCCTTGGCTTCCTTGGGAAGGGGAAAGGACAATTACTGACCGACATGGCTAGGGGGGCTGTCGATCGGCAAGACTCTTAGCCTTCTATAAAAAGGGGGAAATCCTCCCCATTTTCACACCTTTAAGTGTTATAATCTTTTGATTTATCACTCTAAAAATCATTCCTAGATCCTTTTGTCTTCCAAACTTCAAATTGCCAGTTCAAGTGAGACGTACGATAATGCATAGCTAGATAGCGATGACTGGGCTAGCTTGGAGTGGCGGTCTATAGTGACTTTTGCCTTAGGCAACGAGAATGTATTTGATCTTCTTGAGCATGTGGATGAAGAGATTCTTCTATGCGATCTATCACATCATTGTTTATATTGGGTGAGGAACCATAATGTCTACGTAGGTGTAGTGAATTTTGGTATTCTATTTCATTTTTCTCTTCCTTCTTTACATTAGTGATGGATTTTTATTATTCTTATTTTGCAGACTAACATTGTTCCTTTGTCTATCCAGTCTCAAGGTATGATGGGTTTGAAGGAAGTTTTGGATAAGCTTCCGGGTGCGATACGCTGGACGATCTCCTATGTCGGTTTTGGTCATTTAGTAGAGGCTTTGGTGAGGACCCGCGTTCTATTACGATTTTTTCTGCTCAGGGAGAGAGGTGGTAAGACACTACCCACACTTTCCATTTTGGCTTAGAGGCGATGATGGTGACTCCCATAGACGTTCAACCTCTGAAAATGATTAAATGTGAGGGGTTTTAGGTAGTGGTGGACCAGACGTTGAGGGTGATACCGAAAGCGATGCAGGCGACGTTGGGGGATGTGGGTATGATCGTTTTTATGGATTTGATCTGTATTTTTTCTTTGAAGGATATTTTTTAAAGAGGAGGGTGGATGTGACTAATAGGAAATGGGTGAGGCAAATACCTCATCTATTTATTTTTCTTTTGTTTGGGGGTTTTCTGGTGGTGAAGAGTGGCGATGTCATCCATATCTGGTTCTTGCCTTATTTACAGACGATTTTTGAGGTACAGATATATGACTGGGGGATGCTAAACTTTGCATCCCTTTATTTTTCTTTGGATGCTTTTAGCCGCTGCTGCCGAAAGAATTTTAAAGGGGCCATTTATCTTTTGGAGGTAATCATGAATTCATTTTCATTTTTATGCATTTTCTTGCATTCTTCTTTGGTTTCTTTCTTACTGATTCTTGTCTTTTTGAAATGTGGTTCTATGAGGTGATTGGGTGTAACACAAGGTTGATAGACCTGAAGGATGAGAGTTTGGGGGACTTCTGTCAGATCTTCTGATGGCGAAAGTCCAACCATAGGCTGGATCAGGATTTTTCCATGGCAGACGTGCGACAAACTTTGAATGCCCTAAAGCGTGATCAAATTATCTTTCTAACTTCTTCGAGTATTTTGGGTTTTTCATTCTTTGAGTAGATACTAATTCTCTATTAGGAGTTCAGGTGACCTTCTACCATTGGGGGGCAACTTATCATGATACAAGGGTGATAGGCCTACATGCGCAGATGCGACGACTGATTGTGCATGAATTTGGTTACTTTTAGTACTAGGGGAGAGGGTTGTTAGACAGATCGTTGTGGAGGAGATGGCATCCCATCATCAGCACCCCCTATTTACATGCGGCAAGTGAGGGAGATGTTGAATAATTCTCGAACGGCAACTATAATAAGGGAACCCTACACGCTCTATATATGTACGACAACGAGCTATGAATATCTAGATTTCGTGATGAGTTGGATGATGCCCTCTTTTATCTATAATATAAAGAACATGCCTCCACCTACCATAGATTTGGGTAGGGGGACTAGTGCACCGGTGGGATAGGCCAACCGTGCAGATGGTGTCACGTTTGTGGCGATAGAGGAGGCTCTGATTATTCAGGTTACTCCCATTTCTTACAAAATTCGATTGAGCACCGGGGAGTCACTGAGAGTGCCACATCGCCCTCATGCATCAGTGTCTGGATTGATCGAGCTTATGGACGATGCTCTTCGGCCTGAGGTATATGATTTTCTATTTCTTCTTGTTCTCTTGACTTTCCTTTGCTTCTTGACTAATTGATTTGCCTTTTGTTGTTACTTCTTACAGTATGTTTGGGTGTCGACCACTTAGCTGAGGAATATCAAGGATTAGATGTCCTCTATATTAGAGTGTATCAAGAGCTCAACTTCTTCATGCTTTGTGCCGATGAGGGCTTGGGATCCGGCAGTGGAGAATCCACTGCTCATCGCAGGGGAAAGCGCGTTCGATGTGGGGGTCGAGAGATAGAAAGAGAGTGTTTGTGCGTTCAGGCCGAGTCCCTGTTGTTTTTCAATTTTTCTTATCTGTAAAAATGTTACTCAGCGAAGAAAAATATATTAAGAAATGTGCATTTTCCTTTTTGTCTTTTTTCTTGATTTAGTGACTTATCCTATATGCACTTTTTAGTTTTCTGTTGAGACTGTTTATTTTTGTGCAAATATGGAGATAAATATGACAAAATGGATTTATTAAAGGGACTAAAAGTGATTAATTAAGATAAAATAATTTTCTTGAGAGAAAGAATTGAGCAAATAACTTTGGGATAATTATTCAAAATGAGGATTTTTCTGAAGTTGATTTTCAGAAAAGAGGAAATATGGAATTTTTCAAAATAGGAGGGTTTTGGATCGGCATACCCCTTGACCTGCCTATCATTTTGGGGGTTAAGTCAAATCATCCCAAGGCATAGATTGCACTTTCCTTCACTTTAGAGTACTCTGGTGGGGTTGGATTCTGTTTAAGTTTCGAAGGCTCTTGTCTTTACCCAAAGATTTCAAGTATAAAAGGGGGTGTGTGGGATGGGTTTTCTCTCCACCAATACCCACATTCTTCTTTATTACTTTAAATTACTCATTTTCAAATGTCTCTTCCCATCATGAAGGATTTTTTTCTCATCTTGATGGTCTGGAGAGCATGTGCTTGTATAATGTTGACTACGATGCTTTTAACCTGCGTCGCGTTTCTTTTTGGTGCAACTATGCTATAGACTGGAACATACTGGCTACATCGGTGTATTTTGGCATCCTGAAGATCACATCTTTCATTTGGGCCCAAATGAGGTTTATCCCACTCATGAGGAGTTCTCGACCATGTTAGGGCTCATCCCCAGTGCGGTAGTGGTTATGCCTAATTTCTCCCATTCTTCTCGAGTTTTCTTATCGGAGTTTCTTCACATATCTCCCTCCAAGGATAAATCCTTGGTTACCGGAGGGGCCATTTATCTTTAGGCAGTTATGTATTCAATGCATCTGAGAGGTTTTGAGGATGTCGACTTTGTTGGTACTGTCACCTAAGGCCTTACTGTGAGGTCATCTTTGATGATGGAGGACTTGACTGCAGATCCTCAGGTTGTTACGATAATGGCCTGGATGTCTTACCACTATAATACTATGACAATGGTGTTGGTTGAGACCCTGAATGTCCTTGATGATTGGAAGGAGGTTCGTTCTTATTTTCTAAGGGGGAGCCCTGTAATGCTGTTTATGTGGTTTGCGAAGAGGTTCCATCTCGCGGCATCTCCTGAGTACCCTTTAGCAGTTATGCCCAATTTCTATATGTGGCCTTTCTTCAGCTTCGGGCCATCTGTGGAGAGTTGGGTAAATTGGATTTTATTGCATGGATCCTGGTGCCTTCGCTGGTTAATGCCATGTTGGGGGAACTTACTCCCTATCTTGTAGCTTGGAGATTATCGATATGTATGGCTGGTGAGCCTTTGGCAGACTTCTTTCTATTTCCCCTGGTGGCTTTTGCGCCAAGTTTGGTGGGAACATATCATACCCCCTTATAAAAAAAATTCTTCTTAGTGGAGGAATTGACTAAATCACTAATGATAATGTTGGGAACTTTATGGAAGATCCGTCGTCCATCTATCCATCCATCACAGTCCGTAGGAGGGGACTGGCATGTGTGTAGGGACTAACTGAAATGGTTATGAAAGCGGGTAGTAGAGAAAGTCATGGAGGAGTAGATCGGTCAAAGGTGGTTTGTGGCTTTTGACAACATGAAAGACGGTGTTATAGTTCCGTTCGACTTGTCATAGTGTACCACTCCATGGATCACATACAAAATGTTAACCAGGCATGGAAACTAGGGGACCCCTAAGGGATGATAATGATGATAAACCAGGGACTTCGGGAAATTGAAGGTAGTGTCTTATGAATATTGAATATTTTTTGCGAAGTTATGGTAATTTTTGTGAAGTTACTGTGATTCCGTGTTTTTTGTATCTAGAATTTGGGGTTAATTTTGTGTAGTTTGGTTAGGTTTAGGTTTGTTTAGTAAAAGTTTGGTAAGTGGATAGGTGTGGTTGGTTTGACTCCCTTCATTAATACTTCTTGTAACAACACCATTATCCTTAATCACAAATAAAAGTTAATTTTGAACATATTGTGTTACGCCTCTTGATGAGTTTCACATTTGAATTATCTATACTAATCATAAAGGTGTACATAATCCTTTTAATCATGTAAATAATAAGATGAACTGTCGTTCTCAGAGATTAAAAAAGAATAGCATTCAGTGAAAAAGAAGGGGGATAGACCCATGTATGACGTATGGGCTGTCTACATACCTCCGAGGGTTTTGAAAATTTTCATGAGTTTCATTTTGAGAGGAAATTATTTTTGAGAGGATAAGGTCCCACGTAGTTCTTGGTAGGGGAAATGAAGAAATTTTTTAGAATAGAAGGGGGTGAGAAGAGTCGTAGCGCGTCGAGATTTCGGACTAAGGGTAAAACTTCTTGAGACGGTCTAATTTTACTGGATGCACCATATGTTCTCCATCAAGGTCTGTGAGCATAGAGGTGCATCCTGATAGAATCTTCTTCTTAATATAGTGGTCACTCCAATTCGATTTGAATTTTCCTTTGGAGTCCTAGACGAGTTCAATGATTTCTTCTAGGGGAAGGTCTCCTTCCTGAACAACAAGGTTCTTGACTTTCCTTTTGGATGATCGTGCTATCCGGTGATGGTACCCATGTATATGGTATAGATCCTTCAGTCTCTTTTCATCCAAGAGTGATCCTTCATCAAAGTCGCTATGATGCCATTCTTTGTCCACTTTTCTTCAGAGCATGACGCGAAGGGAATGTATTTTCTGCTCGACGGGTAGGACTTATTTCAAGACATACACTAGAGAATAAGGGCTAGCCCCAGTAAGTGTTATGATTGAAGTGCGATATCCCTAGAGGGAGTAAGGTATTCAGTTATCCCAATATCTATAACTCTCAGTTGTCTTGCTAATTATGGTCTTGAGACTTTTATTGACTGCTTCGATGGAACCATTGGTTTGAGGTTGGTAGGGAGACAATTTGTGTCTCTGAATCCCGTACCTATCTACTAGTTCTGTAACTTGAGATTCAAAGTGGAACCCATTATCTAACTAACTCGTAGGGGACTCTGTATCAGCAGATCATTTTCTTTCTGATAAATTTGGTCAATTTGTTAGCATTTAGAATCATATATGACTCAGCTTCGACCCATTTAGTGAAGTAATTAATGGAGACCAAGATGAATTCATGACCATTTGAACCTTTGGGAGTAACATTCCCTATGATGTCAATTCCCCAGGAGGAGAAGGTCCAAGGAAAGGTCATGTTGTATAGCTCTCAGGGAGCCACGTATTGGAGATTAAAAAACTGTTGGCATTTGAGGCGTCTTCAGACATAGGAAGTCTAATCTTGAACCATGGTGGTCCAATAGTAAACTTGCAGATGATATTTTTGGCAATCATATGACCGTTTATCTAGAGTATTCATTCCACACTGTGGATTATCTGCATAATTTCTTCAACATCAGCCCATGCATGCAGTGTAAATGGGTTCCATTGAAGTTTATTTTGAACAGTAAATTATCGCAGATGATATAGTAGGTGGACAATTTATGAAGGGTCACATGGTATTTCTTATCGGCATCTTAGGATACCTACCATGCTTGAGGAGACACTAAATGTCATAGTACCATAACCCGACCATATTAAAATCCTCCCCGAGAACGAGTTCAATGTGGTAGCAATGGGTAATATTAGCTTGGTTTGGAACCAGGAAAGGGTCCACTATTATTCCGTTGAGAATGTCGACCATAGAGGCCAGGGTAATAAGTCATATAAGTTGTTCTTTACACGGGGCAAGCAGTGGAAGGTGACATCATTCAACTGAGGTGCCAGTTTTTCTAAGTGGGCAAGGAAGGGTACGATTTTTTCATCTTTAACTTTCCATTTTTTGAGGATTTGGTTGACGATAGAGTAGAGTCTCCATAGATGTCTAGGTGCCTAATTATTTTTCGGAGGGCGATATTGATGCCTACTATGCATTCCTTATACTCGATTATATTGGGGTTCTAAGGGAAGTTTATTGAGGTGTGAGAGTCATCAGGGGGGATCAGAAGTATCCCAGTGTCGTATCCTTCTTGTTGGTAGCTCCATCAATGAACATTTCCCATTAGAGGTCCTCCTGAGAGGTGAAGAGAATATCTTCATTTGGGAATTCACAGACCCAAACATCAGCTTCTTCCATGGGGTAATCAACAAGATAGTCGAAGATGGATCTCCCTTTCATAGCTTTCTGCGTAATGTACACAATATCGAACTCGGCTAATAACATCAACCATTAGGCCATTTAACTGGACAAAGAGGGCTTCAATAACAAGTACTTGATGGGATCCGTACGGGACACAAGTCTAATGGGTAAGGTAATCATGTAATGCTGTAATTTATACATGACCTAGACCGAGGCAACACATGTTTTCTCCAAACTAGTGTAGTTGAATTCATACCCGACTTATTTTTAAGTGGCATAGTAAATGGCTCTTTACTTGCAAGATTCTTCAATGTATTGGGCTAGAAAATCCCCTGCTGAAGTAGCTATAATGGTCAAGTATAGGAAGAGGGGGATAATTGGTCTTGGAGTCATAAGCATCGGAGGTCTGATAAGGTATCGCTTTATTCGATTAAAGGATTCTTGGAAGGCCTCATTCCAGACTTTTCTAAAATCTTTTCAGAGAATCTTGAAAATGGGATCGCAGATAGAAGTCCGCTGGATGATAAATCGAATGATGTACTACAATTTTCCTAGTAATACTCAAACTTCCTTCCACGTCAGTGGTGGAGGCATCTCAAGTATGGACTTACGCTTGGAGGGCTCTGCTTCGATTCCCTTCTCACTGACTATGAATCCCAAGAGTTTTCCTTTTATGACGCTATAAACACATCTTTGTAGGTTTAGTCACTTCTAGTATTATCATAGTCGTTTAAAAAACTTATGAAGGGAGGGAATAAGATATTCCTGAGTTATAAATTTGATAATCATATCATCCACATAGACCTCGACCTTTTTGTGAATAGGGTCATGCAGGTGGCAACCCTTTGGTGGGTAGCCCCAACGTTCTTGAGTTTGAACGCCATGACAGTGTAATAGAAGGTTCCCTATGGGGTGATGAAGGAATTTTTCATCTGATGGTCAAGGTGCATCTTGATTTGGTTATATCCAGTAAAATCCATCAACAAATGACTTGAGGGTGTGGCTAGTTGTGTTGTCCACGATCATGCCGATATTGGGTAATGGGTAATCATCTTTTAAGGATGCTTTATTTAAATATCGATAGTCGAAGCACATGCGGACTTTACCTCCTAATTTTGATACAAGGATAATGTTGGCAAGCCATATATGATATTTGACTACGCTAATGAAACCTACATTCAGTTGTTTGACCACTTCTTCTTTGACTTTGAGCAACCATCTGGTGTAAAGCTTCCATGGCTTATGTTTGATCAATTTAAATTATTGGAATGTTGGGATCTCATGTTGAGCTATTTGTGGGTCAATACTGGGCATGCCATCGTAGGACCATGCAAAGACTTCCACGAATTCTTTCACTAGCTCTTCGAATTGCGCATGGTCGTACCCGTTATGGGTGGATCCTATCCTAAGCTCATGTTGATAACTACTTAAATAGAGATTAATAACAATAATTTCATCATCATTAATTTGAACACGGTCATGTTGTTTAGTATTCTCCTTATTAAGACCAGTTAAGAATTGTTCATTTGCAAAATCAACATCATCGAGAGTTTGATTAGATTCAAGATAATTAATGTAAGGCACAACAAGATACTCAAAATCTTCGTTTATTTCATTCTCAAAAAGAACATAATTGAGAACATCGTCAAAATAGGTCTCGGTTACATTGATATTAGAAAATGGGCCAACAACATCGGATAAAGAGATTTAGATAGGGTAGATAGCAGGTTCAGTTTGAGTCTGGGAAATTTGGACTCACACGACATTTCAGTTATGGAGAGGCATGTCAGCAACTCTGATTTAACTAGACGAGTCTGATGGCGTGGTGTCTGAACGAATTATGTAGAGACTCAGCCCCAGTGTCTACAAGTTGAATGAGTCCTGGGAATCACTTTCCTTGAAATTCCCTGTAATTTTCATGACTTTCTTAGTGAGAGGTTGAATTTTTATACTTGCAGTCTATGGCCCAAGAGTTGTTGTCTTCAAAGAAGATTTCTGGACCCGATTTTATCTTCTTATCAATGTGGTCATACCATGGTTCAGAGAAGTCGTAGAAAGGGAAATCTTCACTTTCCTTGATAAACCTTCCATTAAAATAATCTCTTAAAACAATCTTTTCTTCTTCCAAGCTTCATTTTGTTCGTGGACACCGGAGGTCTTTGATTTCTTCTGGTGTGGGTTGGTAGCCCATGACACATATGGTAAAGGCCAGGATCCCTTACTAGCGCCACATTCCAGGCATAAAGTGCATGTTTTTGAACATTTAAAAAAATGTTTACGTTGCCGTGAGGGTTGTGTCTAGAACATAACTAGTCTTTTTAAAACTACCTCCTGATAGAAGGGGATGTCGGTCAACTCTAAAGCTAGAAAGGATCATGTCATTTGTCCCATGATAGATCTCTAATATCGGGTTATTAGTACTAGTGGTGTCTGAATTGTAGTCATCCGCCAAGATGGTGATAACCTGGCCATTAGCAAATAATTTTAGTTTTTAATTAAGAGAAGATGATACCCCTCAGATACTATGGAGCTATGGACTACCAAGAAGAAGGTTAAAATATGCAAGTATGTCAATATCCTAGAACTCAATTACAATATTGATAGGGCAATCCCCTATGGGGAGTTTTATGGACCCCCTTACCTCTCGATGGCTATTATCGTAAGCACGCACGATGGAGAAAGTGGGAGTGAGATCACTGACATTCAATCCCAAGCGATTAAAGGTTCTGAGAGGGAAAACATTGAGGGTGGATCCATTATCATCAACTGAGAGTGAGACTATCTTTCCCAATACTTAAACGGAGATGTTGAGGGCATGATTATGGTCAGGACTAATCTTTGGTATCTTTGCTTCGAAAAGGAGAGGATTTTGGAAAAGGTCAAGGACCCAACCATGTTTACGACTTCTTCGAAACTAGTGGAAGGAGATACTCTAGGACCGATGAGGATTTTTGCTAGAGAATTCCAGTGCAACTGGGAGGACATAAAAAAACCTCTTACGGTGATGTTGGCTTCGATTTTCTTGAGCTTGTCAAGGACTTCTTTTTTCAATGGTCATCTATATCATGGGGAGTTCTGCGATAACTCTTTTTCCCTTATCTGTCTCGATCACATGGGGAATCAAATCTTTATAGTGTCTCCCTGATCTAGTTATGTGATTTACTGAGGCGGGGAAGAATACGAACCCCGTGTCTTCATATATTTCTAGCCAAATGGATATCTTATTAATTTCCCCCAATAAATTTTCGAAGGATATCATTCTGCACAAACTAGCTACTAGATCGGTGTGTTCCCAACTAGGCTCATCATTTGAGCTGTCAAAGTCATCTCTCCATTTGGTGGCGACTAAATCCAATTGCTAAGAGAAATCAATGCATTTAACAACCTCAACGACTTCATCGTACAGATCTTCCCACTCAATAACGAGGTACAAGAGTGAAGGGACCAATAGTCCCTGAAGCTTCAAAGCGATGAATAGCTTATCAATGCTGCAAATTTCACATGTTTGTTGAAATGCATTGACCATAACCTGTACTACGTCATCTAGACTAACTTTATTAATGGTTAACAATCATCAGTAGTATGTCCAGCAGACTGGTGGAAATCACAATGGGCATCAGTTTTAAAAAGTTACGGGCTAGGATTTGGTAGTGAACGAGGGTCCAAGGGTTTGATGAGGTTGTAACTCATTAGGACCTAGTAGACTTTTATAGGGGAACATGGAGCTCAGTCTACTCTTTCTTGGTAAGCTTAGGGTGATTTTTCGATGCCCAGGAGTTAGTAGGTTTGGAAATGTTATTGATGGTTGAGACTGTAACACTGACGGGCATCTCATATTTTTGGGGAGTGAACTGTCCGGTCATTTTCTTTTGCTCGTTTTCAATTTTGGCAATGTTTTCCTCAATTTCTACACCAGCTTCTCGAAGGGCTTAGAAGTGTGGGTAATATTTTCCTCCCAAGGATGCTCAAATATGAGGCAAGAAGTTCTTTCTCATGATACAGACTTGTTCCTCCTCGGAGGGTTTGTTGGTCATGGTAGCATCTTTCTCTCTCCACCTTCCTATGAAGCTACTAATTGTTTCCCGAGGGTTTTTCTTAAGAATCTCCGAATATCAACATGTTACCTATAGCTCCTCATTGTACCTGTATTGTGACATGAATTTTCAGTTTACATCCTCCCAACTACGGATTCTGGATTCCTCGAGGGATAGAAACCAACGAAGGGCACTTTCTTTCAAGGTCTACTAGAACGTTTAGGCTATAATCACTTCAGATGCAAAAAGGAGGGTCATGGCTCGGTGATAGCTTTTAAGGTGAATAATGTGGGGTTCGCTTCCCCCAAACTTCTTGATGTTTGGCATCTTGAACTGTTCTGGAACTCTGCCTTTGGTATAGGGATACATATGGGTGTAATCCATGTAGTTCCCTGATATATTGACTTATTCAAACTTCTTAGATAACAACTTGAGGTGATCCTTCACTTTATTTAACCCCTAGTTGGGCATGGTTTGAGATACATAATTGAGCTGTCAATGGTCCATTAGATGGCGGGGTGTGCAGAGCATGATGATGCTCTTTTGGGACCCAAATAGGCTCAGGTGCTGGTGGACCCTTGGCACGAGGAAAGAGAACCTCGAGTTCTTTAGGAATCTAGGCCCGGTGATGATGTATCTCATGGACCTCAGTTTAAAGGTTATCAATATTGGCACTGAGCTAGTCCAAGATGGTTATCATATCAGGCTCCACATTTGGTGCTTAGTCGGCATTATTAATAAAGATCTCGTGAATGTAAATCCCAAATTGGGATGGGATAGTAGAAGAACCAATGGATCTTCGGGGCAGTTTGATAGAAGGTCGAAGCCAATAAGGAGAAAGGCCAAAGTCAGGTATGTGATTGACCTAAGAGGGAAAATGATTCGAATTTATTTTCGAAAGAGTGAGGGTGAAAATTTTGGGCATTTCAGAAGGAGAAAATTATATTTTTGGTACTTTTAGAAAAGGAGGGAAAAAGCAAAGGAATCTCAGCAAGATTATTATTGATGTTATTACTAACTTCTCACTTGTATTAAGTGTGTCTAAATGCAGAACAATGTTGGATAAGACCGAAGGTTGGGAAAATAGTGTTTGAAAAATATATAAAACACGGTTGGACTTGTTTCCAAGCTCAAAGATGGGCTCATATTTTGAAAAAAGGCAAAATTGGCAAAAATTTGGGGAGTACGTTGATCTGAAATTTTGATAGAATTTTGCATGGTAATTGGAAAATTAAATATGAGTGTCCTAGGTATGACATCTATATGAGGTTTATGAAATTGTTGGGTTAGTGGAAGGGTTCCCCCCTTTGGCATAAATTCTACGATATACCTCTTGATTATAAAGGAAATCATTCATCGGTACATGTGGACATGCCATTTGATATTCCTGAGTGTATGTGAATTTCATCACTCTATACCTCATAGGGACACTATGTGTGAGAGAGAATTCTATATTTTCGACCTGTGTTAATGAGTTCCCTGTTATAGACCTCCCATCATGAGTTTGATCAAGTGGTACCATACGGGGGAACCATGCGATATACGCCGAAGGTATGAGGCAAATGGAAGGTGAGAGTCATATCGCTTAGGCTAACTGCAACCCGCAGGTCCAGTGCCCATCACAAAGTGACTCAATACGCGATAAAAGTTTTGACAATAGCCATGCTCTTGGTGATGTAGTGTGCAAAAATGCATGAGTCTTAATTAACATATTAGGCAGACAGAGTATTTTTTTATTATTTTTTTATTTGCATGATGAGTAAAGGGAATACTACATTAAATAGGGAGCCTATACAAGCATATGTAGCATGTAAACTATATTACGTAGGGATAGATGTGAGTGAGTATGTATCATGGTAGTATATACAAGTGAGTGTGTGGTATTGAACCTATACATGGATTAACTACAAGTGGTGTGTAACATGTGTAAGTGAGCATATATTCAAGTGTAGAAAATGTGGTTGTGTGATAGTGAAGCCTAAGCATGGATATTATAACTGGTGTGTGAAGCATGTGAGTGTAAAGTGAAGCTACGGGCAAGTGTGTGAAGTGTACATGGAAAGTATATACAAATGTGTGAAGTGTATAAGTGAATGGAATGTGATATATACATTAGTGAGATATATATAAAAAGGTAAAGAGAGCATAAAATGGAACATACAGGTAGGTTGATATGCACACATGCAGAAAAGAATAATGCCCATGCAAAAATAGAGTATAGTCCTCTTATAGAAGACCCCAATAGAGTCTCCATTGTGTCCATCCCAAGGAGGGGTCATTAAACGTGGATCCCTACTTCCTTCCTCCTCTTTTTTCGGCGTGCACGTGAGATTGCGTCCTTTATCGGGGTGCACAACCATCGTCGATTTGGGTTGATTTTTAAAGATAGAGTTTCCAGCATATTTTGCACAAAATAGGTAAAAAATGTTGCCACCTCGAGAGAACTATATCAAAGTCAATATTAATGATTGTGAAAATAAGTAGTTCAAAGGTCCAGAGAGTAAGTTACGGAATGGGAATATGTTAGGCACCCATCCCAAACTTTTAGTTTCTTATGGGCATGTGTTAATCTTCTCCCATAGAACTCCGTGATATGTGTTCTTATGTGCAAAATATAAATGGAGGATGGAATAGCTCGACTTGTGTCATGGATAAAGGCAGAGTGAGGTCATCCTTAGGAGTGTTACCAAAATAGTAATTAAAAGTATGATGTAAGTGTTTATCGATTCACAAGTCGTTATGAAGGAACGATGACGTATATCGGGCAAGACACAAACAAATAAGCATATAAAATTTATATATCATGAATATATGACGAGAATAAAATAACAAATATATGAGGGAGGACTCGAGTCTAGGGATTTACCCAAAATGCCTAGGCAGCCCAGGGGCATCAAAGTCCATGTAGTTTAAAAACAAAACGAGGTGGGGTTTAACTCATAAATCCAATCGGGAACTTTATTATATGGTGTGTGTAGAAAAAGGTGTGTTAATGTGAGCAAGTGTGATGATAAATTCCCTTTTAGTATTTACAAGTGAACCCACTTTTTCTTATTTTTGAGTTTTTTCTATCAAAATAAAGTACGCTCGAATACTAATAATAAAAATTTTAGAATTAGGATATGTGGTGTAATGAAGCAAAGCACTAAAACAAAAATGAAGTAACTAATGCAAAAATTAATAGAATTTAAAGAAAAATAGGAAGAAATAGAACTCCTTGTGAAGACTTGAAGTAGATCTTTCTTGTAGATGCAGTGATCTCAAGATGAGGTGATGGTGGTTTGAGGAGGTGGATGGAAATTTACTCAAAAGAGTATGAGAAGGATCGAAGGAATGTGGGAAATTGACTTTTTAGAAAAAAAACGGCTCTGAATTCGAGGGAATTCTCTCTGAATTACTGAGAGGGATGTTCAGGGGTGCTTTACAAAGTGAGGTTATGGCCTCTATTTATAAGGCCAAGGGGGTGGAAATTGGCATGGTCCTAGACGTGCCTATCGACATGGAACCTTAGACACACTAACAATAAGCAGGGTCCTGGGGTTTCCAATTGACAGTCCGAGGGAGTTTTTTTGAAAAATAACCATAAAATGTGAACTGTAAGTCAAAATCATGCACGGTGTGGACCATTGGAAAGGGTATTTAGAGACCTTTAAGAATTCGTGATCCACTCATGGGTTTGAGATTTTACGAAATTCTAACCGGGACCAAAAGTTCCCATTGGTCACTAGATAAGGAATTCTTAAAGGAAAATGGATCATTTATCTGAACCGTCAGGCTGATTCGTGCACAAGATGGACCATTAAAAAGGGTATTCATATCCCTTAAAAGATTCATTCAGTATCGTTCCATTCGGAGAGTTGACCCTAGTCAAATGTGGCCTAAAAGCACTTAGAGACCCTTCGGAGTAAAGTAGGTTGTTCATCCCTACTGTAAGGTTGATTCGTGCATGGGACAGACCGTTGGAAAGGGTATTTAGAGATATTTAAAGATTCACTCAGTCTAATTCAATCTGAAGAGTTGATAGGAGTCAAATTGAGCCCTAGAGCATCCAGTGGCCTCTAGATCAGTTTTCGAAGTAAAACAAATCGTTGATCCGAATCGAAAGACCGATTAACACACGGGCGAACCGTTGGAAAGGAAATTCATAGGCCTTAGAAGATTTTCTATGATTTTTCCTAGGAGAAGAAGTTTATTGGGGTTAAAATAGGGCTCGGGAGCGCCCGGTGGCCTCCAGATCGGTTTTTTATAGTAAAATGGAATGTTCGTCCGAACTGCAAGGTCAATTCATGAGAATGCTATGTGATATCGATTATATGAGGATTCGCAAATTTCTAATTTTAAACTTATTTAATTGTTGTAAATTTTAGAGAATCCTAAAACATTCATTCAGGTGAGTAAAACGAACCATCACAAATAAATTGCTGACACACAAATTTTAGGGAAAAAAATCTTTCGGGTAAAACCTTTTATTTCACTATGAAAAAATAAATTTCAACTTACATACACAATGAAATATGTAATGAATATCCATATACACTCACATAGGCACACAGCCTAGAGTCAGCAATGGATCAATCGTAGCGAACTCACAAGAACACGCACGTTTGAATCAGCTAGGAACACCCTCAAGCACTCCCAATGATACACTATCATGAGCCATATATTTAGCCTCTATACAAGATAAACTTTAACAATATTGTATCTTGGGTTCCAAAATAATTCATAAACTATTGGTATTTTAATAAATTGAAAAGAAAAGTTTTAAACCCTAAATGAAGAAGACAAACTAATTATGCAGTTTACAGTTTTTGTGTATCTGAAAAACTCAGGTCTTTTTAAGAAAAAATGACTCATTTAATCAGGTATTTATAAATATCTTGAGTCGATGATCTCGCTCGAACGAGATCCTTGTTTCGCTCGAATGACTTTAAATGTCGTTTGAAGTGACATCTCGTGACATATCGAACGAGTTTAGAAAATCAAAAATAGTGTGATGACGTTTGATAAAATGCTTCAAGCGGGCTTCAAACGAGCCTTCGCTTGACATAGCCTATCGCTTGAAGCTATCATTTTAACGAATCTTTCATGTCATTTGAAGTACATTGACATGTCGTTTGAACGACATCAGCAAAAAATAATTTTTGAAAACTCCGCCTCAACACTTAGAAAAAATTCTTTTGACAAAAAATGACGCTTCAGATGTTTGAAAATAGTTTGGAAAAATTATCCCATCACTTTAAACGAACAATTAAGGAACTTAAACATAACCTTACCAAAATCTATCTTGCGGAAGCTTTTCTGTTCAAGAATGTTGATATTCAAATTTGTCTTGATGCATAACTAAACTTGATCTTTTATTCCATGGTTGTATCGGTATACAACATTCTTTAATGTAAATGGACTACGTAAAATATGTCCTTACAAATCTCACCCCATGTCTATGCGAGTACAAACTAAATATATCCGAATTATCAAATCAAATGTCCTATACAAATCTAATACCCTCTCATGAACCCAAAATTGAAAAGGTACTAAAAATTTAAGTCTTAAACTTTCTTAAAAAATCTTCAACATCTTGAAATTGCCAACGTTTCTTTATCATCATCAGGGTGTGCAAAATAATGATCTTCCACTTTTGTACCTACACACATGAGACAAGAAACAAATATCTTCTTGAGGTATCGAGTTTCAAATGAGATAACCATAAATCAAAACGATGATCAACTATCAAATCTCCCCCATAATTTAAACTCCCCCATTAAATCACAACCCGTTCTCCCCCTTTTTATTTGTCCAAAATAGACAAGGAAAAGAATAAATAAAAATAAGCATGGAGGGTCACTACAAGCAAAGAAAATCAACTAAGATCATCATGGATAAACTTGTAAACATTCACCAACTAATTTTAATTTTTCATTTTTTTTAAAAATGATTTACAAACAAAATTCACTCCATGAATTTACACTATGGTAACAAAATCCTGGATGCGGAATGAATGGGTGTGGACATATTCAATAGGCAAATCAACTCAAACATACAAAACAAATGTGCACGATGATTATGGATACTCCTAACGAATGTACTTCGCACTCATCCTTAGGTGTAAACTCTGTTGAATTCAAATGACATTGACTTAATCAAATCAATAAATCAAAGTTTAAAATTATTTCCACACCAATAAGGTCTAAAACTATGTAATGATTTTTCATGACTTTATCGGGATGTGTAAACCCGTTTATTTATTTCCAACTAAACTCCCTCAAATATATATTTATTTTTCAAGTTATTTTGAGGTTTATATTTTATCTCAATTTAGAGAAATCCTATTGACACACTTTCGGCATATGATTACTTTTATTTCCTTAATTTTTTCTTAGGCTATTTTAAATGGTGGCTTTCACGACATGATTATTATTCACTCGCATCCCTTTCCCATGTTCACTCATCAATTTTTCATATTAAAAAAATTCCTCATGAGCAGCAGTTCTTACATGCACTCTTTCTTTGTCATGTTTTATCGCAAATCGTTCGTTTTAAAGACAGGATTGAGATGAAAATATTTCGACCAATATATGATAGACAATTACAATAATCAAAAAAATTCGTGAAAGTGTGCATTAAAGGAAATCACTAGTCAAACGTGCAGAAACTAATCTCAAATCTCATCTTAATGACTCCAAAAATTATAAAAGCACATAGACGAAATGATATACCATCTTAAAACACTATCGAATAGTCACATGGATATGGAATGATGTTGTGACTTTGTTATCCTAAATGTCCATCCATAAACAGTGTAAACAAAATACAAAACTCTTTTTGACTTTTCCCAAAAAAATTATCAAAATAAAATATTTTTGGCTTTTTAAAATTTTTCTCAAAAAAAATTGAAAATATTTTTGTATTTTTGCAAAAAATTTCAAAAACAAAAATATTTTTGGTTTTTTTGAATAGTATATCAAAAATAGAAAATATAAATACAAAAGTGGCACACCCTAGCAATAGGCATAAAATATCATCATGAAAATCATCATATGGTAGCAAACAAGTCTAAACCTCAATTGTTAGGAGCAGTGGAGTTTTCCAAAGATGGTGACATCATATGAAAAACATCCATCAAATCATGTGAAGTCTTGACCAAAAACTTCACTTGCACCCTAATATGTGCAAACTCTCTCATGTAATCATCCATAGAAACAAGTGTAGGTGGGTGTGGTAACATGTGAAAAAACTCAATGTGACACACTACCCAACTTAAAGAAAAACTCCCTAAGGTATCCTATCTTCTTGCAATTGGTGAAAACATACACATGCCTAGGAACACCTCTCAAAAAATGTCTAGGACGCACTGTCCTATCAGGTAATATATGCTTGGGTGGGTTGGGTTAAGATCCATAAGCATCTATCACAAATTCGAGAACCGGCTCAGGTGTAATGTGGGAAGTAGACGCACCGTCATGACCTATTCCTAGTCTCTCAACATTACCCAAAGCGGGACCGAGGAGCATATTTCTTACCTTCTTAGATGTATCCTCTATAGTGACCTTTACCTCCCTATCTCATTCAAGATCTCTCTCTAATTGGACCACACGAGTTCAAGTTCACTCATTTCCCGACCTATGATGATCAACTGCTCATTCAAAGTAACTTTTACCTTCTCGAGTTGATTCTCCGATGCCTCAAATCCCCTCAAAACCTGAATCTATCTCTCCAAATCTAATACCCTAAGACCTAATTCTTCATTCAACTTCTTTTTCTTTAAGGGCTCGGCGTACAAATCTCTAAACGCAATTTGGAGATCATTTCCACCTTCACTAGTGCACTCACTCTGACATTACCTAGAAACACTCAAACTATCCTCCTCCTCTGGTGTCTCATGTGAACAAGTATCCTCATCTCCGTGGGACAACCTAGGTGTGCTCACGTGACTACCTAAAAATGCAACACACATCCCATTTGAAGATTCATCCTCGGAATCCTTCACTTCTTTCTCACTATTGATAAGAGTGGCTGGGATGGCAATCTTCTTGCCCTTTCTCTTTGGCTTAGTGGGACACTCAAATGCCTTATTCCCCTTACCCTCACATTCAAAACATCTATATTCTTCCTCATTCTCTTTCTCTTTCTATTTCTCACCACTCTCTTTGGCCTCATCTTTCTTTTTATTTTTCTCAAAAAATCTTTTATTGAAAGAATTTTCTTTTGAAAATTTGATAAAGTTTTTGAAATTTTTAGCAAGCATGGCCATATCAAAATCAAACTCTCCCTCAGACTCGGACTCATAAAATCTTACTTTCTTTTTCTTCTCTATCTTCGACACTTCTTCTCCTTTCCTAAATTGGGCTCTAAGTGCTAACCCTTTATCCTTAGGCTTGAAAGTGTCAGGAAAAATGTCAATTTCATATATCTGGAGGTTGCCTACCAGTTCTTCTAACTTGGTACTGCTCAAATTTGCAAAGGAATTCAAAACAGTGACTTTGGGGATAAAACATTTAGGTAATGATTTCAAAATCTTTTTAACTACTCGTGCATCTCGTGCATCAAGAATGAGCTCTCCAATATTGAAACTAGTGTTGATAATATTCGATAATCGTTCATAAAAGTCATCAAAACACTCAGATTCAATCTTGGTAATTGTTTCAAATTGAGTAGTTAAATTTTGTAATTTAGACTCTTTGACCGCATTCCTGCCTTCATGGATAAGTTGTAAAACATCCCATGCTTCTTTTGACATGGTGCACGTCATGATACGTCATAACTCTTCAGGTGTGACGGCACCAAAAATTGCACTTAGCCCACATGAATTAAAAGTTATCGATTTAAACTCATCATCAGTCCAGTCAGTTACACATTTAAGATTAATGGCATTATTAGCAGTGACAGTAGGACGAATCCACCCTCTTTCACAAATAACCCAAATGCGCTCATTGAGGTCCTTTAAATTCTATTTCATACGAGCCTTCTAATATGCATAATTAGATCCGTAAAAAATTGGCAACTTATTACATAAGTTTTCATTCGGAAACATTGCGAAAAAAATTTGAAAACAGTTTTTTCAAAAAAAATCAATATCACAAAAAATTGCAGAAAAAATAAATCGCTCGATAAATTAGAGAAACCCGATCTAATACCGATTTGAGAATGCTATGTGATATCGATTATATGTGGATTTTCAAATTTCCAATTTCAAACTATTTAATTGGAGTCAATTTTAGAGTATCCTAAAATATTCATCTATGTAAGTAAATCAAACCATCACAAATAAATTGTTGACACACGGATTTCATGGAAAAAACCCCTTTTGGGAATAAAACCTTTTATCTCACTGTGAAAAATTAAATCGCACCTTACATACATAATGAAATCTACAATGAATATCTGCAGACACTCACAAAGATACGCAACCTAGAGTCAGCAATGGATCAACCGCAGCGAACCCACAAGAACATGCAACTCTGAATCATCCAGGAACACCCTCAAGCACTCCCAATGACACGCAGTAATCAGCCATAGATTTACCCTCTCTATGAGATAAACTTTAAGAAGATCGTATCTTGGTTTCCAAAACAATTCACTAAACTAATGGGATTTTTGTAAATTGAAAAACAAAGTTTTAAACCCCAAATGTAGAAAACAAAATAATTATGCAGTTTGTAATAATGACCCATTTAATCAAGAATTTATAAAAATCCAGAGTCGGTGATCTCGGTCGAACGACTTAAAATGTCGTTTGAAGTGACCACTCGCGACATATTATACAAGTTTAGAAAACCAAAATAGTGTGATGTCGTTTGATAAAATGTTTCAAGCGAGATTCAAACAATCGTTTGCGGGACATAACCTGTCACTTAAAGTTGTTATTTAAACGATATTGACATGTTGTTTGAATGACATAAACGAAAAATATTTTTTATTAAAATTCCGCCTCAACACTTAGAAAAAATTCTTTTGACGAAAAATGACACCTCAGATGTTTAAAAAAAGTTTAGAAAAGTTATCCCAACACTTTAAATGAACAATTAAGGAACTTAAACATGACCTTGCCAAAATCTATCTCGCAGAGGGTTTTCTGTTGAAGAATGTTGATATTCGAATCCATCTTGATTTATGATTGAACTTGGTCATTTCTTCGACGGTTGTAGCAGTATACGACATACTCTAATGTAAATGGACTATGTAAAATATGTCATTACAATTCGCGCATGAGGCAGATCGTTTGAAAGGGGATTCAAAGCCTTTTAAAGATTTATTGATTTTTCGCTCTGAGGAGAAAGTTAACCGGAGTCAAGCGGGGCTTGAGAGAAATCGCTGGCCTCTAGATCGGTACTCAAAGTATGACCTAGGGATTTTGGTGGATGAGTGAGTGCTAGGAACCTAAGGAGGGGCTTAGGGTGGGTCCGAGGATGGGGTGTCTATAGTAGTGTAAGGTCGAGCACAAAATTCATCAACATTATCAATTAAAGAAATAAGGGGTTTCTTTCTCTACCTGTGGTTCCACACACGCATGAGGAACCTTTATTGGGTGAGAAAATGAAAACGTAGCACTAGGGGAAAATTGGGAAATGTTGTATAAAGGAAAGAATTAAGGAGTAAAGTGTTAGTGTAGTTAGAAGCGTCAAAGACAATCATGAGGTTTCCTAGACAAGATTCTAGGAAGGACAACATAAATATAACCAGGTAGTCAAGGGAATCCCCAAAACCCTCCCTAGTTGTGGGCAAAGTAAAAACTTGCTTACCTTTGGGATTGGATTTAGCGATCTCCCTCGCTTTGGTAGTAGTCTTATCTTCCATAAAGTAGAAATAATGAATGCGTTCAGCAAAAGTACACTTGTTCAAATGACCATTACACCTGGTGCAGACTTGTTCTAATATTTTTTTGTGTCCTCCTCCTCTTTAGAAGTAACTTCTTAAAAGAAGGTTTCATTTCCAACAGCATCTAACCCCAAGAGATCGCATATATCTTTTACAGTGATATTAAATTCACTAAATACTGCCACAAAGGTATGCGACTTGTAATTGCAGTGAGAGACCAACAACTTTAAAGCACTGTTGGGTTTGGTTAAAGTTATGTTTACAAACTGCATTATTCTTCACAAATCAATTCTATGATAAATGATTAGCCTACTTTCCATAAATTACTCAGTCCATGGACACAACCCTTCACAAGATCCACCGCTAGACTTAAACTCTACATTAGAGTAGAAAAAATTCCCTTGCTCTATCGTAAATCTGACTAAGCTGGCACTAAGGACTTACGTCCTATCCCTTACTTCATCACTTTGCTCTACCAGTAAATGTGGAGTTGTCCTAGTAATTTGACGATCAAGATATGCCTCGACCACTGCCCAGAAACGATCTGCGCCACCTAAAAGGAGCACGACGGTGTTTGCCCCACTGAGTTTGACGAGAAATAGTGTCAACAGAAGCGCTCCTAGTGGAAATGCTGGATACAAAGAGTAAAGATGAAGAAATAATAGGTTTGTGTACTCATGTAATGAGGAATGAAGGAAATAAATATTTTTTCTCTCTAGAACACTGGCACTGTAAAAACTCTTAAAAGAAGAACGTTTAGTAGAGAAGACAAACCTCTTTTTATAAGGGACAAGAAATGATTTAAAACATTAGGAAGTGTTAGTCTCACTTGCGTGGTTACACGTTCCCAAATAAAAGAATTCATTACCTACTGGAGAAACAAGCACCGAGGAAGCTCGTATGGATGTCACACGCTGACCCTAGGCCACCGCGTGTAATGGCATGGGAAAGTAAACCAATGCAATTAATGTCACTACTAGAAAATTGATAATTAAGGACACATGTATTAGTGACAGCTTTTAAGACGTCCTTTAAAAAATTATATAAGGGACAGGAAAATTTATTGTCCTTTTAAATATACTATAAAGGACAGCTATTTTTTTAGCGTCCTTTATAATAATTTTAAGGACATTCAATATTTGTCGTCCTTAATACTAGATATAAAAGGACAGCATATGTCGTCCATTAAAATATTTCGTTCCCTCTTTTTTCTTCTCCCTTTCCCTCTTCTATTTTTCGGTCAATTTTTTATGACCAAATAACTTACTCATTCACTTCTCTCTCCTCTCTCACCACATCAAAGCCAAACCTACATTCACCTCAACTCACCCACCTTTGCTCGTTCTCCCGCCATCTCTCTCGTGAAAGTGTTGACTGTTAAACCTCATCTCGCTCTCTTTCATCTACGAAGGATATTCTTTTGTTCGTTGGCCTTGTCCTCTCTCTACGAAGAATATCCTTGATGTCATCGCAACCATCTTGGTCGGAGGGGGAATCTGAGGGATAGAGGTCCAGTCCGAGCACAAATTTTCGATCTCACAGTCATATTACATCTATATTCTTAGGGATTATTTTGTCCGATCAGTTGCCATGTCCAATTAGTTCTTCTCGGATTGTCTACGCTCGTCGCATTTCATGGTGGTTCTCGTCTCCAGGTATCTCCCTTTATACACAAATAAATATATATATATATATATATACATATATATATATATATATATATATATATATATATATATATATATATATATATATATATGCACACATGTATATCCATGTTCATTTTGATTTTGGTTTTGGTGATGGATGATGAGTTCTGATTAAGCTCTTGTTGTTTTCGTGTGTGTGAGCTTAGTTTTTGAGTTTTGAAATTGATTGTGCGGATTTTTAGTGTTTATGTTAGTTTTCTTATGATTCGATTTTGTTTTTAGGGTTTCTTATTGATGTATGTAGTTTTTTTTTAGATTTGAATCGCAATGAACGAGAGAACTGCAATTGACTTAGAAAAAGGATGAGAATTTATGCAGAAAGGCATTTTGAAGCTAAAGAAAATTCTAAAAGGTCTTCCTGAGCCTCAATTTAGCTCAGAGGACTACATAATGATTTATACATATCCTTTTTTACTTTATTACTTTGTTAGATTATGTGTTTGTTTTTATTTTTTTCCCTTAATTTAATTTGCATAACTATATATAACATGTGTACTCGAAAACCTCCTTCTCAGCAGCTGTATGGCAATTACCGCAAGTCATTTAAACAGTACATTACATCAAAGGTATCTTTATTCACTTACTTAAGTCATATCTATGCGAAAATTGCTACATGTAGGAAGCCAATTAGAAGGATATGGTCTGCCTTTCATGGCGGTTCCCATCTCCAAGCTGATCGGATGCTTAAAAAAATTTCTTGGCTCCAGGTGGCAGGTTGGAGAGAATCGGATGTAGTATATTAAAAAAAATTTGGGACTCGACTGGAGAGATGATTGTCGCACACTAAGGAGTCACTCCATCGATGAGGAGTTAAGGCAACTGGGTTATTCTGATGATTGACGGTCCCCTCGGAGATGATCGGAAAATCATTAGTTTCTTCGTGATTCCAGTCTCGTTGTAAATCCACCGGCAAATAAACCTAGATATTTGATTTGTTCTGATACATTGTTTAACATGGATGTCCTTGAATGACAGATTTTCAAGAAATAAATCGTCAGACAACTCTCCCTCGTGAAAAGGTCGGATTCTCTCTTCCTCTGGCATGGAAAAACTTGTGAAGAATAAAGGTATACTTTCTTCTTTTGATTTTGCGATCTAATTTTTCGCTTCATTTTGCGATTTGTATATAACTGATTTTGTGTTTAGAATTGATATTGTGTTTAATTATACTCATACAGTGCAAAGTCAATCTTCCACGAGACATAAATAATTAGTACGCCTGAAAAATAAATGCATACAGCTTGCTAGTAATAGGTTCGATGGTCATCTGGTAATTTGCTTTCTTCCACAAGATATTTTGTGTTTGGTTTGATATTCGATGGTCATCTGCTTGTTAGTAATAGGTTCTCCACTCGATCTTATTTCTCAAAGGAATTTTGTTTTCTAAATGCTTCAGATATAATGATTTGACATACATACATAACCCAATTGACTTCATTGAAGAGACGATTTTGTCATTTTGGTTTTCTATTCGATTGAGATTTCTTACAGATTTGTTGTTGCTGTCTTAATCCATTTTTGCCAAATTTTTTTAACAACATAGCTCTGAATCTCACACAGAATCTCACATCTCTTACTAAGACTAGTTTAACGAAGACTAGTTAAACTATTACTAAGACTAGTTTAAAACCTACAAGAATAACGCTTCCATTGTATGCCCTCGTAGCCCATGTGAATATTTAGTGAAATATCACATTCAAATTGTATGCTCGTGTAATCTTTATACTGTAGAACCTTGAAAGTCTCGAATTCTCTTTAAAAATTGCTGCATTAAATGGTAAAGTGGCCTGAAATAACGGCAAAAAGTAGCCGAACGTAAAATGGCTAAGTTTGTGACCTTATTTAGTTAAATTGGTGGAAGGGATTTGTTGGCGGTTTGGTTGTGGAATTTGTTGCTGCTGCTGTTGAGTTTATTTTAAATGTTAAAACAACTTGGATTTAATGAATTAACAAAGGAAATTTTGTTGAAATTTTTTAAAATTAATAAACGTTTTAAATTGATTAAAAATATGCCGTTGGAGGGTGAAAACAAAAAAAAACTCAAACGACCCCGTAAGAGACATGTACACCTCGCACGAGACCAATGTAACATGTAGGAACCGATTGCGTAGTCACGGGACTACCGATTTGAGAATAACACGATAATTTGGAAAAAATCTAGACTTAGGCTTAAAACACACCGTTAGAGGGTGAAAACCCAAAACGGTCCCGTAAGAGGGACGAACACCCCGCATAGGACCAATGCGACTCGTAGGAATTGACTATGTAGTCACGGGACTCTTGGTACGAGAAATTTACGATGCACGAAACCAATGCAATGTAATCCGTAGGAACTAATCGTGTGGTCACGGGACTCCCGATTTGATTATATGACGATAATTTGGAAATATTTAAAATTAGGCTTAGAACATTTTGTTAGAGGGAAAAACACAAAATAATCTTCAAATGGCCCGGTGAGAGACGCTAACACCTGGAATCGACGACGAAAATATCTGAACTTGGGCTTAAAAAAATGTCGTTAGACGAAGAAATTCCGAAATAGCCTCCAAATGGCCCCACGAGAGGCACGACTCCTTGTAGGGGATCAATGTATCTCATTGGAATTAATCGCATGGTTATGTGACTCCCGGTTTGAGTATATGATGATAATTTGAAAAAATCTAGGCTTAGGCTTAAAACATGCCGTTAGAGGGAAAAAATCCAAAAAGTCCCTAAACGTCCCCGCGAGAGGCACAAACACCTCACTCGGGATAGATGTAACTAGTAGGAACTAATCGCATAGTTATGGGAGTCCCAATTTGAGAATATGATTTTAATTTGCAAATATCTAGACTTGGGCTTAAAAACATGCCGTTAGAGGGTAAAAATACAAAATAGTCCTCAAACGACCCGACGAAAGGCACGAATATCTCGCATGGGACCAATGTAACTCTTAAGAACTGGCCGCGTTGTCACGGGACTCCTAGTTTGAGAATATGATGATAATTTTAAACTATATGGACTTAGGCTTAAAAACATGCCGTTAGAGGGCGAAAATCTAAAATAGTTCCCAGACGGCCGCGCGAGAGGCACGAACTCCTTATAGGAGATCAATATAACTCGTAGGAACTGGTCGCGTGGTTACTGGACTCCCGGTTTGAGAATATGACAATTATTTGCAAATATCTAAAATTAGGCTTAAAAACATGTTGTTCGAGGGCCAAACACAAAATAGTCCTCAAATGGCCCGGTGAGACACAAACACATCGCACGGGACCAATGTAATTCATAGGAAGTGACCGCGTGGTCACGTGGCTTTCGGTTTGAGAATATGATGGTAATTTGAAAATATTTGGATTTAGGATTAAAAACATGTCGTTATACGACGAAAATCCAAAACATCCTCTAAATGGCCTTGTGAGAGACATGAACTCCTTGCAGGGGATCAATGTAACTCGTAGGAATTGATCGTGTGGTCACGTGACTCCTGATTCGAGTATATGGTGATAATTTGAAAATATCTAGACTTAGGCTAAAAAACATGTCGTTAGAGGGCCAAAATCCAAAAAGTCCCTAAAAATCCCCACGAGAGGCACAAACACCTCACTCGGGACCAATGTAGCTCGTATGAACTAACCGCGTAGTTACGAGACTCCCAATTTGAGAATATGATGTTAATTTGTAATTATCTAGACTTAGGCTTAAAAGCGTGCCGTTAGAGGGCAAACATACAAAAAAACCCTTAAGGGGCCTTGTAAGAGGCACGAACAACTCGCATGGGACCAATGTAACTCATAGGAACTGACCACGTGGTCATGTAACTCTCGGTTTGAGAATATGATAATTTTTAAATATCTAGGCTTAGATTTAAAAACATGCCTTTAGAACACAAAAACCCCAAATAGCCTCGTGAGAGGCACCAATACCTCGCTCGGGACCAATGTAAATTATAAGAACTAACCACGTAGTCACGTGACTCCCTGTTTGGGAATATGATCATAATTTATTATTATGACGATAAGTATTATGCAATTTTTCAGCTTGAAGATGATTTTTTTAAAATATTATTTGATTACTGATATCATCTCTTTGTTGTATCCTATTTTTTGCAGGATAATATTTTATCGTTAGCTTTTATCCGCGTTGAACACACGAAGGAGTCAATGGTTTACAACAGGAAGATTGTTTGTGTTATGATTGCGCGGACTTTTGTAATTTTATTGTTTAATTTTATGGTCGTGCAGGCTTTTGTAATGTTATTATTAAATTTTATGACCGTTCATCCCTTACATTATGCTAGTTTTGTATTAACAGGTTTTATAATGTCCATAAAACAAAGGAAGCTATGTCCAATTTTTTTTTATCCGTGAACTATTAAGACTTGTAATATTTTTACATTTGAATGTATGTACATTAGTTTATCAACGTGTGAGATTCACAATTTATGAATTTTCTTTATTTGTTTTTTGCAAATAATAAATATTTTTTCTTTCATATTCGAAATTTGTTGATTTTGTTGATTTGTTTTCAAATAATAAATGTAATTTTAAAAAAATATATATATATATATTTCTTTTAGGACAGCTACAGATGTCTTTTAAAATATTAATTTGGAGCCATATTTTATGTGCCAAAATCTATTTGGGACAGCTATTGATGTCCCCTATACTCCGTTTTAAAGGACAGCAACATATGTCCTTATAGACATATAGTAGTTCTTGGATTTTAAAGGACAGAGCTAAAATGATAGCTTCTTGCTATCCTAAAAACTAAAAAAGGACAGCACTTGCTGTCCTTTTTAGCCTTTTATGACGCCCACCTGATAGGACAGGTCTTCATGTCCCTATGACTGTCCTAAATACTATTGGGGACAGGAAATGGGCTTTTGGGACAGCAAATTAGCTGTCCTTAATTGTGATTTTTCTAGTAGTGTGTGATGGGACTGTTCAAGAATGACCTTTTGTTTTATAGGCTAAGTTAACTATTTGGTATTCTTGGGGAATTTAATGAGTTTGGGGGGAACTTTAAAACCAATTTACTTCCCAAACATAAATATGGATATTTAAAATTTGTTAAGAATTTTTTTATAAAATACATCATAGGTTCCCCTAATATACGAGATTATAAGGTCAATCGAGTGGATGTTTGCTAAAAAAAAATGATCGCTCTAGCATATTTTCACAAGCACATCTCTTTTCATAAACTAAAATAATGACTTGCTTCTTCGAAAAACCTCACTCACAAGAAAAAAAAATTCAGCTAACAATTACATGACCATTTAATGGTTATTCAAAAGTGGCTTTTATTTACAGGTCAAAGGTCACTCAAAGGAATAAGATGATAGTTCTTATAATATTTCTTCATGACTAAACAAATATTTCTACGAAGGGAAAAATGTAGAGGAAAGTTAAAACTAATTATTGATCAAATGTTAATCTTTCATACTAAGGTCCATTAAAGGATGATAAAATGCAAAAGATAAGGACCAAGATTGATCGAAAGAAGATTATTCGGAGGCATTCCAACAATTGGAAAGATCGCTTAAAGACATTTCAAAATGAGAAACGTCTTTCGAGGGACCTCCATACAAGAAGCAAGCTTGATCGAAGGGGATCCAAGAAACACACTTGTAGTATAAACTTAGTTTATATTTGTTCTCATTTGTCAATTATTTAAAACCTATTTTTAATAATATTGAGGCTGCTTAGTACCTATGAAGGACCATGTCTGGCAGGACATGGGAGAGCTCACATGATTTATCGAGTGACATCATTTTGGTAATCTCATAGAAATTTGGTTTGGAGGATTGAGAATATGATAATGTTGGGAAAAAATCCTAACCTCTTTGGTAAACTTGGAAAAAACCTCTCTAATAGGGTCAAGTTGGTGTTCCGAAGCACCTTTTCCCAAAGGGACCTCGCACGAGGGACTTCATCCAGTAAAACACATACGATGTAAGATTATTCGAGCAACCTTTTCTCGAAGAGCTTCATTTGGTTGACGAAACAACATATCTTTCTGCTAATATTTAATATCTTTAAGACGTCATGATTTCTGACGCTTTAGGTGCTCGATAAAGTTAGTATTTGAGTCAGTGAATTTCTTTTATCATTGGTTCATTTAGGGGAATATCCCATCATCCATCACAGAAGAAATCTTTGTTCCAACCTATCACATCCCAATCAATGTAGGAGACATTCTTATGGCTTAAATAATGTTCCCACCTAAAATAATATCTCATGCATTTAATATACTATCCTTTATATTAAATGCACATTATTCTTATCATTAAATGGGGATAAAAATATTTAATAGAGGAATGATCATCAATCACACTTGTTAAGGGATGGATTTTTTATATCTAATTTCCCCATACACGAGAGCTTCCTATTAGTCATCACTATCAAACTTTATCCTTTTGTTCTTAGAGTTTAACCAACCATTATTGTTAATCATTGTCACTTACTGAGCTGAGAGGTTTTCTACCTTGCCTTTATTTTTTTAAAGTGCTTGTTCTTTCTCCTTTCAATCAAGTTAGTTGTTGAGACTCATTTCATTTATTGTGTTTATAGGATATTTATGTTGTAAAAAATCATTTAATATATATTTTGTCGTACTGAAACCACTTATTGCAAGTGTTGGGATTATTCATTAAATTTATTATTCTTCATGCATTAATTATCATTCTGAAGGGTATTACGCCTCGTTATATATTAATTATATTTAACAAACCCACAACATACACGAAGAAATTCATTCCCGATCATTTATTGGATTATAAAATGGTGGATATTAGAACTGTGATATCCCAAGTTCTAGAACTTCAAGTTATTCTTCATGATATTCGTGTCAATGTCATATCTCTTAGAGAATCATTTTAAGCAAAAGAAATTATTGAAAAATTTCCACTTTCTTGAAAAGAATTAAAAAATTACTTAAAACACAAATGTGAAGAGATGAATCTTGAGGATTTAATTTTCCATGTGAGAATAGAGGAAGACAATCCCAAATTTGAGAAAATAAGTGGAGGAAATCAATCCTTCGAGTTTAAGGCTAATGTAGTGGAAGAAGAATCAAAAGATAACAAATAGAGAAAGCACAATGGATAAGGTCAAAGCAACGGATCTAAAAGTGCTAAGAAGTTCAAAGGCAAATGTTACAATCGTAGTAACCTCGAGAATCACTATAGGCACTAGCAAAAACTGAAGAACGACAAGAAAAAATTTTCAAGAAAATGTGACGAAATTACATGAGCTCTTAGAGAATTTAAATGACCTCAACCTCTCTTCTATGGTTTTCTAATACAACTTCATTAGAAACAATAAAGATTGGCAGGTTGACACTATTGATACACGCCATATATGTGCCAACAAATAGATGTTCTCCTCTTATAACTTAGTTAGAAATGATAAACTACTATACATGGGAAACATTTTAACTTTAAAGGTTGAAGGACGTGGAAAGGTGGCGCTGAAGATACCAAGTGGAAAAGAATTAACTCTTAACGATGTGCTTTATGTGCATGATATTCGTAAGAATTTAATTTACGAATCTCTGGTAAGCAAAAATGGTTTAAAGTACTATTTGTGTTGGAGAAATTTTTCCTTACTAGAAATAACATGTATGTAAGGAAGGTATATCTCAGTGACGAGCTCTTCAAAATGAATGTAATGACCACTGATCGAGGGCGAAAAGTAGCGCGTGTCAAACGTTGATCGTTGTTTTCTGTTCACCACCTCAATATAAAAACCTAAATTACAACAACACTTGCGGGGCAAGTCTAGCGGTAAGTCGGGTATCGAAAGATCCACCGAGATGAGTTACTAGAATTCAATTGATTTGATATTCCAAAATAAAAGGGAAAAGGTGTGATTACAAACTAAAAAGGAAACAGATACATAAAAGGTAAATGTTTAATCTAGGCAAGTGTATTGAAACTAGACTAACAAAGTGAGTAAAACTATAGGTTGCGTCGAATATCCCTCACCCAAGTTAATTTGAATAAAATGGACACAAGGGTCGACGAGTTATTATGAATGCATCTAGTTTCAACAGTTAATTGAATCAAGGGTTGTCACGTCCCTAAATCCTCATAAAAGCCTAATAAGATTTTGGCATCAACAAATACCCCATAAATTGCGCACGAAAGGTCGTAAGCACAGGACATACATGATATGCCCCGTCATATCTCCTAGGCGCAATAACTAGGACAACGCACCCGAAATAAACCCGTAAATGTCATCACCAAAACCAAGCCACGCATCAACTCGAGTGAGTTACATTCAAACACAACCTAATTTAAATTAGCTAGAAAGCATCTTAAAAACGCGATAAATTTACACTAGAAAGAAATGAAAGAAATCATGTAAACCTAAATTAAAAAGCATGTAAATTACACTAGAAAGCAAGAAATAATGAAATACACACTATATTAATGGAGAGGAAGATGAATGTACAATCTTACAAACCCAAATGTTGTCACACCATATGAGGAAGAAGAAAAGAGCTCTCAACTCCCAAACCCTAAGCTATTCTAACCTAAAACAAATTATTTCTGATATTTACAATAAAAATCCTTTATATAGTAAAATGAATTAAATTAGAAAAGAAAAGGGAAAAGAAAAAAAAGCCCAAAATATCTGCAGAAAATAGGGGATCGAATGATCGACCCCTTTGGTCGATCGATCGATGGTTGAAATCGTGGAAAAAATCTAAAGGATAGATCGATCAATCCTTTTGATCGATCGATCGATCAAGCAGGTCTCAGCCAAGGCAGCCTGCTGCATTCCTTTTCCTCCTCTTTTGGTTTCATTATTTTTCCTTCCGCTAAAAATCCCATAACTTCTTCGTTCTGAATCGTAATCGTGCACCGTTCGCTGCCACGCGAAGCTTGCAAGGAGGGCTACAACTTTCATGAGATTTTGGGCCAGGTGCCTAAGATTTTAAAAGACTAAAATGCCCTTGAACGTGCGATCGCTAACGGAAATCGAGCAGAATGCTTCTGAACTTCACACTTAGCATCCAAATACCTATAAAAGCTCAATTAACCCCTGCAAAACATGTTAACGTAGAAATCCAAGGTTGTCTGGTTAACGAGCATAAATATAGGGAATAAGATACCCAAGGGGGCTAAAATGCGTAGGTTCAGAGGATGAAATACGCAATATTTGCATATCATCACACCCCCTAACTTACACATTGATAGTCCCTAGCAATGAGATAGGATGCAATAAGAACTACAAGCAAACCAAAAATCGTATGAGTACAAAAGTATCGTATAAAAGCAAAAGGCCAATTTTGTGGGCGATTCAATTGCATTTAGCGTATGCAATAAGTCGTTTAACCCCTAGGTCACCCTAGTGGACGAGTGTCGTCTCGTGAGGGTTTTCGAGGATAATACCCACAAACATTACATGGTTTCCTCAAAATATGCCCAACCCAACATGCGACATGCCCAACAATAGCGGACAATATTTTATACACATTATTAGCACATTGAACGAATTCAAACAAAAGTCTGAAATTATTAACATTATATAATGCACCTCATATAATTGAAACCTTAAAATGTGGGAGGGGAGCAAGCACATGCAAAGTGTGATTTGGTAAAAACTTATATAAACCGAATAAACATTAAAGCAAGCATACATTCAATCCTCACGGGCATTACACTCATCAAATGAATTCACTTGAAACAGGGAGTGATGATGCTTAAATCTAGCACCACTAGGTAAGTGATGATGAGCTCAAACTGTAAGTGCCATGGAAGCCATAGATGTATAAGTATGTAGAAGGAGGTGATTATAAGAGGAATAAGACAATAATGTATAGTGGTTCAACCAATTTGTCCTACATCCACTATGAGTGTGTGATCCACTAAGTATGGGCACTAATGGCCTTGGATACAATGCACATAAGCTCACTTTCTCTCTCTACTGTGTGTACCAGTAGAATTTTATCTAGGGTTACCATTATCAATAGATCCATCCTCCGTAGGGTACCCCCCAAGTATGCATGGTGCATGTGAATGATGATCTAGCCAATCCCCTGCTGACACCTGTAGATGCCAAATGATGGCATAATATTCCCTCACATGAGGGGGTGATATTGTTATAATGGTCTTCCACGTGCCATGTGAGCCTCACGTGCACTGTTCCATGCGTCTCCCAAACCACGTGCTGTGATGATGTCACCCTCGGCCTATGATACAAGGCCGAGGCCGAGGGAAAAGTTCCTTTCGGTAGTGAGTCTGGCCTAACTTAGGCCTCGTACTATCATACCCTCGAAGGGTCATCTGAGCCTGATGAGGGGTCGGCCCCTTGAAGGGTCGTCTGAGCCTGATGAGGGGTCGGCCCCTTGGAGGGTCGTCTGGGCCTGATGAGGGGTCAGCCCCTTGAAGGGTCGTTTGGGCCTGATGAGGGGTCGGCCCCTTGAAGGGTCGTTTGGGCTTGCTGGAGGGTCAACCCCTTGAAGGGTCATCTGAGCCTGATGAGGGGTCGGCCCCTTGAAGGGTCATCTGAGCCTGATGAGGGGTCATCCCCTTGGAGGGTTGTCCGGGGCCTAATGAAGGTTCGGCCCCCTGAAGGGTCATTCGGGGCCTGCTGGAGGGTCGGCCCTCTAAAGGGTCGTCTGGGGGCCTGCTGGAGGGTCGGCCCATAGGAGGGTCGTCTGGGCCTGAACCAGGTGAAGTATGCCCTCGGCCTGGCCGAGGGTATATGCGGGTATATCAACCAGGTGGAGTATGCCCTCGTGGGTTGTGCTTTGCCTTGGGTAATGGGCCCACTCATTACTAAGGTATATAAGCAATTTTTGAAACCTTTCCTTCTCTTCTTCTTCTTCGGGCCCAAGCTCTCTCTCTCTAGATTTCCAAATGACAAACCACCATTTTTTCAAATTTCAACATTTCGAGTTTGGCAGTCTCGCTCTTCCCTCTCAGGTAATCCCTCTGCCCCAGTGTCCTATTTTCCTTCATTTCTTGCTTGCTTTCTTATTTTAGGCTTGTAGTGTAGGATTTTCCTTAGGGTGTTTCATAACTTTTCTGGCGTCTTCTCTGGCGACTGGTTCTTGAGTGTTCTTGATTAAAACACTTGATTTCTTTTGTTTCAATCCAAAAGTCCAGTTTGGTCAATTGTAAACTTGTTTGTAGGGTCTCCCCCTTAATGCTTAGGAGGCTTTACAGTTTAGCCGAGGAGTTCCCTTCCTTGAGAGAGAAGATATTTGTAGAGATCAGACGAGTAGAGGAAGAGGAGGAGAGGAGATGAGGGGCCGACCCTAATTGGGTACGACCCATTTTTCCCATTACTCTTGACACAATAAAGCCATCCGAGTCTTCTGGGTCGTCACATCGTCCAGCCGAGAGCTACTCAGGAGAGATGGATGAGAGAGTCTCGTCACCAATAGGTGCAGGTCCTTCTGGGAGAAGAGAGACGTCTGATCTAAGCCCAGGCCAAGAGGTCGAGGGTATGGTTGCTTCTGAGGCTGTCCCTATGACAACTCTATCCCCACATGCCTTCCATATGGATTTTCCTCAGGGGCCTCTGACAAGTGATCAGGCAGAGGGAGAGGGGACTGAGGGTGATGGTGAGGACTCAGATGCTGACCCAGTTGATAACTCCCATGCCTCGTCCTATATTTCCTCGATCAAGGATCGTGACCTCTTGTTGTGGAGGCATGCATACGGTGTGTCTCCCAACATAACTATGAGGGTTCCCTCTGAGTCTGAGAGGGTCTTTGAGGGTCAAGAGGGAGAGGTTGCAGTATACGAACAAATGTTCAAGGTTGGTGTCAGATTCCCTCTGCATCCTGCTGTCATAAATATCTTGTCAGCCCTCGGCGTTGCCCCCTCTCAACTTCCTCCTAACTCCTGTAGGACGATCCTAGGATGCATCTCCCTGTGGAAGAATGCTTTCACCGATGAGCCCTCGACCGACGTATTTTTGGCATGTTATAATATCACCTCCTCATCCAAACAGCCTGGGTATTATCACCTGGGGGCGACGAGGTCTGATAAAAAACTTCTCCACGTGGCGCAAACATCCAACCACGATTGGAAGAAGAGAATTTTCTTCGTTTCTGGGGAGTGGGAATTTTCCGCCGAGTCTCAACATTTGGACGATAGTACGAGGGTTCCCAGAAGATGGTCAAACCCCTCGATGAAGGCCAGGTCTGATCCCGAACTTAGTCTGGATGAGAAAGACATAATTGAGTATCTGAGGGAACGAGGGAGAGGGGGTGAAATTGCAAAATTTGAAGATCTGATGACCCCCAAGTTCCTCAAAGAAGCTGGTCTGAGGTTCAGCCCCCTGACAGAGCTATGTGAGTTACATTATTTTTTGCTCGTTCTTTACTTTTTTTCAAGTGTTTCATCTTTGCCTCTGCATTATTCTGATGTGTGGTCTTCTTTTCAGTTCGTCCTGCAAGTATCTCTGATCATCTTTGGGAAATGACTGCCTCAAGATTGCTATTTGGTCTAGGCAAGGAGCCTCAGCAGCCTCCGAGGAAGGCAAAGGCCATGGGGCCGACACTTATTGAGCCGACCACTGACATTCATAAAAGAAAAGAGCCTGAAGTCCCTGCTGACCCTCGGTCGGATTCTAGGACGAGGGCAAGGGTAGAGGCATCTGAGGGGACTGGTTCCTCTTCCAGCATGGGGGCCTTCTGGTCCCAAAACTTAGCATTTTTGAAGGCTGAGCCGTCTTCCCTGATAGCCAATCTGAGGGAGGCCAAAGCTTCTATGTTCTATGCCCCCTCGGCCGCCGATTATGATTTCCTTTCGAAGATGCCCCCGGCCAAGGTGTATGACTATGATCTGCACGCCTAGCTCAGGTATTTGTTCTCACTTCATTACCTTAGTTGCATTCTTCCACAATCTATTTTCTCGGACTCTTGACAACTGTTTATTATTTCTGTGCAGTCTGTATGCGCCTTTACCTAGGCCACTAAGTGGATAGTTGAGAACCAAGAGAAATTCTATGAGGCTGAGAGGTCTATTCAGCACGAGGCTGATTTATAGTCAGAGCTTGAGACTGCGAGGGCTGAGTTGGAGAGCACCAGGACTGAGCATGCGAGGATCCTGGACGAGCTGACGAGGCAGCATGATGCAGACATGGCGGCCAAGGACTTGCTTCTTAAAGAGAAAGATGAAGCCTTGACCCATTAGGGGGCCGAATTTAAGACTGAGTTGGATGAGGCTGTGAAGAAGGCAGAGGCCGATGCTGTGGAGGCCTACAAACTTTCAGATGAGTTTCAAGGCTTTGGCCTTGAATACTTGGAGAGGGGAATTATGACGGCCTGTCGGTGGGTCATCCTAAAGTTTGCTGATGCAGTGTCGTCTGTTCGACCTTCTCTTGAGGCAGTTCAACTGGATGATCCCCTCATTGCTGAAGCCTTAGCTCAAGTGGAATCTCAGCATGTAGAAGGCACAGGCACGTCTGAGGATCGACATGTCTTGGTCATTGAGGATACTCCTCTTATTGATGTTGAGACCCTGCCCTCTGATGCTGCTCAATAGGGTGGCTATTTGTAGCCAATACCCTCTTTATTTACTCCATTTTTGTACTTTACTTTTGTAGAACAAACATCATTCTGTAATAAAATGCCTCTTTCTGTCTTCCATACTTGTCTCTTATACTATTTGCATTGTGATGTTTTTAGATTGACAATATCACTAGCCCCCTCCCTCGTCTTTCTTGAGGGTAAATGAGGGGTCGTCCCCACCATTTGCCCTCATTATAGCCGAGGGTTTTTAACCAATTGTGATTGATGCTCAAGTCTTCCCTCGTCTTTCTTGAGGATAATGGTGGGTTCGTCCCCTCCATTGACCCTTATTATAGCCGAGGGTTCCAATTACCAAATTAATGGTTTTTAATAAAGTCTTCCCTTGAGAACAATGGTGGGGTCGTCCCCTCCATTGACCCTCATTATAGCCGAGGGTTCCAATTACCAAATTAATGGTTTTTAAATCCTCCCTCGTCTTTTTTTAGGGCAATGGTGGGATCGTCCCACCATTGACCCTCATTATAGCCGAGGGTTGTAATTACCAAACTAATGGTTTTTAAATCCTCCCTCGTCTTTTTTTAGGGCAATGGTGGGGTCGTCCCCACCATTGACCCTCATTATAGCCGAGGGTTGTAATTACCAAACTAATGATTTTTAAATCCCCCCTCGTCTTTTTTAGGGCAATGGTGGGGGCGTCCCCACCATTGACCCTCATTATAGCCGAGGGTTGTAATTACCAAACTAATGGTTTTTAAATCCTCCCTCGTCTTTCTTGAGGACAATGGTGGGGTCGTCCCCTCCATTGACCCTCATTATAGCCGAGGGTTCCAATTACCAAATTAATGGTTTTTAATAGTCTTCCCTCGTCTTTCTTGAGGATGGTGGGGTCGTCCCCTCCATTGATCCTCATTATAGCTGAGGGTTTCAATTACCAAATTAATGGTTTTTAATAAAGTCTTCCCTCGTTTTTCTTGAGGACAATGGTGGGTTCGTCCCCTCCATTGACCCTCATTATAGTCAAGGGTTACAATTACCAAATTAATGGTTTTTAATAAAGTATTCCCTCGTCTTTCTTGAGGACAATGGTGGGGTCGTCCCCACCATTGACCCTCATTATAGCCGAGGGTTTTAATTACCAATTTAATGGTTTAAGGTCTTCCTTGTCTTTCTTGAGGACAATGGTGGGGTCGTCCCCTCCATTGACCCTCATTATAGGCCGAGGGTTATAATTACTAAATAAATGGTTTTTGAGTCTTCCCTCATCTTCTTTGAGGACAATGGTGGGGTCGTCCCCTCTCTTGACCCTCATTATAGGTCGAGGGTTATAATTACCCAACAAATGGTTTTTTTAACAAAGTCTTCCCTCGTCTTTCTTGAGGACAATGGTGGGGTCGTCCCCTCCATTGACCCTCATTATAGCCGAGGGTTCCAATTACCAAATTAATGGTTTTTAATGAAGTTTTCCCTCGTCTTTCTTGAGGACAATGGAGGGGTCGTCCCCACCATTGACCCTTATTATAGCCGAGGGTAGTTTTTAACCAGCTCAATGGTTTTTCAAATCAAGTCCTCCCTCGTCTTTCTTGAGGGTAAAGGTGGGGTCGTCCCCACCATTGACCCTCATTATAGCCGAGGGTCGTTCTCCAAAGATGATCCCATGCATACTAGAACTGATAAACACAAGACGAGAGGAAACACTGAAATTTCTCATTAATTTTCGAAGTGTTCTGTTGGAGCAACACCTATTACAACTGTCGTCCGATAGGACTTTACAAAACTACTGATAGTATTTCTTCAGATGATCTGCATTCCAGGGGTTGAAAAAGGGTTCCCCCTCTAGGTTTTCTAGTCTATAGGTCCCACGGACGACTTCATCGATGACCCTATATGGGCCATGCCAATTAGGATGGAGCTTGTTGGGCTTCTGCCAAGTCTTTTTGAGGACCAAGTCCCCTACTGCAATTGGTCGCTGCTTAACTCTCTGATTGTAAAACCTTGCAGTCCTCTACTGGTAGGCAGCTTGGCTTATCTCGGCGTCCTCCCTACTTTCCTCAATTAGATCCAAGTCCATCCTCCTTTCTACCATATTTCTCTAGGGGTCATACATTTGGACCCTGTGGGTAGGAAACCCGATCTCAGTGGGGATGACGACTTTCGAGCCATAAGCCAGCATGAACGGGGTTTCTCTGGTAGAGGTCTTAGCCGTCGTCCTGTAGGCCCACAATACAATATATAACTCTTCAACCCATCTTCCTTTTGCCTCCTCAAGCCTCTTTTTTATTCCACCTAGGATTGTCCTATTCGTAACTTTCATTTTCCCATTGTCTTGAGGTCGGCCTAGGGTAGAGAAGAATTGTTTGATACTCACCCTTTCACAGTACTTCTCTAGAGATGTATTTTTGAACTGAGTCCCGTTATCCGAGATGAGGGTGTTGGGGAGACCATATCTACATATAATATTTTTCCAGATGAACTGGAAGGTCTTCTGCTCTGTAATCGTGACCATCGATTCAGCCTCCACCCATTTTGAGAAATGGTCAATCGCTACAATGAGGAACCGATAGTTATTGACTGCCCTTGGTAAGGGTCCCACTAGGTCGATCCCCCACACTGTAAATGGCCATGGGGATGTAATGGAGGTAAGAGGCTGATGGGTTTCGTGAGGGATGGTGGAAAATCTCTAGCATTTATCACACTTTTTTACATATGCCGCGACATCTTTCCCCAAGGTCGGCCACCAGTACCCTTGGGTGATCACCCTCTTCGCTAAGGATCTGCCCCCAATGTGGCTTGAGCACGATCCTTCATACACATCTTGTAAAATGGAAGGGACTTCTGAGGGATGAACACACCTAAGTAAAGGGAGAAAAAACCCCTTTTTGTACAAAGTGTCTCCGATGACAGTGAATTTTGCAGCCATGTACCTCAGCTTCTTCCTTTCTTGCCTTGCTTCTGGCATCTCTCCCTCTTTAATGTATCTGATCGGAGGGTCCATCCATGAAGCTTCCTGAGAAACATTCAGGCAATTGCTAAGTGTTCCCTCAGCGTCTTCAATAGTTGGCCGAAGCAAAATTTCCACTGGGACCGTCCTCCTGATGTTTGTCCTAGTTGTCAAGGCCAACCTAGCTAGGGCATCAGCTCGACCATTATCGAGCCTAGGTATCCTCTTTAACCTTACTTCTCTAAAGCCCTTCAGTAATGACCTCACCTTTTCAAGGTACCTAGCCATCCTCTCGTCCTTGGCCTCGTAGGCTCCTAGTATCTGATTCACTACTAGCCTCGAATCACTATGAACCAAAATCTGGCCGACACTAAGAGATCTGGCCAAGAAGAGGCCTGCTATCAAGGCCTCATATTCGGCCTCTTTGTTGGAGGCCTTAAAGTTGAACCTCAGGGCGTACTCAATGTATGTGCCGTCGGGTGCTGATACTATTAATCCAGCTCCACTCCCGCTTTCGCAAGAGGACCCATCGACGAAGAGACTCCATACGGTATGTTCTTCTGAGAAACTTCCCTCGGTGAGTGACCCCTATCTAAAGAGATATCTTCCCTCTTTATTTTCAGCCACTTTCCTTCTAGCGGTGCTTGTCTCAGCCTTATCTGCAGGTGTGTCGGTGAGCTCACCTTGTCGGGTATCTACCTTCCCGAGGCTCTCACCCTCAGCTTCATCATCTTCCCAAGTAAACTCGGCCACGAAATCTGCCAATGCTTGCCCCTTAATGGTCGTCCTAGGATGATACACTATCTCAAACTCCCCCAGCACTATAGCCCAGGCCATTAACCTCCCTAATTTTTTAGGCTTGTGCAAAACCTGCCTAAGGGGAGAGTCAGTGAGGATGACCATTGTATGGGACTGGAAGTATGGCTTCATCTTTCTCGATGCATGGATCAGGGCATAGGCTAACTTCTCCATCCTTGGATATCTTTTCTCTGCCCCCTGGAGTGCCTTGCTGTTAAAATACATAGGCTTCTGTACTCCATATTCGTCTCTCACAATGGTTGCACTGATGGCTGACTCTAAGACGGTGAGGTACACATAAAGTCGTTCACCCTGCACGGGCCGTGACAACAGCAAGGGAGACCCCAGGTATGATTTTAACTCCTTGAAGGCCTCATCACACTCTTCATTCCATTTGAAGGCTTTTCTGAGAATTTTGAAGAATGGTAGACACCTGTTTGTGGCCCTAGACACGAACCAGTTCAAGGCAGTAACTCTCCTTGTGAGTCTCTGAACGTCTTTAATGGACTTGGGGGTCTTCATCTCAATAAGGGCCTTTATGTTTTAAGGATTGGCCTCGATGCCTCTTTGGTTGATAATAAACCCCAAGAACTTCCCTGCTCCGACCCCGAAGACACACTTGGCCGAGTTGAGCTTCATCTGGTATTTGTCCATCGTATTAAAGGTCCTCTCTAGGTCTGCCACATGATCATATGCCTTCAAACTCTTAGTCAGCATGTCATCTATATAGACCTCCTTTGACTTCCCAATTTGGTCTTCAAACATTTTATTTACAAGGCACTGATACATTGCCCCTGCATTATTCAGGCCAAAGGGCATGACCCTATAACAGTATGTCCCTTTGTCGGTAATGAAGCCTGTTTTCTCTGAGTCCTCAGGGTTCATAAAGATCTGGTTGTACCCTGATTAGGCATCCATGAAGCTCATGAGCTCATGGCCTGCGATAGCGTCTACCATCTGATCAATGCGAGGGAGAGGGAAGCTGTCTTTGGGACAATACTTGTTGAAGTCTGTGAAGTCTACACACATCCTCCACTTTCCGTTGGCTTTTGGGACAATGACAGTGTTGGATATCCATTCAGGGTAGATGACCTCTCTGATAAACTCAGCATCTTCTAATTTTTTGACCTCATCCCTTATGACCTCATACTTTTCTCTAGAGTAAATTCTCCTCTTCTACTTCACCGGCTTTGCACCCTCTACCACGTTGAGCTTGTGGCTCATAACTTCGGGGTCGATCCCCAGCATATCTGTGTGACTCCATGAAAAGACGCTCTGTCTTCTCCTCAACAGCCTGATAAGGTCTTCCTTGATATTTGGCTTCAGAGACTTGCCGACTAGGACAATTTTTTTCGGGTTATCCTCATTGAGGACGATGGATTCTACCACTTTGGCGACCTCTCTTTTCTTTAGCTTCGTCTCGTCTCTGGGGTCTAGGGTGTCAATATTGTAAGTGATTGTAGCCTTATTGTGTGCATCTCTTTCTTCAGTGGAGTTGTAGTAACATTCTCGCGCTGTCGTCTGATCCCCCTGAACTTCCCCCACCCCGTATGGGGTAGGAAATTTAATCATCTGATGGACCGTAGACGGCATAGCTTCAAACCCCTTGAGGGCCACACGCCCCAGTATGATGTTGTAGGCCAAAAACACATGTTCATCCATCACAAAGAAACTGACCTTCTTGGTAAGCCATCTCGGCCACTCGTCCCCCATCCTGACATCGGCCTCATACACTCCAAGGGGATGAACCTTTTCCTCACTAAACCCGATAAATGGATGATGGTACGGGATGAGTCTAGCACGACTGAGGCCTAAGCCTTTGAAGCACGGCCAAAACATCACATCTGTATAACTGCCCCCGTCGACCAACATCCTCGGCACCTCACACCCGTGCACCCTAGTTGTGATGACGAGTGGGTCGTCGTGTGGGGCTAAGAGGCTTTTAAAGTCCATTCTTGAGAACTCCACTATCAGAGTGTCCATATTGACCTTCTTCCTCTTTTTTGACTTGACCTCCAGAGAGGTTGAGTGTACCGTCTTCGTCACTGCCTTAGCCTCAGCCACATAGGACTTCCTATCTGCGATCTCTGACCCTCATCCTGCTAGACCCCCGGAGATCATTCCCACACCAAGCGAGATTATATTAAGCCTCTTGATAGGGCCTTGGTCATCTCTCGGCGGGAGGTCAGGGTCGTCCTCATCATCCGAAGGGTCGTCCCCTCTTTTTTGAGGACCTTCTTTACATGCATCGCCTCGCTTTTTTCTGGGGTCGTCCCCTCGGTCCCTCTTGAAGGCACCTTTGTCGACGTACTTTCTGAGCTTCCCTTTTTTCAGCATCTTCTCAATCTCATCTTTCAGAGCAAAGCATTTGTCTGTCACGTGGCCATGGTCTTGGTGAAATTCACACCATAGGTTCTTATTCCTCTTGTTGGGGGCTGCCCTCAACTTCTCAGGCCACTTCAGTGACCGGTCACTCTTTATCTCATTGAGAATATGTTCACAGCTGACCGTTATAGGGGTGTAATTAGTGAACTTGTCGTCCGTAGACCTCTTCTTCCCCTCTTTGATTTCTTAGGGTACTTAACCCCACTAGCGCCTCCTTTTTCGTCTTTGTATTTTGCGTCCATCGCCTCTTCGGCGTTCATCACCTTTCCTGCTATTGACAGTAATTCAGCCATCATCCTTGGAGGGTCTTCAGTAAGCTTCCATAACAGCTTCCCCTTTTGGAATCTTCCAATCAGGGCTGTCATAGCTATGCTCTCCTCATAGTCTTCCACCTTCAACTTTTCTTTGTTGAATCTGGCTATGTAGTCCCTCAGACTCTCATTCTTCCCCTGCTTAACATAGAGCAGGTTGGTGGTCTTCTTCTGTGGCCTCACCCCAAAGCAGAAGTTATGGATAAACCGGTCTGCCAACTGCTTAAAGCTTTCAATGGAATTTTTTTGGAGAGACATATACCAGACATGTGCAGCCCCCGTCAGAGTACCAGAGAAGGCACGACACCTCATCTCATCTGAGATAGAGTATATGTTTGTCGCTGATTGATACATCTCAATATGGTGGACAGGGTTGGTACTCCCGTCATATCTTGGGGTGATCGTAGGTGGTTTAAACTTTGATGGAGTAGGGAAGTTGACTATCTTCACCACAAAGGGTGAGCCTATGGAGTATCCTCTCTGAAGAGGGTCCCGGCTCTTCAGTATATCACCGATCTTATCCTCTAGTCGCTGGATCGAGTCATTCCAGGGCCTCGTAGGATCGTCTTGGACGATGTTATCCCCTGCCGCCTCTTTAAGGTGGACGAAAGGTTCTTCTATGGCAGGCCCGTGTCGACTGTTTACTTCCCCCTGAACGTCGTCCCGTCCCCGGGGTCGGCCCCCGTGAGGTCGGCCATCTGCCGCCTCCCTTCTGGACCTCACATCACTCCTTGATCTGGACAATTTTTCCCGCAGGTCATTTACTGGGCCCAGCCTCTCAAAGGCTGACCCCCTGCTCAAGCGATCAAAAGCAGAGCCTCTCGGGCGATCATCAGGATTTGGTGTCCCACACTTTCCTCTACTCTTCTAGAGAGGTCGTACAGTATTGTTGGAGACCTCATATGGCTCCCAGCATTCTATGGGGGCCTCTTCTCCCTCCAGATCATCATACCTGTCATCAGAGCAAGGGTTTCCTTGCCTCCCCAGGCATAGACGCCAGGGGTCAGCAACATCCCTACGTCGCTGACGTGGTGGCAGGTCTTTGCATGGTGCCTGGGGTGGTCCCCTAGCTTCATGATGTCCGCTGCTGGAGTAATCATCTCAGGTGAAACCCCTGGTGGTCTTAGTATGTTCTGGCTTAGAGCTGTGAACTGCTCTTGCATAATCCTCTGGCTTGTTGCCAGAGACTTCAAGGCCGCCGCCACATCAGCCATCTCAGACTGAGGTGTTGGCTGACTGGAATTGGGTCCTCCCCCATCATCCGGTGGGGGAAGTGGTGGTGGTGGCATCTCAGGTGCCATGTGTTTGAGCTATGAAAAGTTGAACTGAATAAAAGACTGGTGAGCTTGAGAACCTTAGTGGGTCTCTTTCAATGGTGAAACATCTCCTCTTAGGGGGAGAGCTGGCTCACCACCAGAGTGCCCAGTGAGGTCAAGTTGTACAAAGGAAGGGATGTCTTCTCGTTCCCACAAATAGCACCAAACTGATGATGCTTAAATCTAGCACCGCCAGGTAAGTGATGATGAGCTCAAACTGTAAGTGCCATGGCAGCCATAGATGTATAAGTATGTATAAGGAGGTGAGTATAAGAGGAATAAGACAATGATGTATAGTGGTTCATCCAATTTGGCCTACATCCACTATGAGTGTGTGATCCACTAAGTATGGGCACTAATGGCCTTGGATACAATGCACATAAGCTTACTTTCTCTCTCTACTATGTGTACCAGCAGAATTTTAGCTAGGGTTACCATTATTAATCGATCCATCCTCCGTAGGGTTGTAGGTGACAAGTATATATAGGTCTTGGGGGGTGTAGTGTACCCCCCAAGTATGCATGGTGCATGTGAACGATGATCTAGCCAATCCCCTACTGACACCTGTAGATGCCAAATGATGACATAATATTCCCTCACGTGAGGGGGTGATATTGTTATAACGGTCTTCCACGTGCCATGTGAGCCTCACGTGAACTGTTCCACGCGTCTCCCAAACCACGCGCTGTGATGATGTCACCCTCGGCCTATGAGATGAGGCCGAGGGAAAAGTTCCTTCCGGTAGTGAGTCTGGCCTAACTTAGGCCTCGTACTGTCGTACCCTCGGAGGGTCGTCTGAGCCTGATGAGGGGTCGGCCCCTTCTGAGCCTGATGAGGGGTCGGCCCCTTGGAGGGTCGTCTGGGCCTGATGAGGGGTCGGCCCCTTGAAGGGTCGTCTGGGCCTGCTGGAGGGTCGGCCCCTTGAAGGGTCGTCTGAGCCTGATGAGGGGTCGGCCCCTTGAAGGGTCGTCTGAGCCTGATGAGGGGTCGTCCCCTTGGAGGGTCATCCAGGTCCTGATGAAGCTGAAGGGTCGTCCGGGGCCTGCTGTAGGGTCGGCCCCCTGAAGGGTCGTCTGGGGGCCTACTGGAGGGTCGACCCTTAAGAGGGTCGTCTGGGCCTGAACCAGGTGGAGTACGCCCTCGGCCTGGCCGAGGGTATATGCGGGTATATCCGGGAGGTAACACACGAAACATGTGGTCTAAAAAGTAAATGGAAATGGAAACTAGTCCGCACACATGTCACAAATGAAGAACGCTATATATAAATTGAAAAACTGTAATCTCAATGAAAGATACCGCACATTAAAGGAGGCGAAATGTATTTTCATAGATTATCAAAAATATTTAAACTTTTAAATTACATCAACCTAAGAGAACATAGGACTTGACTAGGGTTATAATGTAGGTTAGGCTAGGCTACGAAATGAAGGAATGTATGTACAAATTCAAAGTGTTCGGGATGAAAACTTGGGATAATGGGAAAATGCGGGCAATATCAAAATTGGAAAACAAGTTCCAAAAAGCATTAGATACATCATCGGGCAGAGTAATGAAAGATTATTGAACACTATACACAACATTTACAAATTTCTCTTTCTTTTTCTTTTTCTTTTTCTTTTCTTCTTTTTCTCATTTTTTCTTTTTTTTTTTTTTTCTTTTTGCTTTCTCTTTTTCACTTTTTCACATCTCTTTTCTTTTCTTTTCAAAATCTCATATGCCTAAATTGCAACTGACACACAACCACATAATTCAATCCCAAGAAACATTCTAAACAAAGGTGCGAAAAGTGTATGTATGGGCTAAAACTCCAATGTGGAGTTGGTTATGGGATTGGGGTTATGAAACGAAAGGCTATATTTAGGCTCAAAGGGGTTAACGAGGGTAAACATATATGGGTGAGGTCAAGGCTAATATGGATGATATAACAAAAAATGCGTATGATCATTTCTAAATTTTATGCAATTCTCGAGTCAAAACAATATATGAAAATCATGATCAAGTATCACATTTCAAGTATGAACTCAATTAATGAACGATCAAATGAAAGAATAGTGAGATTACCAACGAATTCAACATTTTCAATGAGAAAAGAATAGTGTATACACTCACAAATGACGAAAGGTACAAAGCTTACTCAGTGTAAGTATATACAAGGCAACAAAAGATTACCAAGTTAAAAAATCGTAAACCAAATCAATAGAACGAGAAAGGTTCATGTGCTCATGCGATTAAAGGTTAATTCATGAAGTTATTCATAATATCAATAATTGAGACTAAAGTCTAATAACTTCTAAAATCGAGAACATGCATCATTAAGTTGTCTATTGGATCGGGCAATTATTAAAATTTATCATCGAAAACAAAGGCAAAATGCCCAAAAAAGGAGAAAAAAGCAAGAAAATCTTTTTGAAAATTTTCAATTTTTCTAAGAAAAGCATACTAAGTAACTAACATGGACTAATTAAAAAAATGGATAGAATATCCCACACCCCCTAACTTAAAACTTGACATTGTCCTCAATGTTAATTAAGAACCAAGTTAAAGAGAGGAAAAGAGTGATATTACCCAAAATTGGAGCGATCTCCATAAGAACAAGTCCAAAGAATCTACAAAACAAGTTAGTACGGAGCATAGCAAAAACAAATAACAAAAAGTTAACTAATTACACTAGACTAAAATAAAAAGAAAGAAAGAATAAAAACCTAACTATATACAACCTACTATTTAGGCTTCACACTAACTGTACACTAGAAGTCTAAACAGCTGAGGGTCCACCGTGAAAACTATTTGACTTTGGAGGATAACCGGTGTACCCTCACATACAAGCATGCCCTCCAAAAAATATGAATTCCATTTTAACAACAGAAGGCATGTGTAAGGCGGAAGAAAGGAACCATCTCCAATTAAAAGTTTTGGAGGGACGATGGGGGGTTTGTATTGAACGGGTGACAAAAACATGTGGGGACCGAGAAAAGTCGAATATCCTCCCAATGATTTTGAAATTAGAATGGGAGGCAGCGCACACAAAGGCAAAGATGCCATCGTGGAAGGCAACTCGAGCAAGTACTCCTCATCGATGAAAAGGTTTAAAACATTAAAGTTTGAAACCAAATCATCGGGTACTTGTGACGGTGTGATAATAGACAATGAAAATGGGGATGAAAGAAATTCAAACTCATGAGACTTATCATCATCGCATGAAGATTGAGTTTCGAAGGAAATAATATCATTTTCAATGAAATGTTCTTCTTTGGGAGCCAAAGAAGAAATCATTCCATTGCAAATAGATATTACGTCATTTTCATCCTCACTTTAAATATCTATTATGCAATGGGAAAAGTCTAGAATGGTTTGTTCCAAAGTAGGCACAAGTACCTCATTTGGTTCAAAACATTCCTCGACTTCGAAAGTCTCAGAAGGAAAATCGTCGTTGAACTCAAATAATAAATCCAAGTCATGTTCCCACAAACGATTTTCTTCCCGATAATGATTTTCAATTTTCTCATTCTCATACATACGCAAACCCTCGACGAATGTCATAGGTCGAGGTGCGAATGCATGAAAATGGGAACTTTGAAAATTACCATAGAACTTAAATGAAAACTCATTATTATAGGAATTTTGAAAACTATTGCAATTCGTTTCAAAATTCCTATTATAAGGAGGTAAAGGCCCAAAATCATTATCATCATCATAAAAATTCCAATAACCCAAATTTTGACTTTCGTTATCCTCGCCCAAAGTCATATTTGAATTTGCAATTCTTTGGGATTCTAAGTATTCACCGAAAGTCATAGGATTACGAGCATTTTGAGAATTATAACAATGATTACCGAAATAATTGGAATAAGATATGCTTAACCCAAAAATGGCTCGAGATAGCGAATTCCACAAAGTAAGTGCGCGCGGGAAAAATTCGAGCATTTCTAAGTGCTCAAATGTGGAAGTCTTGCAAAAAGGTTAACAAATAATACAAATAGAAAGAAAATACTACGAAATACTAAATCAAATAAACTCTAAAATAAACTCATCCCTCGCAACGATGCCATTTTGATCGAGGGTGAAAAGTAACGCGTGTCAAATGTTGATCGTTGTTTTCTGTTCACCAGCTCAATACAAAAACTTAAATTATGACTACACTTGCAGGGCAAGTCTAGCGGTAAGTCGGGTATCGAAAGATTCAATGAGACGAGTTGATAGATTTCAATTGATTTAATATTCCAAAATAAAAGGGAAAAGGTGTGATTACAAACTAAAAAGGAAAAAGATGCATAAAAGGTAAATGTTTAATCTAGGCAAGTGTATTTAAACGAGACTAATAAAGTGAGTAAAACTATAGGTTGCGTCGAATATCCCTCACCCGAGTTAATTGGTATAAAATGGATACATGGGTCGATGAGTTATTACGAATGCATCTCGTTTTGACAGTTAATTGAATCAAGGGTTGTCACGCCCCTAAATCCTCATAAAGCCTAATAAGATTTTGGCATCAACAAATATCCCAGAAATTGCGCACGAAAGGTCGTAAGCACGGGACATACATGATATGCCCCGTAATATCTCCTAGGCGCAATAACTAGGACAACGCACCCGAAATAGACCCGTAAATTCCATCACCAAAGCCAAGCAACGCGTCAACCCAAGTGAGTTCCATTTAAACGCAACCTAATTTAAATTAGCTAGAAAGCATCTTAAAAATGCGATAAATAAATGCAATAAATAAACGCGATAAATTTACACTAGAAAGCAATGAAAGAATGCATGTAAACCTAAATTAGAAAGCATGTAAATTACACTAGAAAGAAAGAAATAATGAAATACACACTATATTAATGGAGAGAAAGATGAAAGTATAATCTTACAAACCCAAATGTTGTCACACCATATGAGGAAGAAGAAAAGAGATCTCAACTCCCAAACCCTAAGCTATTCTAACCTAAAACGAATTATATCTAATATTTACAACAAAAATCCTTTATATAGTAAAAGAAATTAAATTAGAAAAGAAAAGGGAAAAGAAAAGAAAATCCCAAAATATCTACAGAAAACAGGGGATCGATCGATCGACCCCTTTGGTCGATCGATCGATGGTTGAAATCATTGAAAAGATCTGAAGGATCGATCGATCGATCCTTTTGATCGATCGATCGATCAAGCAGGTCTTAGCCAAGGAAACTTGCTGCATTCCTTTTCCTACTCTTATCCTCCTCTTTAGGTTTCATTATTTTTCCTTCCGCTAAAACTCCTGTAACTTCTTCATTCTGAATCGAAATCGTGTACCGTTTGCGGCCACGCAAAGCTTGCGAGGAGGGCTACAACTTCCGTGTAGATGTTTGGCCAGGTACCCAAGCTGTGAAAAGGATAAAATGCCCTTGAACGTGCGATCGCGTATGGAAATTGAGCAGAATGTGTCCAAACTTCACACTTAGCATCCAAATACCTATAAAAGCTCAATTAACCCCTACAAAACATCTTAACGTAGAAATCCGAGGTTTTCTAGTTAACGAGCATAAATATAGGGAATAAGATACCCGAGGGGGCTAAAATGCGTAGGTTTGGAAGATGAAATACACAATATTTGTGTATCATCAATTGTGGTACCAAATAATAATAAGAAATCTATTTCTTCTTACTTTCATGAGTCCTTTAATAATTGGCATGAAAGATTACGTCACGTTAATTATGATATATTGTGTAATTTAATTTCTTTAAATTTATTGTCTAAATGTGAATGGGGTCCTAATCATAAATGTGAAGTCTGCGTAGAATCAAAAATGACAAGAACACCCTTTAGTTTAGTCGAAAGAAGTATTGAACCTTTTGACTTAATTCACACCGATATATGTGATTTGAAATTTGTACAAACTAGAGATGTTAAAAAGTATTTCATTACTATAATGAATGATTGCAGTCTATATTGTTATGTATATTTGCTTTGAAGAAAGGATGTGGCAATTAAAGGTCAAACTGACAATATAAATCATAATCAAAACTCAAAGACAAGAGAAAGTTAATCGCAAAGGAATAATAACATCAAAGATATGGCAAAGACTAAAATATATAAGTTTGTTAAGAGACTATAAATAAATATTTAAGATCAATACATTCTCTAAGTTATTGATAAGTCTCTCAAGTATCATAAGAATGTAGAAAGAGTACAAGCTCAAAAAAATCAATAAGAATGAAAATATCTTCACAAGAATATATGTAAATTAAGTAGCTTAATCAAAAGAAAAATAATTAATTAAAAACTACAAAACTGAAGAGCAAGGGATTTTTTTTATGATATGAAGTTTTCTCATACATATATTCTTACTTGATGAATTGGATCTTTGGAATGCATGTCATTCCAAAAGGCAAAAATGTTGATTTGACTGGTAATATTTTATCATTGTCAATATTTCAAAAACGTCATTTCATTAAAAGAATTATTTTTATAAAAGTCATTGGTATTTGTACAAAGTTTTATATCCATCCTAAATCATTGAAAAATACCAAAGTAAATGAGCATTGAATTAAGCATCAAATGTATACAATTAGTGAAATGGCATTAATAATATCATTTAGACAAATTTATGCCTTTTAAATATAAAATTTATGTTACATATGTATAGGAATCTAAAATGACATTATTATCTTAATATTTGTTCTTAATATGTTAATTTACGGGCCTAATAGTTCAGAATTCTAACCACTGCTCTACAATAATTTGATGTTGCTATAAGACATAATTAAAGATTTATTTATCTTCCCTTTTAAACGAAATTTTGAGAGAAATAGTTTACATAGTCAAAGAAAACTTGAAAGATCTTTATTCTTCATTAATACTTATACTCATATTTTAAAAAGATATTTAAAGTTTCATTGATATTTACTATGAATTATTAAAGGCATATATTGAAAAATTCAAGAAAACATATATTATTTGTTGTTCATCACATTTGTATCCATTTTAATAATTAATAACTTCTCACTCTTAATCTTCATTATACATAATTTAAGTGAATGTTGTATGAACATTTGAAGAGTCATTGCTATAGGCAGTCATGATCGTTAAAATTGCGGGTTAAGAAATTATAGTGCGATATTTCCTCTAGAATTTCTTAAATTTTTGAATAATTGTATTCCAAGTCAACTCAAACATGTTTAAAAGCATTACTTTCAAGGTCTTTTTAACTTCTTTGTTGTATGAAGGTATTCTTAGTTATTCATGTTTGAGTTGTGAATATTTAAGTTTGTTCGACATAATTTAACGTTCATGTTGTAGGGGACTAATCTTGAGATGCATTTAAATGGTTTTCGTGTGAATTTTCTTAGGTGCCCTCCCACAACGTGGATGTACATGTACAGTGTGGAACCATGTTAAAAAATGGTTCTTTAACTATCATATCTTTAATCTTATTTACATATTTTTTTGTCATTTGCTATTATTTATAGAGATGTATTTCTATAATTAAGTTATTAATTTTTCATAAATTTTTCAAACACCCAAACCACCATCTATTGGGTATCTTGATCATCAAAACTTAGTATCAGGGCCTAGCTCATACATATTTTTGTAAGGAAATAATTATATGTTCAATTATTATTTCATATATAAAATTCCTTATTATATAATTGTTAATGGCCAATACTAAAAAGCCATATTATATTTAGTGGATCTAAGTGTGGTTATTGGAATAATTAAATGAGGATATATTTCATAACACAAATTACATGATAAATAATTTAACAAGGATATATTGCAAGCTACTAATTATTTAATATTTAAAATGGTTCATATTCTTAATCCGATACCTCAATTAAATCATCATGAGAATTAAAGGACCCACTTGATCACTTGCCTTTCTTTGGCAATCAATGTGAACCGATATTCCATATATGGACCATCAAGATATTACATAATACCAATGAACACCAACACAACTATATTTCATGATAATCCATCACATTATGAATTTGAGTCGATGCTTTGAGACCCAAATCCATGCGATTGAAATTAATAACCACATAGCCACTAAAATCAAAGCTCTACATAAACCACCAACTGCATTAGATATGGAAATAATGATTTGATAACTCATAAAATATATCAAAGCTCTTTTGAAATTGAATCTAATATAATTTATCCTAAAATGAATGTTATTAATTATAAGAGACTGAAAAGGCATTGGGTTGTCTAGCTCTAGAACAACTACGTCTCTATTCTAAACCCTAAATACTCCAAAACATGATATATATATATATATATCAAGATACAAAATTATTTTTAGGAAGAAACACAAAATATCGAATATTCAGTCCTTTCCAAACGTGGGAATCGTTTACTTGCTCCCACCATATATAGGCGTCTTTTAAGTTATACTCAACCATCGAAGACAGACACATCACTGCAGCTCCTCAATATTTTTAGATTTGTGGGCATGTTATATATTTAGATTCAATCACATTTTTTCTTTAAGGGGTTTTTAAAATTTGAAGCTTAAAATGATCGGCGGAAAAATAAGAGTCAAATATTATTTATTTGATGTCTCGACTCGATTACATGTGTGTGTGTGATATGTATTTCTCTCTTAGCTTCTGAATTCCATTTGTTGAGGAAAGAGGGAGCGTTAGACGTAGGAAGGAGGAAGGGCTAAAAAAAGACAATTCAAAGTGATACATGATAGGGTAAAATATGTAGGGAGAGGAATGGTGTTTTGATTTGCGTGTAGACACCGATGAAATTATGTAGAAAACAAAGGTTAAAATGGTCAAATGAATAGATATATAGTAACCTTCCCATTCTTTTTAAAGTTATAAGGGGAAAATGGGAGAAAGGACCGAAAGGGGAATTAAGATAAAGTAATGGAAATATTGACATAGTATCCATTCTAAGTTTCTGACTCATTTTAAGTAGTTAAGATAAGACACGCCATTTATGAAGATTTCATTAGAGATTCATTTCATAATCTTAATGGATTGGTTTTCAACTAAGAGTACGCTTGAAATCTTAATGGAATACTTATATAATTTAGTGTTCAGCAAATACAAGACCAAAGTTTATCTTATTACCCTAAACAAGCATCTAGGTGATAAAGAAAATAAAATAAAGCATGCAATCAAGACAAGGAAATATGAGGAAAAAACCCTTTGGAGGTAAGAACTTTTTCAATCAGCACTATAGAGTTTTAAAATATACAACTTACAAAACTTCTATAAAATACGACTCTCCCCTGAGACGTCCACGGGTGGTGGTTCACCCTCGGTATCCATCGATCAACTTTTTTCTTCCTTCAATAGTGATCCTCTTGAGAACCACAATGGTTAAAGTGAAGAGTATCTCTCCACAAGAGTAACTTAGATATAGAACTATCCAGGGTTTTAAATGGATTCACATATATAGTTGGGAGTGATGATTTATGAATCGAAAGGAGTTTTTGACCTAAAGAAAGTGGAAACTTTTACATAAGGTTTTCAGAAATCTTTTTCGCAAAATCTCATTTAAATTCTATATGAAACAAGTATTTATAAGTCGGCAAAAAATTTGAGGTGGTGGCATTTGTTCGAACGAAACTATGCTTGTTCATACAAGAATAACATCTCGTTAGAATGACAGTAAGGTCGTTAGAATGAAATAGCAAATATCATTTGAACAAGCTTCAAATGATGCAAAAGAATACACCCTCATTAGATGTTTGATCAAAGTAAACTTCAAACGACACTTCAAATGAAAAGATGATCTCGTTAGAACTAGATTCCCATCTTGTTTGAAATAGATGAGCGAACTTTGAAAAACATTTAAATCCAAAACAATGCATCGATTTTAAATACACCATATCCTAATTATAAACAAAAATAAATCCAAAAACCTAAATTATTATATACCTTTGTATTGTGGAGATCATCTTAAATTTGGAGATGATGAAAATTTGGTTCTTCGTGATGGATCGAATCAAACGGTAGAGAGATACACCAAAATCTATGTAAGACTAAGCTATTGAGCAATGACAGAAAATATGCTCTTACAAATATCCCCCTTTTGGCTATTTTGGTACAAACATAAAATTGAAATCCAAATTAGAATGAAATCCTCTAAGATAATAAAAATATTCTGATAACCTTCCAAACCCTAAAAAGGATAGGTACAAGAATAATTATGTCTTCAAAATAAATTCTTCAAATCTCCACTTCTTCTTTGTCTTGTCTTAGGCACTTTGTCTTCATTGAGTGTAATATGAATATGATCTTTCAAAAGTACCTATACACATGAAAGAAAGAAAATATCCCGTGAAGCATCAAGTTTGATATGTAAAATAAAATTCATAAAATTCTCCCCATAAATAAAACTCCTCATAATTTGTTCCCCCTCTTTCATTTTTTTTTAAATAGATAAGGAATGGAAACTAATCATGAAATGTAAAAAATAAATAATAAGAATAAGATATCATCACAAAAAGATATGAATGAATAACAAGCAATAATAATCTTAAAGGCTCCACAAACTATTAATACAACACACCACGGAGAAACACAAAAATAACCGAATTATGGAAATGAAATGTATGGGTGTGAACATATTCTATAGGTTAATCAACGTAGACAAACATAACATATGTGCATAACGGAATGAGACACCACTAACGAAAGATCTTAAAGTCTATCTTAGGTGTAAAAATGGTGAACTGACACTTCTGGTTTTATGTGCCTTTAATATTTTTGGCTCTTTTCCTTGCAAATGGTGGCTATCCATGCAAAGTCAATATGTCTTTCATAACCTGATTCCATTGCTTAAATTATCGGATAAATAATTTTCTTTTTTTTTTAAATTCGGGTAATGGTTCTTACATGCACTACTTTTATTATCTCATTTTTCACATTTGGTTAGCTTTATAAGCATGATTGAGATGAAAACACTATAATTGACATGTGAAAGGTAGTGAAATACTTAAATATGTCTGTGCTCGTGTGCATTGAAGGTGACAAAGAGTCAAACATATATCAAGTAGTCATCATATCACATCTTAATAACTCCACGCATCATAAAGCACAAAAATAAAATGATGTCATGTCTCAAAACACTACAAATAGTCACGTGGATATGGAACAAATGGGTAACTCGGACATCTTTAATGTCCATACACGTATGGCGAAAAAAATACAAAACTCTTTTTAGATTTTTCAAAAAATTCATCAAAAATCTTCTTATCTTTTTCATTTTTTCTCTAAAAATAAACCAAATTCTTTTTGGATTTTTCCAAAAAATTTTAAGAAAAATGTGAATCTTTTTTATTTTTTTAAAAAATATGTCAAAATGAAAAAAGATAAATACAATGATAATACAATGGTAGCACAATCTACTAATAGGAATAAATATGAATTAGCATTAAAATCATCTTGTACTAGATAACATGTCCAATCTCGATCAAAATGCAAATACCTAAAGACTTCCTAAGATCCTCAAATCGAAGTGCATCTAAAGGGTTCGTGAAAATATTGGCTAACTGACTATCAGTGCTCACAAAGCTCAAGGACACGGTCTTCTTCTCAAGTAGGTCTCTAATAAAGTGCTCGATTATCCTAATGTGCTTTGTGCACGAATGTTGGACTAGATTACGTGAAATATGAATGGCACTCATATTATCAGAGGAAATAATCATCAGGCCCTTTGAAATTCCGTTATCCTCCATCATTTGCTTCATCCATAAGATTGGCATGCAATAACTCCTGGCAGCTATATACTCAGCCTCCGTTGTGGACAAAGATATGGAGTTTTTCTTTTTTCTCATCCACGAGACAAGAGCACTCCCAAAGTAGAAACACCCACACGAAGTGCTCCTACACCCATCGACATCCCCGACCCAATCGATATCTGAATAGGCGAACAAAGTGTCATTTGTATCAAAGGAATATAAAATACAATATGATAGAGTCCTACTCATGTATTTGATAATACGTTTAAGAGCGTGCAAGTGTGAATCTTTCAGGGATAACTGATATTATGCACAGACTCCAACACTAAAGGTAATATTGGGTCGACGAGTTGTAAGGTAAAAAAGACAACCTATCATGCTACGATATAAAGTCTGTTTTACATCATTGGCTAAAGCGTCTTTGCTAAGCTTTATTGATAAACTCAGAGGAGTTCAATCGTGCTTTATGGAGTCTGCTCCAATTTTATTTACAATGTGTCTTGTATATTTGGATTGAGATGTGAATATCCCATCCTTAAGATGACGAATTTAGAGACCTAGGTAGAATGTGAGCTCACCTACCATGCTCATATCAAACTTACTCTTCATCACCTCCTCGAAAGTGTGAGCTTAGTGGGAGCACATGGATCCAAAGACTATGTCATCCACATAAACCTAAGAAACCAAAATAACACCATTATTTCTCCTCACAAATAACGTCTTATCTACTCCCACTCTCTTAAAGTCATGAGCTAATATATAGGAAGTGATCATCTCGTACCAAGAACGGGGTGCTCACTTAAAACTATACACGGTTTTCCTAAGATATTAGACATGTCATGGATGCTTAGGGTCTTCCAACCCTTACAGTTGTTCCACGTAAACCTCCTCCTGTAGAATGTCATTCATAAATGCACTCTTAACATCCATTGATTTGACTTGAAGTGTAGATGACATGATATGTCGAGTAGTAAGAGGACTCATGCTTAGCAACATTTGCGATTGTCTCCTCAAACTCTACACCCTTGATCTATTTATAGCCTTTAGTGGCCAACCTATCCTTATTGCTAACAGTGGTGCCATTTGCATCCATTTTATTCTTGAAAATACACTAGGTACCTATCACATTAGTATCGTTAGGTCGAGCGACCAACTCCGAGACATTGTTCTTTCTAACCTGAAGAAACTCTTCTTGCATATCTGATATCCAATGTTCATCCTTGAGTACTTCTTTCACATTCTTGGGCTCAACTAGTGATGTGTAGCACATACATCTAACAACATTTTCGAGTTGATCACGAGTTTTGACACCTACTGTAGGATCACCATATATAGCGAAAGGATCATTACTCTTTTGAACCTAAGATGATGTATCCCCCAAAATAATAATGGGGTCCACTGTGGTATCATGAGGAATGATGGGTCATCACCATGGGGTGCATCATCCTCACATTGCGGGCTAGGAGTAATAAACGTCGGTGGCTCATCATATCTAATCATGACGTTTATTGACTCCATAACCTTAGAGCTAGCCAGATTATAAACCTAGTAAGCCCTACTTATCGAAGAATATCCTAAAAAATCCTCTTGTCACTTTAGAAGTTAAATTTTCCTAAGGGCTCTCTATCTTGCAATATGAAGCATGTACTCCTAAAGACACGAAAATATAATTGGCTGACCTTTTTACCTGTCCACAACTCATAAGGCCTGTGAAGTGTGTGCGGACGAAGATATACCTTATTCACTATATGCTCCCAAAATTATCTATGCACGTTTCTCCCAAGAAGCATTGATTTAGCCCTTTCTTATATCGTCATGTTCTTCCTCTCAACAATCCCATTTTGTGAAGGAGTATGAATGGATGAAAACTCATGTTTTATGCCCACTTCATTACAAAAACTATCCACTTTCACTTCTTTAAATTCAGTGTCATTGTCACTATGCATCTGATTAATAGAGACACCTTATTGGTTTTGTAGGACATGACACTTGGTTTTAAGGGTCTCAATCGCAACACACTTTTCTCAAAGGAATCCTATAATCGAGTATCTTGAAAATTCATCGACTATTATGAGAATATATATCTTACCACCTAATCTCTCCGAGTGAGTAGGACCCATAAGATCCATGTGAATCAACTTTAAAACACAGGGGTGGTAATGGTATTCAACTTCCAATGGGGGACTTCAAATTTGTTTACCATGTTGGTAAGGTCCATATATCAAGGAAGTTGGTTTCCTAAATGATGTTAAGGAAAGAACTAGGTCCTTTTCACTAATCTCTCAAGATCTCTAAAGTTCACATGATCTAGCCATTGATGTCAAAGGGCCATAGTGGAGACCGTGGCACTATTGCGCATAAAAGAGGACTTGGGCACAATCCTATAACAATTATCTTTCGTCCTCACACCTTGTAGTCATTTTTTATCGGATTGATCATAAACATTGCATTCATACTGGTTAAACTTTATTGTAAAGTTTGCATCGAAAAGAAGGCTTATGCTAATCTAGTTCTCTTCCAACCCCTTCACGTACAACACATCATCTAGCTTAGGAAATTTGGGCATCTTAATACTGCCATGACCTAAAATTCTAGATCTATTCTCATATCCAAAGGTGACTTTACCTTCCTTGCAATACTCAAGGTAGGTAAACAATAATATGTTACTTATTATGTGCCTTGAAAACCTTCTATCAAAATATTATTGTGAAGTATTTTAAGCCTTCAGAGCAACATGAACAATAAGGTATTTCTCATATCGCTTAGGTAACCAAGTAAAGGTAACCTTTTATTTTCCCTCATCGTTATTGACTCTAGTTGGAATGTTGGAAGCATTCTCAAAGGGAAAATACATCCATTGAAATACTTCCATTAAAATACGAGAAGTCGCGACTAGAAATTCAATTTGCTACCTAAGACTAGGAAAGTCGCTAAAGTGGTGTATGGGAGTATGTGTACGACTAGTTCTATCTAATTTAATGCAAAACTCTCTAAGGTGAACTATCCTTTTGAAAAAGGTTCAAACATAAATAAGTTTGGGAGTAGCTCAGTTTTTTTTTCTTGGTGAAACTATTCTATCTGGGTTAGGCCAACTAAATGGATTCAGTTGAGGGATATAAGGGTACACCACAAACTTAGGAACCAGCTTGGGTGTGATATGGGAAGTGGATGCACCGTCATAACCTAGTCCTTGACTCGCGATGTTTACTAAAGTAGGGCCGAGGTGCATCTTACCAACCTTCTTTGATGTATCCTCAATAGTTACCTTGACCTCCCAGGCACGTTCGAGATCTTTCTTGAGTTAGGATACAAGGGCTTCAAGTTTTTCACGAGTCTCTATGGATGCTTGGAGATCGTTCGTAAGACTAGGCACCTTATTGATCAAGTCCCCATTCTCTCTCAACTAAACAAACTCTTTCCCCCAAATCTTCTCTCACTGTGAACTTACTCTTTTTCGACTATCTCAACTCTTTCTCTAGAGCTAAAACTGTCATTGCTAAAACTTTATTTATTTTTTTGTTTTAAAGGACTCGGCATAGGTGTGCTGATGGTCACTCTCGTTCTCACTTAAATAATTTTTCCATCATTCTCCTCGAAACGTCTAGATTCACTGAAGAGGTATTCATGTTTAATATCTTCCTCGTCTTCATTAGGTGCACTATATGTACTAACATGACTAGCCATGAATGTGATAAAGTTACATCCATGTGGTGATTCTTCTTCTGAACTCACTGACTTGACCTATATATCACTAAGCATGATGTTTAAGGAAGCTTTGCCTTTCCCTTGACATTTTAACCTAGTTGTACGCTCAAGAGCTTTGTGATCCTTTTCCTCGCACTCATAACATCTCTCCTCGTATTTCTATGGGAATTTTTTCTTTTTTTTCAAAAATTTTCTTCCCCGATTTTAATTTTTTATCTTTCTCAAAGCTTTTATTATCTTTGGAAGTATTTTTCTTTTCAAGTTGAAAATTTTCTTTAATTTTTTAGAAAGAAGGGAGAATTCATCTAAGTTATAATCAAACTCCGAATCGGATGATGTTTTCTCTCTCTTTTTAGGCACTTCCCCTCTCTTTCTAGACTGGGATTTATGTCCTACCCCCTTATTCTTAGGCTTAACTATTTTTAGGAATATATCTATCTAGTATATTTGAATATCTCTTATAAGTTCTTCTAACCTAATAGTGTCTAGGATCCCTAGTAAATTAAGAACGGTGACCTTAGGAATAAAGCAGGCAGAAAACGATCTCAAGATTTTCTTAACTACATGCATCTCGGGTATTTTCTCACCTAAATTGAAACTCGAGCTAACTATGTCGAAAATTCATGCATAAAACTAATCGAAGGATTGAAATTCAAGCATCGTGATTGTTTCAAATTATGTGGTGAGGTTCTCCAGCTTAGAAGCTTTCACAACATTGGTATCCTCATGAGTGAGTTGGAGGGTATCCGAAGCTTCTTTAGATTTGGTGCATGTCATAATACGGTAGAACTCGTCAGGGATGACGGCTCCCGAGATGACACTGAACCCACGAAAATTGAAATTGCTCCACTTAAATTAATCCTTTGTCCACTGTGAGACAGTTTTAGGGCCGACGACATTATCAACTGTAACAGTGGGAGGATTCCACTCTCTTTCACGGACTACCCAAACACGTTCATCTATGGCCTTTAAAGCATACCTCATCATAGCCTTCCAGTATGCATAATTTTTACCATTGGAGATGGGCACTCTATTATACAAATTCTCTATTAAAATCAAAATTTTCTAATATCAATTTAAAAAATTGACACCAAGAGAAAAATATTTTTGCAGAAAATATCACATAGTAAATTTGTACAATATGCTCTGATACCAATTTCAGAGTGCGCTTGCGATCTTAATGGAATATTTATATTATTTATTGTCCATCACACATAAGACTAAATTTTATCTTATTACCCTAAACAAGCATCTACGTGATAAAGCAGATGAAATAAAGCATGCAATCAAGACAAGGCAAAATGAGGAAAAAAACTTGTCGGAAAAAACTTTTTCAATTAGCTCTATAGAGTTTTATAAGACACAACTTACAAAACTTCTATGGAATACGGATCTCTCCAGAGTTGTCCACATGTTGCGTTCCTCCCTCGGTATCCACCGATCAGCTTTTGCCTTCCTTCAGTAGTGATCCCTTCGAGAACCACTATGGTCAGTAGTGAAAAGAATCTTCCCACAAGAGTAACTTAGATATAGAACTATATAGGGTTTTAAATGGATTAACATATATAGCTGAATCAAAGGTGTTTTTGATCTAAAGAAAGTGATAACTTTTGCAGCAGGTTTTCAGAAAATGTTTTCGCAAAAGTCTCATTTAAAATATGTACGAAATAATAATTTACAAGTCGGCACAAAATTCGAGGAGAAAAAAATTGTTCAAATGAAAACTATGCTCGTTCGAACGAGAATAGCATCTCGTTAGAACGACAACAAGGTCGTTAGAACGAAATAGCTAATCTCGTTTGAACAAGTTTCAAAAGAGTTTTGAACGATGCAAAACAGTACGCCCTCGTTCAATGTTCGATCGAACTAAACTTTAAACGAAACTTTGAATGAAAAGATGATTTCATTAGAATGAGATTATCATCTCGTTTGAGCGAGATGCGGTAACTTTGAATTTTTTTTGCAAATCTAGAAAAATGCCTCGATTTTAAATAAATCATCTCCTATAAACGTAAATAAATTCGAAAAGCTAAATTATTTTATACCTTTGTATTGTGGAGATCATCTTAAATTTGAAGATGATGGAAATTTGGTTTTTCGTGACGGCTCGAATCAAAAGGTAGCGGGATATGCCAAAATCTATGTAAGCCTAAGCTATTGAGTAATGATAGAAAATACACTCTTACATCAACTATCATTCTAGTACCAAAGTTGTATTGTGCAATAATTTAAAGAAAACTGCACTGGTACATCGGGAATATATGGAACAGGTCCACAAGTTAAATTGAACTTTGTATAGTAATTATTATTGTGTTTCAGAGTATCACAAGTTTGTAAAAGGAACCTATTCAAAATCTTTAGGAATATTGAATAGTGAAATGTTCATGTAATTATTACATTGATTTCTTATGGGTCTGTTTTAATTAAATGGATGAATAAGCTGTTTAACAGGGGCATTTAATTATAGGGGCATTGTAGGTATAATATTCTAGAGGGATCCTCATTCAGGATTATTTGACCCCGAATTGTAATAATTTATTGATATACTTATATATTTACATTATAATATTGAATATGATCTTTGGATTAATAAATATTTTGATAGAGTATCAAATAAATTAAATATTTAATCAAGGACATGTGAATGAGAATCCCTTTTTATAAAATAACTTTGAGATAATTAATATGAGATAAATTGATATGAATGAAATAATGATATTTTACTAGATGTATTAATTAGGATTTTTTTTCATTTTCGTTTGAAGCTAGTGTAATTATTTACCACATGTCCTTAGTATAGTCCTTAATTACAACATGGCGTTCCTCACTAAACCCTAGGTTTTACCTTCCTTATGTATACACCTGTCAATCGGGATCTATGAGTCGAGCCTATTGTTGATCAGGATCGATCCAATTTTGACTTACTTGGCTCAAGCTCAAGCTCATCCCAAACGAGCTTGAGAGTACTTGGATCAAGCTCGGCTCACAAAGTAAATCGGGCTTCGGGCCCAATTTGAGCAGGCCCGAATTGAATGTTCCAATACATATTTATTTATTTTAATAATAAATATTCATATTGCAACAGTAAAAAAACACATTTCGGCTCAGCACTAAAAAAATAGAATTCAGCACTGATATTAATAATTCAACATTAGAAAAACACATATCTTCACCAAAAAAAACAAATTTCAACACTAAAAAAATACATTTTAACACTAAAAAAATAGATTTCGGCACTAGTATTAACATTTCAGCATTAAAAAACCACATGTCAGCACTAAAATAACATATTTCAGCACTTAAAAAAATAGATTTCAGCATTAATACTCATAAGTCCCGTTAGATTAAGTAAATTAAATTAATAAATGACCCACCTTATTTTCATTTCTTTAATATTAAGTCCAATAGTTTATTTTCATAAGGATAAAATTATAAAAATTATTTTGTTTTAAAATATTTTTTAAATAAATAGAAAATAAAATAGTTATATATATATATATATATATTATTTTGGGCAGAGCCTAGTTCGGGCTTTAAAAGGCTTCGCTCGCACTCGGCTTAAATTGAATTCGGGCTTAATATCTCGGCTCAAACTCAGCTTGGCTCAAAATCAATAAGAGCTCGGCCCAAATTTAGAGGGCCGAGCAAGCGGGCTTCGGGCCTGCTTGGCTCAATTGATAGGCCTACTTATGTATAGAGAAAGGGAGGAATGGTAGGAATAATAATCCACATGCTTCACACTCTCACTTGAGAGAGGGGGGATAGAAAGTATCCATAGAGGATAGCAAAGAGGAAAAGAGAGTAAGTCTCCTTAAGTTCTCGCAATGTGTGACCACCCACAAAACCATATTTTCCTTAGATCATATACCATAAGAGATGAAGTGATAAAAGAAATTCACTTTACGTCAAAACATTATTACGTTATCTCATAAATCAAATCATTAATGAGAACAACAAATAAAATATTAAATCTCCCCTTCGGTAAATTTTTTGTAAGACGAACAATAATTAAATAAAATATTTATCATTAATTTGATCTATTTTGTATATTTTTCTATGATTTGTAACAAATAACTATAATAAAGAATCCAAAGAAAAAAAATCCAATGTAATTAATCGTAATATTCCCACCACTACTTACGAAATAGAGCTAAATGGAAAAAAAAGACCATCACCTCAAGATTTAATATTATTGCACTTAAGGCTGCTCACAAATAAAATGATGAAGAAACTTGTAAAATTATGAAGGATTAGGCTAGGAAATGTTTTTGGACTTGAAGAAGTTTAAGGTAATGATTTTTTAATTAAAAACTGTAAAGTGTGAATTTGGGAAAAACGATGTCATGTTCCTTATCCAATTACTTTCTCAAGGTATGGTGAAGATGAACCTAAAGAAAGTGTACACCATTGTGGATCAGCCAACTCCACTTAAATTTATCGAATTGAAAATCTTTATTGGATTGAGTAATAATTATTAAAAACTTGTGAAGAGGTTTTCTAAAGAGGTAGAATGCCCCACTAATATTTGAAGAAGGATTAACCTTAGAATTGGACATAAAAATGTGAGCAGTAATTCAACGAATTAAAGGTGGAAGTGACTAGATATTGTGATAACTCGTGAGTTTTGGGTAGATGATGGTATTCTTTATGATAACGGGCATGTACCATGCATGCCTAAAATTGTGGTAGTTAAAAAAACTTAACTCAAAGAACCATAAGTTGAATTGTACACAAAACATATCGGTAAGGACAAAATAGTTTCCTTCCTTTAAAAGAGTTATTATTTTCCCAGGATGGAAGCGTATGTTGACCATGACTTGTGACAGGGGATACTTATTTTTTTACATGAATGTATCAAGCGTTAGAATTATTTTAAGGAATAATTCTACATAATATGATCCATAATTAGATCAATACTAAGAGCCACTTTGGTTAACGAAAGGGTACTCCAAATATCAAGAGTCAAAACGACTCTTGGTTATCTACCTTGATGGACGATTAAGTGACTGCTAGAGATTTGGATCCTGTCTCTCCCTATAAATAAGTGACTGATTTCCATCATTCAGACATATGAAAAGACAACATAATGTAATTATAGGATAAGGGAGAGAAATTCAAACACTCAAATTTGTGTTTATTTTAGAATACTATTTTGTCTATAAAAGAAATCCAACCGTTGGAACATATTGAAATTGAAGTATGTTCTTTTCGTGTATGAGAGAAATTCGATGTCCGAAATTCAGTCCAATCAGACATCTCTAAGGTGGAATACTCCGTCAATCTTTTTATTTGTGACATGATGGAGTTAGAGGCACCAATGACAACCTCTTCACTAGTTAATTTTAATGTTGACTTAGGTATGTTTTTCAATTCTATTTTCAACACATGTGATAATTATGTAGATTAAGGTCCTATATTTACATAACAGTTTATATGTTGATGTATTGTATTATTAATCCATAAAAACTGTTAATTGATTTATTAAATTTAAATATAACATGTGGTATCAGAGCATATGGTTTAGATCACAAAATTATCCTTTGTGTCTAAATATGAAATTCATATTTTATAGAAGATTTTATATTCTAAATTATGAGACTTGTGTTATGTTTTTATTATATATATTTTTCATGACTCTAATTTGGGCGTAATTTAAAATCTTCTTATGTTTATGAATAATACTTTCTGCGACATTTTATTTTTTGTCGCTGAATCTGTTAAGAGCTATGTGTAAACTTTCTGCGACGTACTAATATTTTGTCGTTTAATCTGTTTATATTGATGTGTGAAACTTACTGCGACGTTTTAGTTTTCTGTCGCTGAATCTGTTAATGTTTAGGTATGAAAATATTATGTGACGTTTCTGTTTTTTGTCACTAAATCTGTCTAGATTGATATTTGTGACGTTTTGAATATTTCCATCCCTGAAATCTTATTACCTATTATGAACTCTGTATTTCAAGTGACAACTTTTTTGTGTCACCAATAAAAAAATTGATTTGGAAATAACGTTTACTTTTATAACTCTCTCATGAATGTTATACTTTCGATTTCGCGAATTGGAGAGTGATTCTTTTGCAATTCTAAACATATTTGTAGTGAAAACTATTTTTTTTCATTTTTGGATATTTTACGAGATTTTTTTTCACTACATATGTAATGTTTATACTGTTTAGATGTTCTTATGTACTTTATATCATTCCAAATCATTGTATGTATATTTCTCATGTTAATAATCTCATTTTCTAATATTTTCATAAAGATAGGATAGGTGTCCACCAAAGTGCCCTACCTTATGTTAGCGTATATTTGATTAAAGAGTATATTCTATTTGGTTGCAAAAATTCCTAAAATAATTGTGACATAATATTTATATGATGTTAGATTAAGAGGAAAGTGTCTTAATCTATAGTCATAAATATTCAATTACTGTGTACGCATCTATCTTTGGACCTATGATTATTCATCAAGAATTGCGTATAATATTTTTTTTGGATATTAATTTTATATCCATTACGTAACATGTGTGTGCATGTATGTTCCATGAATGTAAATTTGTTTTGTACACTCTATGAATTAAAGATTATGCACAATTAAGGATAAATCAATTTAGGATATGTGTGAATGCAACCAAATGAATTAATTGGTGCATCTATATAATCACATAATAAAAAAAATTACCGAAATTTTATGACCAAATTAAAATTGGTTTTGGCTCCCTAATTGTGATTTTCTTTTGTGATAATTTTAATTATGTGTTTAAAGCCACTTATTTTATAAAACTGTAAATCTGAATATTTTGAGACATTTTCAGTAACAGTTTTCTTATGCCTCTAATAAGTAATAATTAAGATTAAAATTGTCAACGTACCCAGGATTGATAATTTTTTTTATGTCAAATCGAGAGGATTTAATGATGAAAAATCACAGTTTTTTTAGTAATAAACATTGTTATGACTATTTGTGCACGTTTAAGTTCTCAAAACCTTAAATTTATCATATTTGGTAACAAAGCTGACAGTTATTTCTTTCTCAATTTTTTTTTAAATTTCGCTTATTAGCAAGTTTATTTTTTTAAAAAGTTTTTGATAGTGATTACTCAAATTTTCCATTATGGAAAATTATGGATTTCTCCATTTTATATGTTTTAATAAATACATCAGTTGTATTATCTTATTTAGCTATCATAATATCTTCGGTATATACCAAATATTGTTATTACTATTATGGTTATGGTTAAGGTTTTGATATTAATATTTATATTAGATTAGATTGGTTATCCATTAAAGTTCCATAATCTATAATTATAAATATTAAATTACTGTGTATAAATTTGGCTGTCAGTGTGTCCAAATATAATGATGAATGTTAGACTGTTGATGTAATTATGATGCAGCTTGTTCATTATACCAAAGGGATCATTTCGATTATCAAATGAACATTAATGAGAAAAACATTATCGCATCAACTTAACCTCGAATGATTTAAATTTCTCCCTGAGACTAATATTTGCGTAAAGTTTTATTCAGTGTTCAAAATTGTAAATATTATATTAATGTGTATATGCTTATTATCCCAATATGAGTAAAGAAATATTAAAAGAATGCCCTACAGTTTTCTTCTTAGCATTTATATCACGATTAGATTACGATTCCACCAAAGTAGTCTAGTCTAATAAATTGTAAATGTTAAATTTATGATAGCATGTAATACTATATTTTGGCGTGCCTCAAGGTTTTCATATCAGTATTTATATCATGATTAGGTTACGATTACACCAAAGTGGTCTAATCTAATAAATTGTAAATGCTGAATTTTGTGATAACATTCAAATACTACGTTTTGGTTGCTCCAAAGAGTCCGAATATGGTTTTGAGTATTCGGATAATTAATAATTTTATTATGATTAAGACATTGTAATTTAGTTTCTCAAAGAGTTCGGTTATAATGGTAAAGTTAATATCAAGGGGCAATATGTTTGTTTATTAAGATTGGTATCGGTTGCTCCAAAGAGTCCATAACCTTCCTTAATTTATAATCTGTTGAAAACATTAGTGATTGTTGAAATTATTATACCATCCATAAAATAATTTAATATTCGTATAATGGATAGTTTGGTAGACACCAAAGCGCCCAACAAGAATGCTTGTGAATATTAAATTTAAAGATAAAAGTTGCAGTAATAACTTATTATGCTTATATATGTGAAGACATTAATGGGGTATGTTTGATTTATTTCGTCAAGCAAGATAATTTCCCAAAGGAAATTTATTTTGAGTAAATGAAATAAATATCAAGAGATTATGCAATTAGGTGGTGAAACGTTTTCCTAGATAGCATGTTCATCGAAATTACATAACATGGTACCCAATAAAGTCATATATATAAATATTCAAACTTATTACAAAAGAGTGTCCACATTTATAAAATGTTATTAAAATACGTGTTGTCAACTCATAACATCAATGTAGTGAGCTATTTATTTCATTAATTTTAGATTACTTTATTTATCTAAAACTGCATGTTTTCTCCCTTTATTGTTCTTGAGACTGACTACTTAGAATAAAATAAAGAAGCTAAGTTTCACTTAAATTTGTTAAATCGTTATAATTCTGTTTTACTTGAGGATCCCACTATTAATGAATTAGTGCGTGAAACTCTTTTAAAACCTTGAAGAATTATAAATGGATTCAGTATAGAGTTTAAGAAAAATCTCATAATATTAGAGATTAAAATGAGTACCCATTATATAACATACATATTTTAAGCTTTATTATGTGAATTATAATAGATCATTCAATATGAATGAAATAATTTGTTTTCTTTTTCAAAAAAACTCGAGTGCTATGAAACATGGTTATAAATCGATATGAGGATGCTTACAAGACAAACCATAAAACAAACGATAAATTCTTCGATTCCTTTTCTTATGTTATTTTGGAATCATTTCAAAACCCCTCAGTGACCTTTCAAAATATTTTTCTCGAGTATATAAACATTTTTACATTTATATGAGAATGTGTTTTCCTTAATTATGGTATTCTGATTTGTGGTTTGTACAATTATTTTTTTATGAAACTTATACAAGAAAAATGATTTTGATCATATATCATAATGTTGAACTTCAAAGTAGCTTTTTGATGTTTTGGCTCTTTTAAATCTAGATTTACTTTGATAATTTAATATATTAGATTGCCTTTGGGTTGTCACTTATGAATCTTGATACTCATGGTTGAGCTATTAAGATTTTGTAATTTTAGAATGCTCTATATGCCCCAAGTGGGAGAATTATAATAGTCCTTGGATAGTGGACCTACATAGAACATGTCGTTATAAAACAACAAATGAAAGTCAAATGCAACGAGACAACCAGTAAAATGCAACAAGTCAATATCGCCACAATATTTAGTCAGACACAAATGAATATATACGGTAAAAGTGTATTATATACATTGTACTTTACTTACCCTATTTGACACGCCAATATGATTAGGAGTGTCTAGTACATGCATGGATTTATAATCCACTAAAAGAATTAGAATTTATAATTATTTTTACACTTGAAAGAGGGTACTCTAATTACTTTTGAAATCAAAAACATCAAATGTCAAATTCTTGAAAGAATGGTGAAATTAGTGGGAGTATCAAATCACCTAATGTGGTTATAAATAAGTTAAGATACTCATGTCATTCCTTTAACTTCCAAAGTAATTATTCTTTTGGTTAATGGATATGAATAGTTTTAAGAAATTCTTACATGAGTTTGCTATTTTGACTGATTGTGAGATTTATCATAAGAATGCGAATTTGAGAGAGAAGTAAGAAAATATTCGATTTTGATAATCAACGATATAAAGAAAGACTTATGGTAAAAGTTTTTAGTACGAATAGACAAACGGACGTAAATAAATATTTTCACCTATATCTTAGAATATTAAAATTTTATAGCTTTAATAGCTCCTTTTGAGTAAAAGTTACATTTAGTGTGAAAAGTTATGAGAGTTTAAGAAAAGAACTGTAGAAGTTGATAAATCACTATATAAACTTATGTTAGTTTCCCATTAATGATATTTTAATAATACTTTATGTATTTTGACTAAGTATATATATACCTTGAAGTCAGTGGGAGTAAATTTATATATTTCTTCAATTTGTCTTAATAATGAATGATAGATTAGAGAAATAAAATAGTTTAAGAGTATGAAGTAATGAGATGCTTAAAATATTTTATGCTCACACTTATGGTAATTGTTCTCTATTGATTAAGTAGATTTGTTTTGGCCTAGTGACTAATATTATGAAAGAGTGAGAAACAATTAAATATTGTATGTAGCATGCTTTGGGGCTACAGCTTATGGATTATGGTGGCTAAAAATTTATTTTGGGACTTGAAGTTTTCGACACTATTATCAAGTTGTTGAAATATTATGATAATTCCTCTATACTCTTCGTCATGAAGAACTGATAGGTATTTTAAAGAACCTAGGCACATTAGGATATAATACCTATATATGAACGAATAAGTTCATAAACAAAAAGTGTCAGTTGAACACATTAACATAAGTGTTAACATAACATATCCACAAATAAACGGTCTATCACCAAAGAACATTTATGAAATATGCTTAAGATATGAGTCTTCCGTGTAGCCAATTAAGTATGAGTGTTAGTGGATTGTTTGGTGCTTATATTTTGGCACTATACTTGATATTTATTAAAGTGTATTCTGAACATTTCGATTTCTGTCTTGCAATATAGGTTTACATGCATGTGAATTGATGAATGTTACAGAAATAGTCTTTTATATAAGACATTATTCGACCATTATTGAATAACTCGATTATAGACCTTGTTGGATGAATTATTACTGTTGTGTTACATGGAAACGATCATGCTCTTGAATTTGTATGTAAGCAACATTACCCGCCTTGATGGTTTGTTTGATTAAGGTGTTTATGAAAAACCATAAATGATAATTACGGACAAAGTGGGAGAATGTTATAATTATTTTAAAAAATAATTCTACATAATATGATCCATAATTAGATTAATACTAAGAGTCACTTTGATTAATGAAAGGGTACTCCAAACACTATGAGTTAATATGACTCTTGGTTATCTACCTTGATGGACGGTTCAGATTAAGTGATTTTTGGAGATTTGGGTCATGTCCCTCCCTATAAATAAGTGACTGATTCCATCATTTAGACACATGAAAAGATAACATAATGTAATTATAGGATAAGGGAGAGAAATCCAAACACTCAAATTTGTGTTTATTTTAGAATAATATATTGGCTATAAAAGAAGATCCAACCATTGGAACATATTAAAATTGGAGTATGTTCTTGTCGTGTATGAGAGAAAGTCGGTATCCAAAATTCAATCCAATCAGACATGTCTAAGGTAGACTACTCCGTCAATCTTTCCATTTGTGACATGATGGAGTTGGAGGTACCAATGACAACCTCTTCACTAGTCAATTCTAATGTTGACTTAGGTATGTTTTTCAATTCTATTTTTTGACACTTGTGATAATTTTGTAGATTATGGTCCTATATTTACATAACAGTTTATATGTTCATGTATTGTATGATTGATCCATAAAAACTGTTAATTGATTTATTAAATTTAAATCTAACGTGTGATAGACATACAAATTTAGTTGGAAGTTTTTACTACCTTGTTCATGATATTGTAATCATAGTTAAACATTAACATAACCCATAATCCTCAACATCCTCAAATCGATGAGAGAACTGAGAGAATAAATGATTTTTATAAGACTACTTGTGACATTATGTAATAGTTAATTTGTACTATTTATTGTGGATAAATTTGTTACGATCTTTATCAAAGTTCACCTATTTAGCATAATCCATTTAAAATTTTACATGGACAAAAACCTATCACTCCCACATGAAATGGATAAATAGAAATTATAGGTAACTATCCAAAAACCAATATTTATGCTAGATAAATATAATAGTATGTATAGGAAGTCAAAATCATATTAGAAAACTAGTAAGAGAATATAAAATTGTGTGGACGATAGTAAAAGGTTGATAAAGCTTGACCTCAAAGATAAAATGATGCTAAAAGTTACTCCACATTAGTGGAAACCGGTGAGTGAAAAAAACAACAAACAAGGGATTAAGTGAACATCTTTATGACCTATTCAAGGTTATGAGTAAAATATAAAGGTTTCCATATCAGTTGGAATTATTGGAGCGACTAAAGTTGCACCATGTTTTTCATATAAGCTTTTGAATAAGTTTTATGAATAAAAATCAACCCTAGTTATGTATGTCAGACTGGGACCATGTTATAGCAAGAAAATAAAATACTCAAAAGCAACCAATAAGATCTAGACCACATATTTTAGAAATCAAGGTGGAATAACTAAATAACTTCTTAACTTTATAATTGGAAAGGAAAGTAGGGAGCTAATTGAGAGACATAAATATTCCTATAAACATTTGAGAATTTGACTTAATAGTACTTAGACCCTCATTTCACGAGAACATCATTAATTTGAGTGCAAGATGCTTTGTCACACCATAACTTACACAAAGTATTAGATGTGATAACACCCAAAGTTTTCCACCATGGCTTAAGGAAAGTTGGAAACAAGATGCTTGTTTAATGGAATCTTAGGAATGTGCGAATTATATTAACTTGTGGAAGTTAATATCTATTAATAACACTATTTTTTATTAGTTAAGAGATATTATAGGTAGGGGTTCCTCTAGTCCCAAAACTGGAAAAAACTTGAGGATGCTCCAATGCCCTCAACTTCCCATGGACATATTTTTCTTGGTATGTTTAACCTAGTGAGGCATTCATAGTGCATAAATTTATTGTAAATAGATTTTTTATGAAGTCATAAGTATGTGTAATAAGTATTTTCATAGACGTGTGGTAAAGTTGGCTAATGAATAATAGGCATGGGTCAAATTCGTGGAAAGTTTTGATGAACTTCATCTAATTTTTGTTTGGTTTGTCTAAACATTTAGGATTAATTATAAGATCCTCTTTGGACCATTGGATGTGTGTAATTTAGATTCCACATGCAGTGAAATACATTACTTCTAAGGAAATCAATTGGACAAAAAATGCAACACTTACAAAATGAAATTTTGAGATAAAACTATAATGTTGTCGTTAACAAGGATTCGACAAAACTTAGCCTAGAAGTTGGTAATTTAAACTAAAATTCTCTTTTTTACATTATCATTTACTTTACTACATTTTCAAGGAATAAAAGCCTTCAATGAGTTTGTAGTGAATTCCTTATATTATTGGATAAATTGATATAAGTTTGGAATGTTTCCCTACATATTCTATTTGATTCCTATAAATTTTGTTGCTTCCATGTATTTCTTGTTTACTTGGTGTAATTGCATCATAGTTTTTTATTAGAAATAAATTAAGATGTGCATGTGAATAGAGAGTGAATCGGCACAAATATTGCATTTATTCACACTTTATACTTATGCATTTTAGTCCCCTCGGGTACTTTAATTCCTATATTTATGCTCTTTAACCATAAAACCTAAATTTTATATAATTAACATGCTATATGAGGTATAATTGAGATTTTGTAGGTATTAACGTGCTTAGCGTGAAGTTTAGTCGCTTTCTGAAAAAGTTCCGTTGACTATTGCAACTTCGGGGGCATTTTAGTAATTTTATCACTCAAGTTTTGATTCCTATTTCTCATTTAATTTATATCTTATTCATTTCACTTTGCATAGCCACCGACGGTGCATGATTCTGATTTATAATGAAGAAGTTATGGCATTTTTGGGAAAGTTTAGTCTTTAAAATCACATTCAAGGGTATTTTAGTCATTTTATCATTTAGTTTTTAGGCCGAATTTCTTCTTCGAAATTTTTTCCCTATAAGTTAGCTTTGCGTAGCTTCCAACCGAGCCTGGTTCCAAGTTAGAATGAATAAGTTACAGCCTTTTCTTTATTGTTGATCCAAGCTGAAGAATTAGCACAGTCAGGGCAAATCGATTCGAAAGTTTTTCGAATCGATTCGGCTACAATAAAAGTTCGCATATATATATTTTTAGGTAGGTTTTTTGTTGGATATTTATATGAAAACATTCTTTTAAGTTGGGAAAGTCATTTTTACATCATTTTAGGTTAGTTTAGATTAGGTTTTGGGGGGAGCTTTCCATCCCCCCCTCTCTCTCTCTCTCTTAGGGTTTGCACCCATTTAGGTTTTGTAAGTATACTATTCACCTTCTCTTTCATTTAATCTAGTTCCATTTTCCCTGTTTATGCTTTGTTCTCTAGATTTCTTGCTTAGTTAATTAGTTATTTTTAGTTTAATAGTTGTTTTCATCATTTAATGTATTGTATTTATTTCTTTAATTATGTGTAGTAGCTAGTTTAAGGGTTATGGTCACATTTCCGCCATTAATGGGTGTTGAGCTTTGAAATTTAGGTTTTCGATAAAACTACATTTAATTGAAACCTTGTGCATTGAAGTTGGAATATTAAGCGTTTAACTTTCTTTTCCAGGCAACATTAGTGTTTATAGAGATATTCCAAAATTAATCCATTTGTGATCATATTCGAGCGAAAGTTTAATCTCCATTATTGTATTAAATTTCTTCATGTTTGATGTTTATATTCAATTGAATATTCTTGGTGAAATGATTTCGAAACAAAATCCTTCTTATGCATTATTTATCCCATAGATGAGATCCTAATCTCGTTTTATTAATCTCTGTTTAGTTTTAATTAGTGTAGTTAACCTTTTCTTTTCATTTTTTCCTTTTACACCATATCATATTTTCTTTTCCCCCTTTTTTAAGTGTTAAAACAATTTAATCCTAAATATCGTTCCCTGTGAATTCGATCCCCACTTGACGCTACACTTCCATTTTAAGTGTGCCAAGTTGTGGTATCTTTCGGTATAGGGCGTAAACACACAACGACATGTTTTAAATACGAAGTTTACACCTCATCAAAAATGGCGCCGTTATCGGTGAGTGGTTCATTTTAGGATTTTAGTACTTTAGTACTTTGTGTGTATATTGTATATTATTTTTTTTCCCTTTCTTTTTGACTTGTACTAAATTATTTCGAGAAACTTGAAATTTTGGGGCTTGTCACATTTTTTAATTTCCCATTTTGAAATGTCTCACCCTAACTCTTTTGATAACTTTAATTGTTATGTTAATAGTTCTCAAAGTTACACTCCTAAGACTATGCGTGAATGCTTACAAATTCTTGCAGATGATAGAATTGAACATGGAAATCAAGAATTTTAGGTAATCACTCATTGTCTTGGGAACAAACTTTACGAAGTGGGAATAAGGAATTGAATGATAAATTAGATATTTATGAAGCTTGGATAGATTAAAAAAATATCCAACTCGATGAGATGATTTATTTTTCAAAAAGCTCAGTTGAGGTTAAAACTTACTTTTGACCTCCACCCTTTTTTGAGGAAGAAATCATTGAGAGTGATCTAAGCACTATCGAATTTCATCCTCTTATGATTATCTCAAATTATTTTGAGGTTGAAAGTACTTTGTTTCCTTGGTTGCCCACAACTAACGAACAATTAAATCTATCATATGAATCAGATGAAAGTTTTGAGGACTTTGATGCGATTCTTGAATGAGAGTGTTATTTTGAGATGTTTCATCTCATGGGCTATTATTTATCACTTGCCCCACCTCCCCTTCCACTTAAAAAACCTTAGGGATGTCATTTTAATTTTCTTGATATCAATTCAGTCCTATCCCTCGTTATATCCAGACCCCTCCCCCCATCCCTCTCAAACTTTTAATTGATGATGGTTCATTTCTTCCGCCTTAACATGCCTTCCGTTGTTCAAACGAAATTCTTATTTTCTGGGAGCCATGCATGAATGGGATGGTTCACCGTTGATCCTTCAAAGACAAATCCTATTTTGGGTGGGCCCTAAAAAATTTTGACTTCTAATGTATAGTTAGTTAGAAGTTTAAATTGTAGGTTGTAAATAGTTAGTTTTTTATATTTCTTTCTTTTTTTTTTCTCTCTTTTTTAATGTAGGCTAGTGTAATTAGTTAAACTTTTTATTATTATTTTATTTTTCTTTGTACTAACATGTTTTGTATATTCGGAGATCGCTCAAATTTGGGTAATATCCTTATTTTTCTCTTTTTAGGTTATGTTCTTGATTCGCATTGAGGACAATGCAATATTTAAGTTAGGGGGTGTGGGTCATTCTTCCCATTACTTTTTAGTTTCATTGATTTGATAACATGTTCATTTCAAGCATGCTTTGTTGAAAAATTAAAAAATTTCAAAAATAATTTCTTTCTTTTTTCTCCTTTGTTAGGCATTTTGCATTTATTTTCGATGATAAATTTCAATAAATGCCGATCCAATAGACAATTTAACAATGCATGTTTTCAATTTAAGAAGTTATTAGACTTTAGTCCTCAAATCATTGATATTATGAATACCTTCATGAATTAAACTTTAATCCATGAGCACATGCGCATTTCTTATTTTATTGATTTGGTTTAACATTTTTATAACTCGGTAACCTTTTATTGCATTGTATATACTAAGACCTAGTGAGAGTTGTACTTTTCATCGTTTGTTAGTGTTATACACTACTCTTTCCTCCTTGAAAAGACCAAATTCGTCGGTAATCTCACAATTCTTTCATTTGGTCGTTCATTAATTGAGTTCATTTATGAAATATGTTACTTGAGAATGATTTTTAAAGTTGTTTTGACTTGAGAATTGCCTAAAATTTAAGAAATGATCATAGGAAATCTTTGTTATATCACCCATATTGACCTTGACCTCACCTTATATGTTTTTCCTTGTCAACCCCTTTGAGCCTAAATATAGGCTTTCATTTCATTACCTAAATTTCCAAAACCAACTCCACATTGGAGTTATAAACCATGCATATTACTTTCCATACCTTTGTTTGGAATGATATGGGGGATTAAATGATGATATTGTCTTGTGGTTGCAATTAAGCATATGAGAGTGAGAAAAATGAAGAAAAAAGTGTAGTGAAAAAGAAAAGAAAAAGTGAAAAACAAAAGAAAAATAAATGAAAACAAAAGAAAATGAAGAGAAAAAGAAGAAAAGAAAAGAAAGAAAAAGTTGTATTTGTTGCAAATAATGTTAAATACTCTTTGTTTACTCTCTCAATTGTTATATTCAATGATTATAATGGAAGTCATTTTCCAATTCTGAAATCTCTCACAAATTTCCATTATCCTGAGTTTTCATCCCCGAGCACCTTTGAATCCGTAAATATACCCTTTCTTTCATAACCTTAACTCCAAATCTACATTACAACCCTAGACAAGTACTATGTGATCTTAAGGTGAATCCAATTCAAAAGTTTAAAGAATCTTGATAATCTGTGAAAATACATTTCCCTTCCTTTAATGAGCGGTATCTTTCATTGAGATTACAATTTTTTATTTTATATATAGCGTTCTTCATTAGCGATATGTGCGCGACCTATTTTCCATTTACATTTACTCTTTATGCATGTATGTACTGCGTATTACCTCCCTTTGCATAGTGATTTCATTTATTGAGTGTAATATCCGTTGAGGGTTGAAATTATGCACGCTTTAATGCTTATCCAGTTTATAGAAGTTTTTGCCAAATCATACTTTGCATGTGTTCACTCTCCTCCCACTTGTCAGGTTTTAATTCTATGAAGTTCCTTTTATAATGTTAATAAGTACGAACTTTTAAGTGAATTCATTCACTATGCTAATAATGTGTTTGAAATCTTTTTTGTATTGTTGAGCTTGTCTTATATTATTGATTGGGCATCTTTTTGAGGAAACTATGATGTTTGTGGGTTTCATCCCAGAAAACCCTCACAAGATAATACTCGTCCACTAAGGTAACCTAGGGATTTAACGACTTATTGCTTATGCTAAATGCAATCGTTCGCCACCAAAGTGGCTTTTATTCCCTTCGTACATATATCCTCTCTTGTTCTTTACTTGTAGTCTTATTTCTTTGCATTTCATTACTAGGGACTAGCAATGTGTAAGTTAGGGGGTATGATTCGGCACAAATATTGCAATTATTCACCCTTTATACTTATGAAATTTAGCCCCCTCGGGTACTTTAATTCCTATATTTATGCTCGTTAACTATAAAACCTCTATTTTATATGATTAACATGTTATATGAGGTATAATTGAGCTTTTGTAGGTATTAACATACCAAGCGTGAAGTTTGGTAGCTTTCCAGAAAAGATTTGTTGACTTTTAAAACTTCAGGGTCATTTTTAGTAACTCAGAACTTGGGTTTTGGTCTCGAGTTCTCATGGAGGTTGTAGCTCATTGATTTATCTTCACGTGGTCATGAACGGCGCATGATTCCGATTTATAATGAAGAAGCTATGGCATTTTGGGGAAAGTTTCATCTTCACAAGCACATTCAAGGGAATTTTAGTCATTCCATCGTCTGTTATTTTGTCCCAATGTCTTCTTGAAAGTTTTATCCCTCTGAGTTAGCTTCGTGTAGCTTCCAATCGTGTCTGATTCTGAGTTATAACGAAGAATTGACGTCCTTTCATGTATTATTGCTCCAAGTTGAAGAATCAACACTGTTAGGGGCGAATCGATTCGAAAACTTTTGAATCGATTCAGCTACTATAAAAGTACGTAAATTTTTATTTTTAGTTGGGTTTTTGGTTGGTTATTTATATATAAACATTCTATTAAGTTGGGAGAATCATTTGTACAACATTTTAGGTTAGTTTAGCTCAGGTTTTGGGGCGAGCTTTCCAACCCTCTCTTTCTCCTAGGGTTTGCACCCATTTGGGTTTTGTAAGTATGCTATGCATCTTCTCTTTCCTTTAATCTAGTTCCATTTTCATTGTTTACGTTTTTTTTCTCTAGATTTCTTGCTTATATATTAGTTAATGTTAGTTTAATAGTTGTTTCCATCATTTTATTTGTTGTATTTATTGCTTTAATTATGTGTAGTAGCTAGTTTAAGGGGTTGGGATTACATTTCCACCATTAATGGGTGTTGACCTTTGAAATCTAGATTTTGGGTAAAAATACATTTAATTGAAACCTTGTGTATTAAAGTTAGAATATTAGGCGTTTAACTTTCTTTGCCAGGCAACGTTAGTGTTTATAGTGATATTCCAAAATTAATCCATTTGTGATCATATTCGAGCGAAAGTTTAATCTTTCATTATTGCATTAAAATTATTGGTGTTTGATGTTTATAATCAATTGAATATGCTTGGTGAAATGTTTTAGAACCAAAATCTATTTTACGCATTATTTATCCCATGGCAGGGATGTGATCCTAATCTCATTTTATTAATATTTGTTTAGTTTTAATTACCATAGTTAACTTTTTCTTTTTGTTTTCCCCTTTTACACCATATCATCTTTTCTTTTCCCCCTTTTCTAAATGTTAAAACCATTTAATCTTAAATAATATTCCCTGTGGATTCGATCCCTACTTGCCGCTACACTTCCATTTTTAGTATGTCAAGTTGTGGTATCTTTTTATATAAGGCGTAAACACCCAACGACGTGTTTTAAACATGAAGTTTACGCCTCGTCAAAAATGGCGCTGTTTCCGGGGAGTGGTTCATTTTAGGATTTTAGTGTTTTAGTACTTTGTGTGTATATTGTATTTTAAACACAAAGTTTACGCCTCGTCAAAAATGGCGTCGTTGCAGGGGAGTGGTTCATTTTAGGATTTTAGTGTTTTAGTACTTTGTGTGTATATTGTATATTCTTTTTTTCTTTCTTTTTGATGTGTACTAAATTTTTTCGAGAAACATGAAATTTTGGGGCTTGCCACGTTTTTGAATTTCCCACTTTGAAATGTCTCACCCTAACCTTTTTGATAACTTTAATTGTTATGATAATAGTTGTCAAAGTTACACTCCTAAGACTATGCGTGAATGCTTACAAATTCTTGAAAACGAAATAATTATACGTGAAAATCAAGAATTTTTAGGTAATCACTCATTGTCTTGGGAACAAACTTTACAAAGTGGGACTAAGGAATTGAATGATGAATTATATATTTATAAAGCTTGGATAATAAAAAAAATTCCAACTCAATGGGATGATTTCTTTTTCAAAAAGCTCGGCTGAGGTTAAAACTTGCTTTTCACCTCTACCCTTTTTTAGGAAGAAATCATTGAGAGTGATCTAAGCACTTTTGAATTTCAACCTCTTACAATTATCTCAAATTCTTTTGAGGTCGAAAGTACTTCATTTCCTTGGTTCCCCACAACTAATGAACAATTAAATCTATCACGAGAATCGGATGAAAGTCTTGAGGACTTTGATCCGATTCATGAATGAGAGTGTTATTTTGAGATGCTTCATCTCATGGGCTATTCACTAGCACTTACCCCGCCTCCCCTTCCACTTAAAAAAACTTGGGGGTGTGATTTTAATTTTCTTTAGATTAATTTTGTCTTATCCCTCGTTATATCCAAACCCCTCGTCATACCTCTCAATATTTTAATTGATGATGGTTCTTTTCTTCCACCTTACACATGCCTTTCGTTATTCAAACGGAATTCTTACTTTCTGGGTACCATGTATGAAAAGGAGGTTCCACTATTGATCCTTCAAATCCAAATCGTATTTTGGGTGAACCCTAAAAAATTTAGACTTCTAGTGTGTAGTTAGTTAGAAATTTAAATCATAGGTTGCAAACAGTTAGTTTTTTTTCTTTCGTTCGTTTTTCTTTATTTTTAAATGTAGTCTATTGTAATTATTTAAACTTTTTATTATTATTTTTTTTTCGCTTGGTACTAACATGTTTTGTAGATTCAATGGATTCGTGCTATCCGGAGATCACTCCATTTTGGGTAACATCCTTGTTTTGATCTCTTTATGTTTTGTTCTTCATTTTCATTAATGACAATGCAACATTTAAGTTTGGGGGTGTGGGCTATTCTTCCCATTACTTTTTTATTTTCATTTATTTGATAACATGTTTATTCCAAGCACATTTTTCTTGAAAAATTGAAAAGTTTCAAGAATATTATTTTTCTTTTATCTCCTTTATTGGTCATTTTGCCTTTTTATGATAAATTTCAATAAATGCCCAATCCAATAGACAATTCAATGATGCATGTTCTCAATTTTGGAAGTTATTAGACTTTAGTCCTGAAATCATTGATATTATGAAAAACTTCATGAATTAAACTTTAACCCATGAGCACATGCGCTTTTCTTATTTTATTGATTTGGTTTAAGATTTTTAAAACTCTGTAATCTTTTGTTGCATTGTATATACTTACACGTAGTGAGTTTGTGCTTTTCTTCCTTTGCGAATATTATACACTGATCTTTCCTCCTTGAAAACATTAAATTCGTAGGTAATCTCACTATTCTATCATTTGATTGTTCATTAATTGAGTTTATTTATGAAATATGTTACTTGAGCATGATTTTCAAAGTTGTTTTGACAGAATAATTGAGTAAACTTGAACAAATGATCATAGGACATTTTTGTTATACCACCCATATTGACCTTGACATCACCTTATATGTTTTCCTAGTTAACCCCTTTGAGCCTTAATATAGCCTTTCATTCCAATACCCAAAATCCCATAACCAACTCCATATTAGAGTTATAAACCATACATATTACTTTTCATACCTTTGTTTGGAATGATAGTTGAGATGAAATGATGATGTCATCTTGTCTTTGCAATTAAGCATATGAGAGTGAGAAATTTGAAGAAAAAAATGTAGTGAAAAAGAAAAGAAAAAGCGAAAAATGAAAGAAAAACAAATGAAAACAAAAGAAAAAGAACGAAAAAAGAAGAAAAAAAATAAAGAAACAGTTGTATATGTTGTAGATATTGTTAAAAGAATAACTGTTTACTCTCTCGATTGTTATATTCAATGATTTTTATGGAAATCATTTTCCAATTTTGAAATTGCTCCGAATTTTACATTATCCCAAGTTTTCATTCCCGAGCACCTTTAAATCTGTAAATATACCCATCTTTCCACAATCTTAACCCCAAACCTATATTACAGCCCTATACAAGACCTATGTGATCTTAAGGTGATTGGAATTCAAAAGTTTAAAGAGTTGCGATCATTTGTGAAAATACATTTCACCTCCTTTAATGAGCGGTATCTTTCATTGAGATTACAATATTTCATTTTATATATAGCGTTATTCATTAGCGACATGTGGCGACCTATTTTTCATTTAAATTTATTCTTTATGCCCGCATTCCATGTGCATTACCTCTCTTTTCATAGTGATTTCATTTGTTAAGAGTAGCATCTGGTGAGGATTGAAATTATGCACGCTTTAATGTTTATCCGATTAAATTTTTGCCAACTTATACTTTGCACGTGCTCGCTCTCCTCCCACTTTTAAGGTTTCAATTTTATGAAGTTCATTGTATAATGTTAGTAACTACGAACTTTTGAGTGAATTCATTCACAATGATAATTATATGTTTGAAATCTTTTTCATATTGTTGAGCTTGTCTTATATTGTTGATTGGGCATCTTTTTTAGAAAACTATGATATTTGTGGGTTTCATCTCTCTAAACCCTCACTAGACAACACTCGTCCACTAGGATAACCTAGGAGTTTAACGGCTTATTGCATATGCTAAATGGAATTTTTCACCCACTAAAGTTGCTTTTATCCCCTTTGTACATATTTCCTGTCTTGTGGTTTACCCGTAATCTTGTTTCTTTGCATTTCATTGCTAGGGACTAGCAATGTGTAAGTTAAGTGGTGTGAATCAGTGCAATTATTGCATTTATTCACCCTTTATACTTATGCATTTTAGCCTCCTTGGGCACTTTAATTCCTATATATATGCTCATTAACCAGACAACCTCCATTTTATATTATTAACATGCTATATGAGGTATAATTGAGCATTTTTCGATATTAACATGCTTAACGTGAAGTTTGGTCGCTTTTCGAAAAAGTTACAGTCACTATTGCAACTTCGGGGGCATTTTAGTAATTTCAAAACTTGGGTTTTGGTCCTAAGTTCTGCATAAAAGTTTTATCTCATTGATTTCTCTTTGCTTAGTCGCTGACGATGCATGATTCTGATTTATAATGAAGAAGTTATGGCATTTTCGAGAAAGTTTCATCTTTAAAAGCACATTCAAGGATTTCATCATTTGAGTTTTTGGACCAATGTCTCTTGGAAGTTATGGCCCTATGAATTATATTTGTGTAGCTCCTAATCGCGCCTGATTCCGAGCTATAATGAAGAAGTTACAGCCTTTTGTGTATTGTTGATCCAAGCTGAAGAATCCACACTGTCAGGTGAGACTCGATTCGAAAATATTCTGAATCCATTCAACTATAGTAAAAGTCCGCAAATTTGTATTTTTAGTTGGGTTTTTGATTGTGTATATAAATGTAAACATTCTATTAAGTTGAGAAATTTATTTTTACATCAATTTAGGTTAGTTTAGCTTAGGTTTTTCGGGGAGCTTTCCGTCCAACTCTCTCTCCCCTAGGGTTTGCACCCATTTGGGTTTTGTAAGTATAATATTAATCTTCACTTTCCATTAATCTAGTTCCAATTTCCATGTTTATGATTTGTTCTCTAGATTTCTTACATAGTTAATTAGTTATTGTTAGTTTAATAGTTGTTTCCATCATATAATTTGTTGTATTTACTGCTTTAATTATGTGTAGTAGCTAGTTTAAGAGTTGGAGTCATATTTCCGCCATTAATGGGTGTTGATCTTTGAAATATAGGTTTTAGGTAAAAATGCATTTAATTTAAACCTTTTGTATTAAAGTAGGAATATTAGGCATTTAACTTTCTTTGTCACACAACGTTGGTGTTTATAGCGATATTCCGAAATTAATACATTTGTGATCATATTCGAGCGAAAGTTTAATCTTTCATTATTGGATTAAATTTCTTCATGTTTGATGTTTATAATCAATTAAATACACTCATCAAAATGTTTTCGAACCAATATACATTTTACGCTTTATTTAGGCCATGGCGGGGATGTGATCCTAATCTCATTTTGTTAATCTCTATTTAGTTTTAATTGGAGTAGTTAACCTTTTCTTTTTGTTTTCCCCTTTTACACCATATGATAGTTTCGTTCCCCCTCTTCTAAGTGTTAAAAAAAATTAATCCTAAATACCATTCCCTGTGGATTCGATTCCTACTTTCCACTACACTTTCATTTTTAGTGTGCCAAGTTGGGGTATCTTTTTATATAGGCGTAAACACCAAACGACATGTTTTAAATATGAAGTTTATGCCTCATCAGAGACGAAAAATTCTTTATAACACATATGTACAAAGTATGGAAACTATAAAATATTTGCAAATGACATATATAATGTGAAATGAGATGATATATATACCAATGATACCACATTTAAGTATTTTGAAATTGCAATGGTTCATAACCTATTAACTTTACTCATTAATGGGAGGACGTTATAAAGTGTAAAAAATACCTATGCCAGACCAGTATTGAGCCTCAAAGACTATAAATACCTTATAGAAGGGTCCACAATAGAGTCAAAGGTATTGGCAGCTTCCCTATTGTCATAATACAACCAGTCGCACTATACAACCTGAAAGCTAAAACTTAATATAGCTCAGAATAAACAACTTTAGGCCTCTGACCAACCCAGTGGACCTTGAAACAATAAGGAATGACCTATGATAGGAATTTAATCCCTTTTCCATGAGGAAACCTTTATGATATATCATAACATCATTCTCGGTCCATTCTAAGAGAGCCTCTGCCCATCCGAGACCCTTCCGACATCAGGCCAAGCTCTAGGATCTTCTCTGGAGGGTAGGTATATGATACAAAACTATTATACCTATTTCCACTACTCACTCGCACTAATATTGAAGGATCCCATCTATATTAAATTCTCCCTTACATCACTTGTAAGCCTTTCACTAACATTTAATAGTGTTACTATAGCCGTAAGACCCTAGGGCAACCCTAACTATGCTATTGTAGTCCACTCATTCTCTCTATAGTGGAATGCATATATATAGGAGGCTTTTGAATGATTAAAGGCAAGCTAATCAATATGTAAATCATTATCTAACCATAGAATACAACTCTATAATTTCTCTATGTCATATCCTCTATTAATCCACTATTAGTAGAATATAGGAAAAGGGGTGGTCCACTTCCAACCTCTCATATGTTGTCTACTATGTTGAGTCCTAAACTAGGATTAGGATTCTTATATAAATCCATCAGTTACTTCCTAAGCACCCTTTAATTAGTAACAAAGACTACATATACCTCAAACCTTCTTGGCCAAAGTTCATGAGGTCCATAGATTATAGTACTCTCATTTATAATATAACATACCGAGAAATACCTTTCACATTGAACGTATGGGTCCTCAACTAAGGTCCAAATCATTTTATGTACTTGTTTATCATTTTGATATATCTCCCCATGAATCGGCCTGAGGTCCTGTGGGCAGTACCTATTGTTTGTCAGGTATCAAACGATTTTAACACCCACTAATTTGGTTTCGTCTGTGGGATAGATAGTTCCATTCAATAAAAATCATATACCAACTTTTCTCTTGTTGGGATGACCACTAATGCCTAGCTATCTCTCTCTTTAAAAAAATATGTAAGCTTGTCCAAAGATCTTCAGGATTGAGGATTCCTTTACCACATCTAGTGAAAGAACTGAACATATTCAAACATAAAAGAACTGTGGAAAAACACGAGCCCTGGTTAGAGGAAGAAAATAACCAGGAAGATATGTTTATAGCTCCACATACGTCTTACACTCGCATCCCCATTATGGATAGGTTGTCAATTTTATTAGATCAATCCCATGGAGGTTCTAGTGTAGCTAGGCCTTGAGATAATGAGATCAAGAAGATGTAAGACATATTAGGGAACTTCCTCAATTAATTTGGCCCTCCAAAAGACGTTATCTCAATTATCAAACGAGGTCCAACACTATGGTCTTCCCGTAAGGGAGAAATTCCTACTATTAAACCATTTGATAAGTTCAAAGACCCCCTCGATGGCCTATATACCTACATATCCCTTATTCTTATCTAAGATATGCATAGCCTTCTTTGCTACTTTGAGCGAGATGATTAGGAATTAGTTTGCCAAGCTCAAATAGGTACTGTTAGAAGCTTCATAGAGTTAGGTCGATCTTTTATTAACTACTATATAGGGGCACATAAGATGAGAAAATCAGTTACTTCTCTCCTCCACTTTAGGTAGAAGTCAGGTGAAGACCTTAGAGAGTGCGTAAAGAGATTCAATTAATAGGCTCGATAAGTGGACATCCTAGATGGCATCATTTGTGTGATTGTCTTCATCTCATGTCTTACATCAGATGAATTATTGAGTTCCTTTAGCAAAAGACCCCCTCAATCCATAAAAGAGCTACTAAAAAAATCTCAAAAGTACATGAATGCAGAAGATGTGGTCATTACAAGGCGCATTATAGCCTCCCCTCACTAGGGGCAGAGGAAAGATTTGTTATCTTTCCTCGAAGAGTTACTTGAGATGATTGGGGCTAAAAAAATGAAGAACAAAGGAAAGAAAAATGTTCCTTCGAAAGACAAACACTTCACTCCACTCATAGCCATAATAGAAGAGGTGTTTGCTGTAGTGAAAGATCAGTAAATCTTAACTCATAATCCTATGAGAGATTCATAGGATGGGTGGGATAAATCTAAGTATTGTCGATTCCAAATAGACCATAAGAAAAATACCAATGATTATTTCTTATAGAAAAAAGCCATTTAGGTAGAGATAAAAATGGGATATATTAAGGAGTTGTAGCTAAGGACACTGGAAAGGGTCATCACACTAACAAAAATAAAGATGATGTCTCTCTAGCCAACACGAATATTATCTCAAGAGAATTGATTGGTGGTGGACCATCCTCCACGACCGAAAAAGTTTATCTCGAGAGCAAGAAATAAGATGAAGTGCAAGTCAACAGTGTGTATCACAAAAACTAATCGCTAAAAGAATCTTTCATGAGTATCTTTCTAAATATATACCTCAGGAGAATCCGCCTCCCACATGATAATCCTTTAGTCATCACTATGATCATGGGAAATAAAAATATTAAGAGTGTATTAGTTGATATATGTATTTCAGTATACTTATTTTTCCTATATGCTTTGAAGGACATGGCCTCACCATGAAGCACACACAACCCATCACAACTCCATTGATTAGGTTCAATGGAAAACAAACCTATTCTATGGGTACATCATTCTTCCGCTTATAGTTGATTTCAAGGATTTATACTCCTCTATCTGGAACAAGTTCTTACTAGTAAACTTAACCTTAGCCTAAAACATGATTATGAGATGACCTTCTCTCAATGAGTTGGATGCTATCATATCAACTCGAAGGATAGTGATGAGGTTACCAACTCCAATAGGTGTAGGAGAAGTCTATGGAAATAAAAATAAGTCTAGGGAGTGTTAAAACACTTTGAAGAAAATAAGAGCCATTAGATACCATCCAAAGCTTGTTTGAGGTATTATAAATCTCCCGGAGAGGTGGTGAGGTCTTTATACAGGTTCAACCTCCTCCACCTAAAATAATTGATCTCCCTCGAGGGAGTTTGGTCATAGATCTTTCCAATGGAGATCGGCTAGATCCATGAAATGAAGAAAAGGAATAGAGAGGCAAATTCGTTAAGGCTCTTATCACTATTTTCATAAATGAAGAACATACCATCAAGGTCGTCCAAATTGGAGCTCGTCTGACCTCCTCCCTCTAAGAGGAGATGACCCGATTCTTGAAAGAAAATAAGGATGTGTTTTATTATGTCCACTCAGCATGATTAAAGTAAATCTTAAGGTCATGGTCCACCACCTCAACGTGGACTCAAAAAATAATCCAATATTTCAAACGAAGAGGTTCTTTAGACCCGAAATGAATTCCTTTACTGTAGAAGAGGTTGACAACCTCTTAGAAGCCAACTTAATTAGAGAAGTACAATACTCAAAATTGATTTCTAATGTGGTACTAGTGTCGTAACTAATAATAAATTAATAATGTGTGTTGACTTCATTAATATCTATAAAGATTATCCTAAATATTGTTATCCTTTTCTTCACATTGACACATTGGTGTATTCCACTGATGGTCACGAGATCTTCTCCTTTAGAGATGCCTATTCCAACTACAACGAAATCAGAATGGCTCTTATAGATGGGTAAAAGATGTCATACGTCATAGATAAGGGTACCTACTATTATAAAATAATGCCCTTAGAACTAATAATAAAGATGGTACCTATAAGAGGGTGGTGAAATCCATCTTCAAAGACATAATAGGCAAATCCATAAAGGTTTACATCGATGATATACTAGTCAAGAGTCTGGAGGATCAAGATCATGTATAGAACCTTAGGGAGACCGTTGCCATATTTAAAATCAATCAAATGAGCCTCAACCTAAACTAATATGCTTTTTAATGGCTGGAGATAATTTTAAGGGCTTTATGTTCACTATACTTAGCATAGAAGCTAGCCTAATGAAGATCCAAGGCTTGCCAGATATGGAATCACCAAGAACAATCAAAGAAGTCCAACAACAAGTACGTTCGTTGCATAGATATTGCAACGGATTCTCATTAGCTATGGGATAGATTTTAAATGTTCATAGGTAACTATGTAATAATTGTTATGTGAGAGTATCTTTTTTACTTTTTATGACATTGTGTTTCAAGTAGAAATAAGATTTGGAGTGCTTCGAGATTCTTTAGCCCTAGGTGGAGGGTTTTCCTCATAAAATTTGTTTTATGATTTTTTGTGATTGTCTCTTATACTCATAAACACATTTGATCACACACCACACTAAATTGAATTTGGATTGAATGTTTTAGGTTAAAAATGACTTAAGTGTACTAGTTTAGGTTTTTACTCCTAGATTTACTTGATTCCTTAGTGTTTGTGTTTTATAAATACCTTTGAATTATGATATGTTGTTTTTGGCTTTAAGAGATTGTTAATTGAAATAAATTTATGCGCAATTTAAAATTTGGACACTTGAAAATATCAAACATACCCCCCCGTTGTATATTCACACACATAATTTCAATTGGTATAAGGGATAAGTTGCTCATTTTAGGTCTAACAACATGAGTTTGGCCTTTGCTTTGTGTATTCGCATACTTATTTGTGTATATTCATAGAATTATCTGATTTTATGCTTTGGGAGTAAGTGTTGATAATATGCACTCTTTGTCACGATCTCTTATGTCTAGGAACACTTCACATGCATCTAGTGAGTAAAGTTATGAGGTCGATCACAATGACAATAATGAGAGTGCTAATAAAGACTTAAATGAACTTAATTATGCTTATAACAAACTGGTTAATAAGTCACTCAAGTAAAAGAAATACAACATCATGATGGAAAATATAATAAAGGTTGTTGAAGAGTAAAGAGGTTTTCTAAAAGAGAAAGATGAAATTATTTTACAACTCAAGCGTCATTAAAGAGTGTCAATGAAAAATATTCTTTATTTGAAAAAGAAAAAGGCAATTTTTTAATTGCATTGTAAACTTGAAAGGGAACACAAAATGTTTGAACTCAAGGAAAGAAAATATAAAAACATGTTCTTTATCTTAATAATGACTTGTCTAGTGACTTAAAAGTGAAGCCTAGTTTAAAGGAAGGTTAAAAAAAGATGAATAAATTAATTTTTGAAAAGTCTAAGATTCCAAATGATGCTAAAGGGATTGTACTTGAATATTTTGATCCCCATTCTATTTTGTCTATGGATTTTATACAAGCAAAGATTAATGATACTCAAGAGAGTAATAATCATGCTAAAAAATTAAAAAACAATTTAAAAAAAGGGCTTGAGAAGAAAGTCTTGTCTGTCAAAAGTACAAATGTGAACGTTAATAAGGCTGAGAAGAATCAAAATGTCAATTAAATAATATTTGTTTCTAGACCTCAAAAGCAATATTTTGAAAGACAAGTTTTTAAAAACCATGTTCACAACTTTTGATATCAAACAAGTTTCCAAAAAGAGATAGAGTTTTTCAAAATCAATGAGTTCAATATTTTGAATGAAGTAATGTGAACTTTTCTCCTAAACCTTTTAAACCTACAAGTGTTCTTAATGTTATATGAGAGTACACTTGAGCTAATTTTGTTTCAAATTAGAAAGAGACGAGGAACTTTCATATCTCAAGTTCTAGAGGAAAAATGATTTTCAAGGGAGGAATGTGTGACACCCCGCGTAATTAATCCCGGGTGATCAGTCCTAAATCTAGTTAGAACAGGTTTCTCATTTGGTCCATTCTTAGCATCACTGTCGTTTTATTAATTTACTAACCACCTAAGTGAGAAAAATAGACTGGTGCCAATTTTTATCTTTCATTAATTAAACAAAAACCCATGCGGAAAAATAAAACAATACAACAATCACAGATAACTGAAATAATCATCCACAAATAGAAATAATTAACCGAATAAACCATCGGTCCAAAATAAATCCCGTAAAGACAAGAATGAACTCCCAACAAGTCTAATACAAATAAGTGGAATGTGAGCGACATGCTCGAATAACTAATAATGAATTTCTACATTAAGAATGAAAAATGAGGCGTCTATCAAAACCCCGCAACATCCACATATGCTGCAGCAACGAATCCCTGGAATTGAGTCAAGGCTGGCGTCCCTGTGGTTGGACACCTAAAAGGGTTTTTAAAAGTTTTTATAGCAAGGGTTAGTACCCAAAACATTTGAAAAAAAACATTTAACAAATGATTAACTTGCAATAATAATAAATATGCATGCTCTTCATATTTTAGTTAGTGTCGCAACTCTCTTGAGAACTTCCTTGCCCCTCCTCTAATGTGCACCACTAACGCTTTAATTATCACCTAGTTATCTATCTCATGACTAGATAATTATTAAAGTCTCCTTGTACCCCCTACTCTAATTTGAGTATAATGTGATTATGATTTTTAAGTTTATTAGTAACATCAACTTAATTAATCATTTCCCTTTTTGATTCATATAACTTCTCCACTCGTTATACATATACAACTCATGCTTGTATTTATTTAGCCCGTATATAATAATCACCTAATTATATACTTAGAAATATTGCAGCATTCACACACATACTGAAATACATAAAACACTAACATCCACCCGAGTAAAAATACTCACCGGACATAATTTCTCTAAAGTGCTAGTACACTAGGTATATTCACATACCCTAGTTATCCAAGTTAGAATTGCTCACTAACTTGGTTTGGTATACGATTGGAGGCGGTCATATTCCTTCCCGGAAAGTGAGATGCCCCTCACCCCTGTAACGGACGCTATGACCTGGGAATCTACTCGCCCTACTCCTCAAGCTAGGGGATTCATCCACTGCGCGTAACCTCCCCCTATAGCACTAGAGTATAATAATATATAACCACTGATATTAAGGCATACACTATATATATATACTATCACACACCGTATATATATATATACATATATAAAAATGTTTCAGCTACACCGTGTACTAAACCCGTGACACAAGCCTATTCCATTTTTATTATGAGGTTGTTACCCAACTCGAATTATTAATTAATTTACACATTAATAAATTCACTTTACTTTTGATGTTGCTCTCACCATTTAATTGGACTCAATCTCTTAGCCCGAATTAACCTCACCCGAGTCTAAATCCCGACTCTAAATTATTTAGTCCATTACTAAATAAAATAATTTACCTCGATATCGCTCAACCAATTTTTTTGACGTGCCACCCAAATTTCTACTCCCATCTCCTAATTAATTCACTCACATTTAATCAGGTTTAAATCATGCATTAATTTCTCAACAATAATTAATTACATAACAACTTTTATATAATTCTCTTTCTATATAAACAAAACTGGACGAATTGTCAGTTTCTGCCGACCATCGATCGATCGATCAGGTACTCGTCTTCTTCGCGAAGACAGACAGCCATGGATGAAAATTTTCAAGCCCTAATTTCCTTCTACACTAAAACTAAATCCCTTTTAGCATTTGTACATATTAGGAAACTCATTAGGGATCCCCAGAACAGTCATCAACATTATTAATTCGTCCATTAACTCAAATTTCTAAATTTGGGGAAAGTTTCATCATTAACCCTAAGCCCATTTATACCCCAAATCTCATCATCAAATTCGTTTCCAAATATTCAGATATCATTCTACCAGATATGCATTAACTCACAATTTTCAGATTTTACAAGAATCACCACCCAATTTCGTAAATCAGAATTGTTGTTTTCAAAATCCCATGTTCATACCATTAACACCCAAAAACGAATTTCCACTTATTCACTACACATGAATATGAATTGAAAACAGATTTAATGCTATTGCAAGTTATCCACTTGCCTTAAGGTTCGTAGAGTCTGAATTGGAGCTAAATCCCAAGGTTGAAGATGACCTTTGTTGGCTCTCTTTTGAACCCCAATTGGCTTTGGCTGCTATTAGGGTTTCCTAACCCTTAATTTGCTTTTTATTAGATTAATTAACTTAATCCCGTTTTTTGACTAATGGGCCAAGCCCAAGTGACCCAAATTCCCCCGAGTGGGCCCGGCTATGTCTAAAAACGTCCCGTGACCCGTTTACTACCCCCGGGTACACTTTTCTGACTATCTCGGGCCATCCGGACTCAACTGTACACTCAAAATTGGCATTCGAATAAATTTATAAAATTACTTATCCCCCCACCCCATATTGTCTATACCGACTTCCGGTTGAGATAAGTGTATACTTTGTCATTGACACTCGAAATGACTTAAATAGATTATTACTATTCACTCAGTAATTTAATTTGCCTAAATATTAACCATTTACTCTCCGATTAATATTTAAATTTTATTTTTTACCATAATTAATTCATTAAATCACAACACACTAGTAATTTGAATTTCCGAATTAATTAAATTTAAATGTACTAAAAATACGGGGTGTTACATACTCCCCCCCTTATAAAGGAATTTCGTCCCCGAAATTAGATCGTACCTGCGTTGAAAAGCTCTGGATATTGTTCCCGCATATCCTCCTCCCACTCCCAGGTAGACTCGTCAACATTGTGATGACCCCACTGTACTCTAACCAATGGAACAACCTTGGATCGTAATTTCCGCTCACTATGATCCAGAATAGCTACCGACCTCTCCTCATACAAGATGTCTGGCTGTAAGTCGATCTCCTCGAGTGGAACGTACCAAAAGGCTCTCTCGCTCCTTCGATATTTCTTCAGCGATGCCACATGGAATACATCGTGTATCCGCTGAAGATGTTCTGGTAACCCAAGCTTATACGCCACCGGTCCCACCCTCTCAATAATAGGGAAAGGTCCTACGTATCGCGGTGCTAACTTACCCTTCTTGCCCAACCTCATCACCCCCTTCATTGGGGATACCCGGACTAAAACCTGGTCCCCAACTTCTAGCTCCACATGTCGTCGAGAAGCGTCAGCATAACTCTTTTGCCTGTCCTGAGCTATCCGAATTCTTCCTCGAATCAGCTCTATCTTGGAAGATGTCTCTTGAACAATATCCGGCCCCAAGAGTTTGTTGTCCCCCACCTCTAACCAACAAACGGGTGAACGACAAGGTCTCCCGTACAGTGCCTCAAACGGTGCCATGCCAATCGTGAATTGGTAAGAGTTGTTATACGCAAACTCTACCAAAGGAAGATATTTCTCCCATCCTCCCCCGAAGTCCAAAATGCACATTCTGAGCATGTCTTCCAGCATCTGGTTAACTCTCTCAGTCTGTCCGTCCGTCTGTGGGTGATACGCTGTACTCAAGCGCAACTCCGTGCCCATTGCCTCCTGAAAGCTCTGCCAAAAGTGGGCGACAAAGATTTTATCTCGGTCGGATACAATATTTATAGGCACTCCATGCAGCTTAACAATCTCTGCTATGAATAGATGTGCATAACGCATCGTCTCGAAGTCTGTGCATACCGCTAAAAAGTGGGCCACCTTAGTCAACCGATCCATAATAACCCATATGGAGTCGTGACCCCTCTGCGATACAGGTAACCCTGTGATGAAGTCCATAGAGATGCTCTCCCACTTCCACACGGGAATTTCTAACGGCTGTAGCATCCCTGATGGTCTCTGATGGTCAACTTTCACAAGCTGACACGTGGCACATTTCGAAACAAACTCCGCTATGTCCCGTTTCATTCCTGCCCACCAATACTGCCTCCTCATATCTTGGTACATTTTATCCCCACCGGGATGTACCGCAAATTTCGAACCATGGGATTCTGTCATAACAGCGTGCTTCAAATCCTCATCCTCTGGCACCATTAACCTCCCATTAAAGCGTAGGCCTCCTTCTGAGCTAATCGAGTAACCCTCTGCTCCCTCAGCTAACAACTGGCCCACCCTATCCCGGCAAACCTGATCCTCAGCCTGAGCCTTCACGACTCGCATAATGATCTCGGGTGTGATGGATAAAGCTGACATGCAAGCCCTGGCTACGTCATCCTCATATCGAAGCTCTCTCCACTTCGCTTTCCATACCTATGCTATCTCCCCAGTCGGCTTTCGGCTCAATGCGTCTGCTACCACATTGGCCTTACCAGGATGATACTGAATATCAAATTGGTAGTCCTTCACGAATTCTAGCCACCGCCTCTGCCTCATATTCAGATCCTTCTGTGTGAAGAGATACTGAAGAGACTTGTGATCCATGAATAAAGTAAACTGCTCTCCTAGAAGATAATGCCTCCATATCCTCAAAGCAAAAACGACCGCTGCTAACTCTAGGTCATGAGTGGGGTAATTCCTCTCGTGGGGCTTCAGCTTCCTGGAAGCATAAGCTATTGCCCTTTCCTCCTGTTGGAGTACACCCCCAAGACCCCGTAGGGATGCGTCTGTGTAAACTCGATACTCTAGCCCTCCCTTTGGCAATGCCAGCACTGGTGCAGATGTCAACTTGTCCTTTAGCTCGTCGAACGCTAATTGACAACTATCATTCCACTTGAAAGGTACCCCTTTCCGAGTCAGATTCGTTAAAGGTCCTGCAATCTTAGAGAATCCTTTAATGAATCGCCTGTAGTAACCGGCCAAACCCAGAAAACTGCACACCTCGGTCGGTGTCGTGGGCTGTCCCCACTCCCTCACCGCCGACACTTTATTCGGATCCACTGCAATACCCCGATCTGACACGACGTGACCAAGGAACTGTACCTCCCGTAGCCAAAATCCACACTTCTCTAATTTGGCATAGAGCTGATGATCCCTCAGTGTCTGTGAAACCATGCGCAAATGCTCTGCGTGCTCCTCTTCGGTGCGCGAGTAGATTAAGATGTCATCAATGAACACGATGACAAACTGATCTAGGTACTCCCTGAAAACCCTGTTCATTAGATCCATGAACACTGCAGGTGCATTGGTGAGCCCGAAGGGCATTACCCTGAACTCATAAGATCCATACCGCGACAAGAAAGCGGTCTTAGGAACATCCTCCTCTCGGATACGAAGTTGATGATACCCTGGCCTCAAGTCGACCTTGGAGAAGTAAGACGCCCCTCTCAATTGGTCAAATAAATCATGGATCCGAGGCAACGGATATTTATTCCGTATCGTCACCTTGTTCAGCTCCCTATAATCCACGCACAAGCGGAGTGAACCATCTCGCTTCTTCACAAACAATACCGGCGCACCCCACGGCGATGTACTCCGCCGAATAAAACACTGACCCAGTAGTTGCTGAATCTGTTCCCTCATTTCCCGCATTTCTGAAGGGGCCATTCGGTAAGGTGCCTGAGCAATCGGCCTCATCCCCGGTGCCAAATCGATAACAAATTCGATTTCTCTGCTGGGTGGTAATCCTGGTATTTCCTGGAATACATCCTCAAAGTCCCTCACTACCGGAATAGAGTCTAAAGGAATTACCACTTCCTGTGAGGTTTCCTCCTCAATGTAATATAAATGAGCGGTTGAGCCTCCCTCTGGGCGAGGCATCGCCACAACAAACATCTCTTATCCCAGAATGGCAAAAATAATGCTCCCTCCGAAGCAATCGATCATGGCTCTATAGTCAGCGAGCCAATCCATACCGATAATCACATCGTGGACATGCATATCTAATACCAACATGTCCGCAGGTAATGTCAAACCACCAATCTCCACCCCCACTCCCCGACATATAAAGAATATAAGTGACCCATTCCCCAATGGCGAGTCGACACACGTAACAGTGCTCTCCGCGGTGGCTAACAACCCTAAAGCCTTCGCGAAATGTGTAGCTATAAAGCAATGTGTAGCCCCCGTATCAAACAATACCCGACCCATAGTGCACTAGATAGAAAACGTACCCTCGATCGCGGGCGGCGCCTGCTGTGCTGGGGGATTAGGAACATCCCGAACGTTATACACACGTCCGTAGTGCATTTGCCCCTGCTGCTGTGGGGCGGGTGGGGCTGGTGCTACTGGTGGCATCTGACCCTGTTGCCCCTGCCGGGCACCCTGTTGCTGGCCTCTGCCCCTCTGCGGGCACTCCCTCTTGAAGTGTCCTGGCTGGCCACAGGAGAAATAATGTTTCTGGTCGTCACCCTGTCGTTGGCCCTGCTGGCCCTGACGTTGCTGCCCCGGGTGGCCTCCCCCGTTGTTCCCTTGGCCCTAACGGCCCTGAGGAACCTGCTGTTGCTGATTAGGGCCTGGTTACCCCTGCCTGAACCCCTGTCCCTCCGATCGGAACCCACCAGGCTTAAACTTCTTAGCCTGATTCCCTTGCTGAATGATAACCTGCTGCTGTGTGCCACTTGCCTCACTACTAGTAACCGCTTTGCCCTGCTGGCTCGGCTCACCTGCCTTCTTGTTCCCCTTAGCATGGAAACGATGATCCTGGCAATGTACAAGTGCGGCATTAACGACATCTGTATAAGTCACTAATGCCGGGTTTCCAATCAAGTGCTGCCTGATTCTCCAAGCTAGACCATCCATGAACTTGGACTTCTTCCGCTCCTCATCGCTCACCTCGTTTGGCACAAGGTTTGCCAAACGGGTGAACTCCTCCTCATATTCTGCTACTGACCTGTCACCCTGTACCAACTCGCTGAATTTCTTTCTCATCTCAGACTCTACTGCTGGAGGGAAGTACTTGCGGTCAAACCGCACCCAAAATTCAGAAATCGGCATCGAATCCCGCTCCTCAGCGGTGGTTACGGACTCCCACCACTGTAAGGCTGCCCCTGACAGACGAAAGGTAGCCAGCATCTGTTTCTGCACCTCTGTACCCTCTAACATGCGCAGATGGCGCTGAATGTTCTTCTTCCAGTCACAAGCCTCGACCACATTGGTGCTACCTCTAAACTCAGGTGGGTGACCCTTCTGAAAGGTATCCCTCACTCGCTGCCAAGATGGTGGCCCTACTGGAGCCTGAACTGCTGGAGCCAATGGAGGCGGTGCCTGGGGCTGTGGAAAATGAGCTGCCATAGCTCGCATCGCTGTCTCGACCGCTTGGGCCACTATCACTGCCACCTGAGTGGTAGAAATCAACTCGGGTGGGGGTGGGGGTGGCGGTACCTGTGGCTCCTGGCGAGCCTCCCTCACCTCATCTCTAGCTTCAACCCTTTCCGCTCTCTGTCTCTTTGGCGGCGTCTGAAATAGATTGAATTATATAAGTACACAATTTATACAAAAACTAGTAGCAGGAATACGATATCTCACAAGAGGAAAATATAATCAACAGTCCTAATAATAGGGCTCTATAACAACCGAACGCTACGCTGAAACGTAGAAAGCCGCACAGATCCTAAGGACACTAGAACCTGATGCTCTGATACCATCTGTGACACCCCGCCTAATTAATCCCGGGTGATCAGTCCTAAATCAAGTTAGAACAGGTTTCTCATTTGGTCCATTCTTAGCATCACTGTCGTTTTATTAATTTACTAACCACCTAAGTGAGAAAAATAGACTGGTGCCAATTTTTATCTTTCATTAATTAAACAAAAACCCATGCGGAAAAATAAAACAATACAACAATCACAGATAACTGAAATAATCATCCACAAATAGAAATAATTAACCGAATAAACCATCGGTCCAAAATAAATCCCGTAAAGACAAGAATGAACTCCCAACAAGTCTAATACAAATAAGTGGAATGTGAGCGACATGCTCGAATAACTAATAATGAATTTCTACATTAAGAATGAAAAATGAGGCGTCTATCAAAACCCCGCAACATCCACATATGCTGCAGCAACGAATCCCTGGAATTGAGTCAAGGCTGGCGTCCCTGTGGTTGGACACCTAAAAGGGTTTTTAAAAGTTTTTATAGCAAGGGTTAGTACCCAAAACATTTGAAAAAAAAAACGTTTAACAAATGATTAACTTGCAGTAATAATAAATATGCATACTCTTTATATTTTAGTTAGTGTCGCAACTCTCTTGAGAACTTCCTTGCCCCTCCTCTAATGTGCACCACTAACGCTTTAATTATCACCTAGTTATCTATCTCATGACTAGATAATTATTAAAGTCTCCTTGTACCCCCCCTACTCTAATTTGAGTATAATGTGATTATGATTTTTAAGTTTATTAGTAACATCAACTTAATTAATCATTTCCCTTTTTGATTCATATAACTTCTCCACTCGTTATACATATACAACAACTCATGCTTGTATTTATTTAGCCCGTATATAATAATCACCTAATTATATACTTAGAAATATTGCAGCATTCACACACATACTGAAATACATAAAACACTAACATCCACCCGAGTAAAAATACTCACCGGACATAATTTCTCTAAAGTGCTAGTACACTAGGTATATTCACATACCCTAGTTATCCAAGTTAGAATTGCTCACTAACTTGGTTTGGTATACGATTGGAGGCGGTCATATTCCTTCCCGGAAAGTGAGATGCCCCTCACCCCCTGTAACGGACGCTATGACCTGGGAATCTACTCGCCCTACTCCTCAAGCTAGGGGATTCATCCACTGCGCGTAACCTCCCCCTATAGCACTAGAGTATAATAATATTTAACCACTGATATTAAGGCATACACTATATATATATATACTATCACACACCGTATATATATATATATATATATATATATACACACATATATAAAAATGTTTCAGCTACACCGTGTACTAAACCCGTGACACAAGCCTATTCCATTTTTATTATGAGGTTGTTACCCAACTCGAATTATTAATTAATTTACACATTAATAAATTCACTTTACTTTTGATGTTGCTCTCACCATTTAATTGGACTCAATCTCTTAGCCCGAATTAACCTCACCCGAGTCTAAATCCCGACTCTAAATTATTTAGTCCATTACTAAATAAAATAATTTACCTCGATATCGCTCAACCAATTTTTTTGACGTGCCACCCAAATTTCTACTCCCATCTCCTAATTAATTCACTCACATTTAATCAGGTTTAACTCATGCATTAATTTCTCAACAATAATTAATTACATAACAACTTTTATATAATTCTCTTTCTATATAAACAAAACTGGACGAATTGTCAGTTTCTGCCGACCATCGATCGATCGACTTCATGGCGTCGATCGATCGATCGATCAGGTACTCGTCTTCTTCGCGAAGACAGACAGCCATGGACGAAAATTTTCAAGCCCTAATTTCCTTCTACACTAAAACTAAATCCCTTTTAGCATTTGTACATATTAGGAAACTCATCAACATTATTAATTCGTCCATTAACTCAAATTTCTAAATTTGGGGAAAGTTTCATCATTAACCCTAAGCCCATTTATACCCCAAATCTCATCATCAAATTCGTTTCCAAATATTCATATATCATTCTACCAGATATGCATTAACTCACAATTTTCAGATTTTACAAGAATCACCACCCAATTTCGTAAATCAGAATTGTTGTTTTCAAAATCCCATGTTCATACCATTAACACCCAAAAACGAATTTCTACTTATTCACTACACATGAATATGAATTGAAAACAGATTTAATGCTATTGCAAGTTATCCACTTGCCTTAAGGTTCGTAGAGTCTGAATTGGAGCTAAATCCCAAGGTTGAAGATGACCTTTGTTGGCTCTCTTTTGAACCCCAATTGGCTTTGGCTGCTGTTAGGGTTTCCTAACCCTTAATTTGCTTTTTATTAGATTAATTAACTTAATCCAGTTTTTTGACTAATGGGCCAAGCCCAAGTGACCGAAATGCCCCCGAGTGGGCCCGGCTATGTCTAAAAACGTCCCGTGACCCGTTTACTACCCCCGGGTACACTTTTCCGACTATCTCGGCCCATCCGGACTCAACTGTACACTGAAAATTGGCATCCGAATAAATTTATAAAATTACTTATCCCCCCACCCCATATTGTCTATACCGACTTCCGGTTGAGATAAGTGTATACTTTGTCATTGACACTCGAAATGACTTAAATATATTATTACTATTCACTCAGTAATTTAATTTGCCTAAATATTAACCATTTACTCTCCGATTAATATTTAAATTTTATTTTTTAGCATAATTAATTCATTAAATCACAACACACTAGTAATTTGAATTTCCGAATTAATTAAATTTAAATGTACTAAAAATACGGGGTGTTACAGAATGTATGATTTAAAAATGAACTTAAGAAACTTCAAAAGTAAGTAAGTGAGATAAAGAAAAGTTCTAGTGAGAAATCAAAATCGTGAGAAAGATGAACCACAAATATAAGGTTGTGATTATGGATTTCAAATCCTCAAATTAGTTTAATTAGTATTACGATAGTGGTTTCTCTAGGCACATGATTGGAGTGAATTCATTTTTCACTACACTCAATGATTATAATGGTGGTATGGTGACTTTTGGGAATGGAAAGAAGTGTTGATTATTGAGATCAAACCTCTACACAATCTCTTATATGTCGAAGGACTTATTGCTAATCTAATTTGCATAAGTCAATTGTGTAATGATGGACATCATGTGAGTTTTTCGAAAGGAGAGTGCTTAGATAGAAACGAGAATAGTAGTGATTTCATGAGGGGTGTTCATTCAAGTGAAATTTGTTTTGTTTTAGTGAGTGAGCCTAATATGGGTTATCAAATAAGAGTTAGTCAATTTATTTGTGGCATTAAAATCCATGGAACATAAATTTTTTAGACTTATAAAGTTTGTCTAAAAAAGAGAACGAGAGGTTTGCCTAGGTTAGGGAAGCTTGAAAGCAAAGAGTGTGGTACTTGTCAAAAAGTGAAATAAATAAAGAATCCCCATAGGAAGTTTAATGAGATTACTACCTTTAGGCCTCTAGATTAGTCCACATTGCCTTGATGGGTTACTCCAAAATCGAAATCATAGGTAACAAGAGACATTATTTTATAATGGGTGATGATTACATTTGGTTTACATTTGTAGGCTTTTGTAACACCCCGCCCTCACGGGGAGAGCGAACGGAGCGCCACGATCAATAAAACTAATCAAATTCGCAAATAACAAGGTATAGAGCATCTAAAAAAATTCCACAATATAAACGAAACCACTAATCTCAATTCTTCAAATTCAATATAACAAAGTCTCTCGAAATAATATAAACCACCAATGCTCTATACAACACAATAAAATAATACAAATCTTCCAAAAATATTCTTCCCAAAATAATTCACGCAAAAATCATCCCAATTGGTCGATAGTGCTCAAATCCACGCTAACCTGCCACCTAAAAGAAAATATGGGGAAGTACACAATACGACGGGAAAGATGCTCAACAAATATATTAACGATGAATAAAGCGTAACAACACGAGTACGAATATTCAAATCAAATGAAAATCTCAAAGCATTTATCAATAAATTTCTCAACAACACATCAATGGGTCACCAGGCCTCACCCCATCCGCATATGCTTTATCAAGGCATAGCCCGGGAAGAAGGAATTTTGGCGGGTGCCCAACCTCCGTGCCATATTAAAATCTCATGACAACGTGCTCAACAATAACAATATAATGATACCACATGAATCAAAATAATTCAACAATTATTTTTTCAGATTTCAATGAATTTAACAATTCAAATATGAGTTCAATTAAAAAGAAAGCAACGGAATAACTCTCGAGAGATTTAAAGGAGCATATTGTGTAAAACCCCATACCTTAAAATCATGGCATGAATCTTCACATAAAAATCATCCTCAAAATCTGATCGCACCGTCATGTACCTCTCGCGAAAATAATCAAATCATGTTCAAGCCCCAACACAAGATAACCTCAAATAGTCATATTTTAAAAACTCAAAAAAATCAACTTCAAAAATTATTCGAATCACCAATCCGACTTTAGATTTGGGTTCTAGACGAAAAATTGAGCCAGGTATGTGTTTTGAGTTTTTCTCAAATCTCTTATGAATGCACTCAAAAAGAAGATCTAACATTCCAAATTGACTCTTCTCATTCCACTCGTTTTTGCCTCTATTGATTTCGTTTTTTGCATCTCTTTTTCATCTCCCTTTCCTTATAATCACCCATAATATTCCTTATATAGCCTCTCTCTCAAAACCTAGCTTGGTGACTAAGCTAACGCATATTACTATATTGCCCTTTAATTCAGAATTATCTAGTTTATATATTTAAACCATTACAAAATGTTCAAAAGCCAATTAAATTTGAATTTAAATATTCGATTCATTTAAAATAAAAATAAATATAATATCAATATCCCGATTAATAAAATAATAATATTATTAAAATTATATACCATATTCATAAATAAAGCCCTCAAAATTACGGGGTATTACATACTTCCCCCTTGAAAAGGAATTTCGTCCTCGAAATTCGACGAAACCTAACACTCGAAATAAAATGCTACTCGATTCTATATCCCAAAAATCACACACTAAAGTTCTCAAATTAATTCTAAACATCTCACCACGATGCGTAACACGTCCTCAAAAATTTTCTATCTCCAAAGAAAACATATCTAAGCCGCATGTTAGACCCAATACCCAAGATCCAAGGGTTGCCGTAACCTGGCTCTGATACCATCTGTAACACCCCGCCCGCCCGGGGAGAGCGAACGGAGCGCCATGATCGATAAAACTATCAAATTTACAAATAACAAGGTATAGAGCATCTAAAAAAATTCCACAATATAAACGAAACCACTAATCTCAATTATTCAAATTTAATACAACAAAGTCTCTCGAAGTAATATAAATCACCAATGCTCTATACAACACAATAAAATAACATAAATCTTCCAAAAATATTCTTCCCAAAATAATTCATGCCAAAATCATCCCAATTGGTCGATAGCGCTCAAATCCACGCTAACTTGCCACCTAAAAGAAAATATGGGGAAGTACACAATACGACAGGAAAGATGCTCAACAAATATATTAACGATGAATAAAGCGTAACAACACGAGTATGAATATTCAAATCAAATGAAAATCTCAAAGCATTTATCAATAAATTTCTCAACAACACATCAATGGGTCACCAGGCCTCACCCCATCCGCATATGCTTTATCAAGGCATAGCCCGGGAAGTAGGAATTTTGGCGGGTGCCCAACTTCCGTTCCATATTAAAATCTCATGAAAACGTGCTCAACAACAACAATATAATGATACCACATGAATCAAAATAATTCAACAATTATTTTTCCAGATTTCAATGAATTTAACAATTCAAATATGAGTTCAATTAACAAGAAATCAACGGAATAACTCTCGAGAGATTTAAAGGAGCATATTGTGTAAAACCCCATACCTTAAAATCATGGCATGAATCTTCACATAAAAATCATCCTCAAAATCTGATCGTATCATCGTATTCCTCTCGCGAAAATAATCAAATCATGTTCTAGCCCCAACATGAGATAACCTCAAATAGTCCTATTTTAAAAACTCAAAAAATCAGCTTCAAAAATTATTCGAATCGCCAATTCGACTTCAGATTTGGATTCTAGACGAAAAATTGAGTCAGTTATATTTTTTGAGTTTTTCTCAAATCTCATATGAATGCACTCAAAAAGAAGATCTAACATTCCAAATTGACTCTTCTCATTTCACTCGTTTTTGCCTCTTTTGATTTCGTTTTTGGCATCTCTTTTTCATATCCCTTTCCTTATAATCACCCATAATATTCCTTATATAGCCTCTCTCTCAAAACCTAGCTTGGTGACTAAGCTAACGCATATTACTATATTTCCCTTTAATTCAAAATTATCTAGTTTATATATTTAAACCATTACAAAATGTTCAAAAGCCAATTAAATTTGAATTTAAATATTCGATTCAGTTCAAATAAAAATAAATATAATATCAATATCCCGATTAATAAAATAATAATATTATTAAAATTATATACCATATTCATAAATAAAGCCCTCAAAATTACGGGGTATTACAGCTTTATGAGAGATAAGAGTGATTCATTTGACATCATCGTGTCGGTTTGCAAGAACATTCAAAATGAACAATCAATTTCTATTGTGAGGAAGAGAAGTGATCATGACATCAAGTTTAAATAATTTAAAGTAGAGAAATATTATGATGAAGTTGAGATTGACCATGAGTTTTCTTCCATTGCAACTCCACAAAAAAATGAGGATGTCGAGCGAAAGAATTGTACTTTGCAAGAAATGTCTCGTTGCATGCTTGAATGTAAGAACATGACTAAACGTTTTTGGGTCAGGGAATTACAAACGAATTGTCACAGTTTTAAAAGAGTGTTTTTGAGGCATTTTACTAAAAAGACTTTGTATGAGATTTGGAAAGGAAAAAAGCCTACTATCAAATACATGAAAGTGTTTGGTAGCAAGTGCTAGATTTTCAGAGATCGAGAATAGTTGACCAAATTTGACTCAAAAAGTGAAGATGACATCTTTCTTGGTTATTCTCAAAATAGTCGTGCCCATGGAATCTATAATTTAGAGAGTAAAAAGGTTGTGGAGACTTTCAATGTTGTGATCGATGATGATGTGACGAATATGGTTACACAAGGATAAAGTAGAAGGTAAGGTCTAAGATTTAAAGGTGTTTAATACTAGTAATGTTGATATAGGAGAGTCTTGTGCTATTAGGTGATATATTGAGGTAACTTCTTCCTAAATGTGTCTCATGCAGTTGAAGGTGAGAAAGATAGAGGAGTTTCGACTTAGGTTCAACATGAACATACTCCGTCTAAAATCCTTGGTAATTTTAGAGTAGGGTTAAGACATGTAATCAATTGTTAAATGAACTCAATTTCCATTTCTTTTCATCCAAAATTGAGAGTAGAAACATCAAAGGGCCTTATTAGATGAAAATTAAATTAGAGAAATTCAAGAGGAACTTAACCAATTTGAGAGGTTAAAAGTTTTATTATTAGTGCCATGTACTAAAAATATCAACATCATTGGTCCTAAGTGGGTGTACAAGAAAAAGTTAGATGAAAATGGGATAATTATGAGAAACAAGGCATGCTTTATAGATCTAGGTTATTATCAAGCGAGGAGGTTGAATTTGATGAAATATTCTCACCCCTTGTTAGATTAAAAAGCATTATACTTTTAGTTGCCATTTCTTATTACATGAAATTCAAACTTTATCAAATGGACAATAAAAATCCTTCTATAAATGGTGTTTTGAATGAAAAACTTATGTTGATTAACTAAAGGTTTTCAAGATACTAAATATCCAAATCATAGTTTCAAACTTCATAAAGTTTTATACGGTCTCAAATAAGCCTTGAGAGCTTTATACGAGAAATTGATAACATACTTTTTGAAGAATGTTTTTTAGCACGGTGGAGTTATTAGGACTCTATTTGTCAGAAGGTCAAAGGATCACATCCTTATGATTCAAATATATGTTCAATGCATTGTCTTTAGGCCAACCATATGTAAGTATGGACTTAGTTTTTCCAAGGAGATGAAAAGTGAGTTCGAAATAAGTATAGTTGGTGAGATTTCTTTCTTTCTTGGCTTGAAAGTGAAGAAAATGTCTCATGGGATTTTCATATCACAAAAATAATATGTCAAGGAGTTACTAAAAAAATACGGTATAGAATCGACAAAACACACGAATAGTCTAATACGTATATATTCGAAGTTGAGGAATGATGAATATGAAAAGTATGTGGAGGAGGAGCTCTATCAGAGAATGATCGGGAGTTTGTTGTATTTTTCCTCAACAGACTTGATATATCTTATATCATAGGTGTGTGCGCGTCTTATCAAGAAAAACCAAAGGAATCATATCTTCAAGCATTGAAATAAGTGATTAGGTATGTGAGTGGAACTAAAAAAGATTGGGTTGTGGTATTTTTTTATACTAACTCATTATATGCTTGCTCCATCTCCGATTGGGTAGGATATGCCATTGATTGAAAGAGTACTTCATGTGGATATTTTTCTTTAGGACTTTTATGGTCTTCTGGTTGTCCAGTAAGCAAAATTAGATTTCACTGTCTATGACTGAAGCCTAATATATTGCGGCTGGGAGTTGTTTCACACAAATTTTATGGATGAGGCAAATGTTATATGATTACAGGAAGCATTGAGGGATCATGACACTTTATTATAATAATATGAGTGTCATTGACATTTCAAAGAATCCTATGAAACATTCAATAATCATGCACATCCAATTGCATAATCACTTTATTAGGGACTTAGTTGAGCAAACTGTGATTTTTATGAGCTATGTTCCTATGGAAAATAATATGCAGACATCTTTACTAAAACTTTAGACATCATTAGGTTTCGTTACCTTGGGGGTTGTTTAGGGTTGGTTGATATTGAGTGATCAATTCGATTGTGATCAGTAAGGTGTATCTCCATTTTCATATTTTCACATTTTTGTGTTTGTTTGATTTTTGTCCATATTTTGAAAAATACAAAAAGACTTTTCTTTTTGTTAGTTATTTTTTGTCAAATCTCGTACAAACAAGTGGCTTAAATTTATGAGATGCCATAACATGATGTCGTATTGCTTATGACATGCATTGATGATTTGACTTGTTGAGTATTTTAGTCATGTAAGGGTATAGTATATTAAATGTGCTTCATAGAATATATTGTCTTTATTCCTCGACCTTCAACACCTGTATGATACATATGTACAAAATGATAAGGATCCTTTGCATGATTATAATAAAACGGCTTACTGTTTTTTGTCTCTTTGGGATGTTGAAAAGGAAGAGGAAGTGATGTAAATTTTATTTAGAGTTATTCGAATTTTGGTTTATATTGATCATACTCATTCTAATCCTTATAAACTTTTAACTTTTAAATGCTTATCATTTTTTAGCATTCCATATATCTTTCTTCAAAATATTTTATCTTTCCATATCTAGTTTAAATTATTAATCTTAGGCCTATTACACTTATGACAATATATTTCATGGACTAATATTTTAATTACTCACTCGCAATATGATTCTTCTCTAGTAGTTGGTTTGATTAACATGTTTCACTCTCTTTAATTGCTTCGAGAACTTGATCCCTTTATGTTCCTAGTTCTTTCATTTGTTGCTTTTCATGACAAAAGGGGGGAGACATTTGTAGATAGGGGGATTATATTTATTAAAGAATATTGGGTTGCTTAGAATTATTTGTTGCTATTTCATGTTTATTGAGATGGATTTTATATTTGAAGGGGAGTTATTTTAGATTAATATGATGTTCATGTTCAGAATTTTATATTCACATGTTCATATTTATCATATTTATTCCCATTGGTACCTTAATGAGATAAAATTTGAACAAAATCTTATTTTTTGTCAATGAAGATGGTTTGAGTTTCTTGTAGTGATTAGTTACTTTCAACAACTGTATTTTTCTATTTTGTATTTTACCTTGTCCAGGCAAGTCCTAAATGATATATTTCTTTCATTTGCTTGTAATTTTTATTTTTTATGTTTTGTCTTGAAATTCGACAAAAGGGGAGATTGTAAGAGTATAATATGATTAGTGTGGCCCATAGAATAGATTATCTGAATCATCAAAACTTGTTTTATTCTTTATCCAAGAGGTAACCGAAAACCATCATTAATGAGCCGAATTCACTTAATGCTCAAGGGCATTACTTAGGAAAAGATGTAAGACTTAATGGATTAAACTCACTTTGATTAATTTGTGATATGACCAAAGTGCACCCACATACCCTGAGAAACAACGTCATCATATCTCATGGCCGAGTCGTCAGAAGAGCCCCATTAGTCAGTAATAAGGTCGTCCCTGATGAGGTCTGCCTCATAAGCACCAACCTCGGTTGGGTATCAGCTGAGATCATTAACTGCTTTATGGGTTCAACTTGAACCAGTCTCATACTCTGCTTAAGCCGATGCTGCAAATGATCTCAATTACCTAACCTCGACTGGCCTACTCGGCCGAGGTTATACTCGTGGTTGGAAGATCAATGGTCCTGTCAGAGTCATTAACCCCGTACCCATCTAGGTCGAGGTTCTAGTGGATGATGTCACCAGTCGGAGCATATGCAAGTACAAAGAGACCTGGAACATGTGGACAAAACCGTTATAACTGTATTATTCCCTCACGTAAGGGAATATTTTTCCATTATGATATGCATGTGGCATAGCCAGGTGTCCACATAAGATTGGCTAGATCATCCTACACAAGCTCATTGCATACTTGGGGGGTACACTACATCCCCTAAGTACCATATATACCATTTATCTTCTTCCTTGAAACGGATCGCATATTAGAAACCCTAGCAGAAGCTCTGTCAAAATTTACAGTAGAGAGAGAGTGTGAGTATTGTATCACAGGCCATTAATGGCCTTCTTTTATAGTGAAGATTACTCACCTGCACAGTGGATGTAAGCCTAGATAGACTGAACCACTTATATTGATATCTTTTTCCTCTTTTCCTCATCACATTGTATATATATATTGCTTATTAGCTGCCATTATTATACCTGTTTGAGCTCTCCAACACCTTGATCTGGCTGGTGCTATTTCGAGCAACATCAATTTGTATTTATAATTAAAAAATATTTTTAATTAACCTTGGTTTTATAATTTTCTCACATACATATGCAAATATACTTTTTATATAGAAAAATCTATTTTATAAAGATTTGCATCATGACTCTTCATGTGAGAAGAAACATACATGGGTTTTGCCTAAAAAATATATCTTGAAAAATCTTCTAAAGGAAAACTGGACAAAATTTTAGGATACAGCGCGCCCTGCCTCGCCTTATCTTCGCTGTAAAGACAACTTGCCTAGTTGCAGTGAAAATTGTCACTGGCATTTTCTTATCCATATTCGAAAGGTCTTCGGGAAAAGGCGTGACTTATTTTGTAGTAATTCAATTGTATCTATAATTCTCCTCACTGTAGCAAAACTATCTCAGTTATTGCTTGTGTCCCAGTGCAAAAAGAATGGATTAATGCGTGACCTGGATCACTTTAGGTTTGTAACAGCGATGAAATAACTAGTGATAACGACCCTACGATGACTAACGTCTGAGAGTGTTGAAAGCCATTTTTTCATAAGATTTTTTTAATACCTTCTTGATTAGTTCATCAAGTACAACTTTTGGGGTGACTTAGATCCTGGTGTGACTATTTGTCACGTTAAGAGTTTGATATCTAGCATTCGAGCCTTCAACTATTTTCAAATCGTGTGTTGTCTACTCTTCCAAACCAAGAGTGAGATCTTTGAAAAAAAAATTACTAATTAAAACATTTCATATATTTAAGAGAAATTTTTTCACTCCTCCTATTTGAGTTCTATAAATTCATTATCTTTGTTAGAGGTATTATTACTCATTTTGTTTCAAAAATCTAAACTTCATTGGTGAATAAATATTTTATTTTCTTTGGCTTGGATAAAGCACCACACCAATGCAAACACCCTAACACACATATCTATAAGATTCCCTAAAACATCCTAGGAGTAGCATTTTGTTTTTTTGGAGGTTTCGTCCCGGAATAATATACATTATTTATACTTTGGAAAATAAGGTTTTGGCTAGAGGGTTTGAAGGAATTGGTTCCGGACCAAAGCCAGTTGCAATTGTGCAACGTACTTCGACTGTTAGTGCTCTCACTGAAGAATATGGTTAACAATAATGTTGACTTAATTGTAGCATCGTGATATTGTAAGTCTATATCTTCTTTATGTAAAGTGCTACTATAGTGTATTTGTCATTCTTATTGTCCTGAGGTTTTCATGTTAGTGGGTTTTTCCCTTGTACATTAGGTCTTCTGATTATTTTACTCTTTTCCCATCTTTTAGAATCACTATCTTAATTAAAAAGATAAAACTTGAGATATTATAAAACTTATTAAAATATTTTTCATGTAGAATTTTGGATTATTAAACCCTTTTGTAATAATGAATTAACAAACCTTTTGGTTGAATTAGGTGAACTAGTTTTTCTTTCGGTAACTACCATCGAGAGGCACACTCAAAAGTCCATTTAAACTTTTTAAAAGTATCATGTAAACATTGACTTGAACTTTGTTTTTCATGAATTAAGTGCATGTTTACATTTTACACCACATGAATGCACAATTAGAGGATTAATTTTTCAGTTCTACCAATATTGGAAACTTATTTGAAAATAATCTAAGTTTTAAAAAGTTCTTCAAAGGTCTAGTTATGATAATTGTGATATTACATATGTTGAAGTTGAATGTGGACCATTTTTAAATCATTGGTAAGGGCTGTCATTAGTGTGATAACGCCTAATTTAAATTTTTGTATCATTGGGTAGGTGTCGACTATATTTGTGAAAAGACAATCAAAGCCAAAAGCTATTGAGTTCTAAAAATCCACAGCCCAAGAGCTTAATGGGAATTAAAAACAATATAGGGGTTTATCATTTCTTAAATAAAATTTCTTTTTAGTCTTGTACTAAAAAAATTTAAAATTAACACTTATCGAGGAATATTAATGGATGGAGTTCAAATTGAATACTAAAATCATAATCGTATTGCTTTTCTCGTTAAATTTTGTCTTAAATCTATCAAGTAATGAAATTTAATATTTGACGTCGTGTTATTCCAATTCTATGCACGTTCAAGCCTATGATTCTTAACTTAATTTAGTTATGTTTAAAATGTGAATTGAAACTGTCTTAAATTTTTATTTGATTCACCTGAAGTGGTTTCATATTATAGCGTATGTGAATCTATGTGATTTATGTAAAGTGTTTGATCTTTGACATTTTTATTCTTATTTTCATGTATATATACTTATTTTTACTTGTTTTAATAATCTTTCATAACTTATTAGACTTTTAAGTTATTTTTTGGATGCATAAGGGTTTTAGTTGATTGTTTGAGATGTGATGGGTAGTTTGTGGCGAGATGAAAGAGTTTTGAGATGCTTTTAGATGTGGTGTGTGTTTGGAAGAGAGTAAATCATTTTAAGGGAGTGATAAGGTTAACACAGGTTATTTTCCCAAGTTCTATAGCTGAGGTCATTCATTTTGATATTTTTGGTAGAATTTTTCGAAGGAACCGTTTGCGGCTTCATATCGTGTCCATTTGCACAACTATTGTATTTTATACCATAGTTTGGCTACTGTCCATTTTCGTGCGCAAGACAATTGGCACCATGCATACACATCCGTTCTCATAGCTCAAAAAGTAGAACGTGCACATGACCCCTCTTTTGTGTCACGTGCTTTGCATTCCATTGATTACATGCACTAATTCCTTTATGTTTTATGCATGGGTTCCCTATGTTACCCTGGTTTTTATCTTGGTTTTGATGTCTCTCGTGTATTTTCATGGTCTTTGCTTCTTTTTGTCTTATTTCCTGACAAAAAGAAGTAAACGATTGTTATTGCTTGTTGTTTACCATTTGGGGAGATATCAGTTGCTTATTCGTTGCTTGTTAGGAATATGTAAGTAAATGGGAATGTTTGTGTTCATTGTTTGTTGATATACTTTGTCTTACTTTTTTAGCATAATATTTTACATTGCTTGATATTATATGTTATTTCCTTCCAAGATTCACATGTCATATCTCATGTATATCATTGACATTTTACCATAGGATTCCAAGCAGAGGAGTTACTCTTTGTGCATGCTATGGCCTGGTTGATGGCATTTGTTTCTTCATGTGATTTCAGGCATAGCCTGGATGATTTTGATTCTCCAAACCAAATTCAAGACTCGACTTTTGTTATATCAGTTTTCTCATGGATTGTATGTTCATTACCTTCTTTTACTCTCACTATATGGCTAGTGGGGTGTTAGTATTATAGGGTTAATAAGATATTTTTGGGTTTTAGGAGTTTTTCCATGGAATAGAAAAGGGGAGACTGTAATTATAGAACATCTATATAGGTTTACAATGGTTACTTAAGAGCCTCCGTTAGCCTGTCAGTTTCTTCCTTGGTAGGGTAACAGATGCCATAAGAGAATAAGTGTTAATACGACACCCATCAAATCTAAACAAAGATTCGAAAGTAAAATGGGTTTTACCCAAGGCAGAGAGAGTGCACCAGAATGTAGGGAAACCAATATTCTCCACTAGTTATGGGGTAGCCCAAGATCCTCTAATGAAGACCAACTTCTCATTCCACTACTTTGGAGCGTTGTACTCATCCCTTGCGAAGACAGTAAGAGACCTAGGGGAAAGTACTTTAGCCTCTAGTCATTGGTCTTACTCTGCTTTTGAACTTTGTAAACTTGAAGAACTAAGCTAGGGTAGCATCAAATTGTCCCCCACTGGTCTATCTACAGGCCAAGATATTGTCCATTAGAGGTCTCCAAGCGTTGGCTATAATCTGAAAAGGGGATACCCTAATGAATTTTAATATCTCCACCATATGAAAATGGATTAGGAACCTATCCACACAGAGTAGAAAACACTCACTAAAGCATATAATTTTTTAGACCAGATAAGATGCTCTATAATTAGTATTAGTAGCCATCAGAATCAGTATATCATGGATTTAATACCTCTCATGGATGTCCACTATGTATTGCTCAGTGATCAGTGAAGCCACTGAGGTCCCACTGGAGAAATTAGGGGCATTAGGACCCAAGTGTTGGGTAACTTGGTTACCAGTAGGGATTGAACACAATGGAGGTTGGGTAGAATTTCCAGCACCTTGACCAACTATGGAAGACAAAGAGGTATGTGGTCCCACCGCAAATAAAGGAGTGGGTTTAAAAGACTTGGAGGGATAAATGTTCCCATAAGGCATTTTTGATAATAAAATGAGAGGTAATTTCTAATTACAAAAAGAAAACTCAGGAGGGGGAGAGGGAAAGAAAGAGAGAAAAGTCCGTCAATTACTTCCTAAGGACCCTTTAATTAGTAACAAAGACCACAGAAACCTCAAACATTCTTGGCCAAAGTCGAAAAGGCCCATAAATTGCAATACTCTCATTTATAATTTAATATATTACGCAACACATTTCACAGTGGATGTGCAATCCTCAACTGAGGTACGAAACACTTTATATCCTTGTTTATCACTTTTATATTTCTCCCCACTAACCGATCTAAGGTCCTTCGAGGAGTACCTATTTGGTCTGAAGTCTCAAACGATTACAACACCCGCAATATATAAAGTATTTGACAAACATGTGAGTCAAATCATGATTTCGAAGTATAATAATTAAGGGGTAGAAGAAGCCTAAAGGTTGATAGTAGTATAAAATAATAAGAACAAATTAATGTGATTGTGAAACAATCGGAATGATTCAGATAAATAAATAAATATGCCAAAATAATTAAGAAAAATATAAAAAATACATGATAGAACGATTTATCAAATTGGATTTAAATTTCAGTTTTGATCCTTAAATGAATAGGTGCCCGAGTTAATGAAATAAAAAGGTATTTAATGTATTATGTAATTTAACTATACCTAATTTTCACGTCTGGATTAGTGTGAAAAATTAAATTTGAAGAAAAAAGGGGTACAAAACAATGTGTTAAACAAATGTTAAATCGAACTAGAGATGTGTAACGATAATTTATGATACCATGAATAATAAGTGACCTTAAGGCTTCAAGTAATGGACACGTAACCACATCTGAGGTCAAGTAATTTGGCAACAACTCTCAACTTCCATGATCCTTACCTCAACAATCTCGAAAAAGCTTCCACTAGTAGTTTATAAAGCCTTATGACCACTAAAGATGCACCCTGAGGTCCTAAGACCTTAATAAGGACCAACTGATATGGCCAAGATTTAAAATCATGGACCTCATATCCCTAAGTAAATGGCAAATATCATTCTATAAGGGTCCTCACTTAATTTACAACCTATTTTATGGTTTCATTTGTCATCTATTTCATTGGGGATTTATCATATGGACTCATCAAAAGATTGAGCTCAGTCGTGTACCACAATCCTCAACTATATAGGGGCTGATTTTTCACAAACAATATACGTTTAGTACTTATTTTACAAGAACTAAAGGGAAGGAAATCAAAGAAGAAGCTATAAAAATAACACCCAATCAATTTATCGGGTAAGTGATGCATATATTCATTGTTTCACCTACCCCACTAACCTTTGATTGCCTACCCTGATGCATTAAATAGAATTTAATGTTGATACCAACCACCAATCATGACATGAAATCCTTCTCCAAATACTCCACCTCCGATATTGTATATGATTGACCTTGGAGTGTGATCGATCATTCTGTAAAGATAATTTCTCACAAGCTCAATGGGGTTACTTATATAAAGGAGGTTAGAGAAAGGTTGTAAGGGATCAAATTCAATAAATCATACATCATAAATTATTTTATGACACGTATATTGAATATTTGTAAAAGGAAAGTGTCACTTCATACTAAGGTTGCAAGTTGATTTGCTGATTGAAAACAAATGGATTTGAATCTAGGACTGTTTAGAATTAATATGAAAATAATTGTGTTTTGGGGATTAAACACTTTAGTGATAACCCGAAAATTGATACCGTTTTATTGAAAAACCTACTACTAGAATCCATATGATAGTATTTATGTTTATAGATGATTTCAAATCAGATGTTGAGTTTATTGTTCTGGAAAATTTTAGATAAAAATTATTATCTTGATTGCATTAAATAATATAGACCGTATTGAATCCGATTTCTTGAAATTATGGAGGGCGACGATACATAAATTGGGTTGATAAAGATGAAATCATATTTTCTTGACTATAATAAGGTTGTAGTTCTTGAAATGTAAGGGGATAAAACCTTCGAAATAACTTTGGATTTTAGGGAATGAAACTCGTATAGAAAAACATAGCAAATTTGGGCTACTTTCGTAAATCGAATCGATGCGTCCTTCGGGGGAATCGATTCGTCTTTGGAGGGTGAATCAATTCGGCTCCTGGGTTGGGTCAAAATTGGACCGTGGGAATGTTTGGGATATTTTTAAGAACTCGAGCGAAAATGTGAGAGGTTATCCAAGTGATAGGATATTTAATTAAAAATAGTTTTGAGTCGGTATTATTTATTTAGTGAATTTAATAATTAACTAGGGTGTTAATTATTAAGACAAGGATGTTATCTAGAGATTGGCGAAACATAGTTTGGGTAGTTATGGGAATAATTACCTATGCATAGTGTGTTCGACATATATGTATTTATTAATTGTGTGAGCATAACCATGTTTACGAATGGCTTACCGGTTGGGGTTGCGTACGTCTTCAGACCGTAGCACATGTTAACACATGGGGCTAGGCGTAATGTAGTTCGTTATTTTAAGTTCTACGTTCAGCAACACCGCTTGCGATGAGGCAAGTTGGATAGAGGGATCCATTGTCATCGTCAGGATATGGACCTTGAAATGATGTACTGTATAGATATTGCCTGCTTATATGTATTTTGTTTACGTGCATTTGGTAGGGACTCCTCCGGACGTACCGATAGAGTACGAACTGGACACCGAATAAAGAAGTAATTCTATATGTACCCTTAAATTAGACTTTTTTTGTGACACGGTGATGTGTAAAGGTCACATTGGATAGTGTTTGTAGTTTACATATGGGGTCCATTATAAATACCATTCAATGTATGTTTGACACATTATTGGGTCAAGAAAAAGGGTCCAATTTAAGGGTCCATATATAATTACTCTTATATAAAGTAATTAAGAACAAATTCATATAGTCTAATGATGTAGACAACTGTTAACGAACACAATGCTATGTAAAATACATAATGTAATGAAATGATATTTCTTGTGGCGGATTACTTTTGGGACTGAAATCATGTGTAGATGTTTCGCTCCTCTTTAATATATGTGCTAGATTCCAGTCCTTATTATCATATTAGGGTAGATACCGGACTTCACATTGTACTTGGGTTGAAATGCGTATAGTATTACACTCAGGGGAGGAGATACTTACTGCATGCGAGTGCAATGGGCGGTGTATAATATAAATTAACTGCATAATTATATTTTGATTTTGTAAATTAATTTTTGTAACCTTAGGGCGCTGACCCAAATTATAAAATATTTTCCTTCCCAAGTTTTATTAGACAGGGATAACAAGACTGATAGGGGATCAGACTTGTTGCACTTGATCATTAGAAAATTCAGTTACTTTGATTCTAGCGTAAGTTGTTACTATCTAGTTTAGTCATTTTATTATTTCAGAGATTGTATGAGCATAAGTCCTAGATTTATTATTTCAGTTATTTATTTGTCAGTTACATTTGAGATGGATATTTTATGACTTATGAAAGTTGGGATTTATTTATTGACGGTCATTACTTCATATGGTTTTATAGTGCGTATATGTTTTAAATTGAAATGTCATTTTTTGGTTTGATGTTGGGGTATTATGTCTCACAATCATTACATGAAAAATGAGGGTTGTTGCACTTATAAAAAATGAGAAAGGCATGAAAAGTTAAACTACATTTTTAAAGAATTCTAATTATTTTATAATAATTTATTTTGATTTAATTAATTTCTATTATATTATTTTTTTTTTTTGGGGGGGGGGGGGGGGGGAGAGGGAGGGGAGGCGAGGCAAATACATCAGCTGTAATGATACAAAATAAAGATCAATAAAATGGGGCATTCACATCTAGATCCTATTAGACTTTCTTTTAAACATTCTAATCCCACCATGTTTTTCCCTTATATATAAGTCCTACTCCTATTTTTTTGGAACTTTTTTTCACAATTTTACCCTTTGAAAACCAACCATCCGTAACTTCCTTGAGGAAGTTACATAAGTTGTTGAATTTTTTTTTTAATCTTCAAATGATCATAACTTTTGATTCACAAATCCATTTTTCACAAAATTACTATTTTTAAAATCTGCTCGACGAGATCTATCAAACAAGATTCATGAAGGCTATAAAATTCCAAAGAATTTTTTTTACACAAACAGTAAACTTTACTGTATGCACTAGAATATGAAATAGTTTTATATATGTGACATTTTTACAAACAGACAGTAACATTTACTGTGGTAATATTACACAGTGTATATATATATATATATATATATATATATATATATATATATATCCGGTGGATCCAAACCCTCTTTTTTCAAAATTATCTTATATTTAAAGGTTCGAGCTAGCGGTATCCAATCCTTACCACCATTATTGGAGCTTCAACGACCTTCGCCAGAGCTCCGATTTGGGGTGGGTAGGGGTAGCATGTGGTGCCGCTGGCGCGGATCTTTGAAAATAAGAGACTTTTGAATAAATGGGTTTTGGATCCACCGGAGTATCATGGGGTGCCGCTGGCGCGGACCTTTGAAAATAAGATTGGATAAATGGGATCGGGATCCTCTGGAGCGCCGGTTTGGGGTGAGTAGGGGTGACATTAGCTGCCGGTAGCACAGAACTTTAAAAATAGGAGCATATTGAATATATATATATATATATATATATATATAGGGATAGGTTCATATGAGGTCCTTATGTGAGGTCCATAATAAGACAAAAGCAAGACCTTTAGTAATATTCTACTTTAGACTCCAATACCTTTAGATAACAATTTTGCATTTTAAGCTTTAAGACTTTAGAAATAAAAAACTCACCGAATTCCAACCAAACCCCAATTCTGGTATCAGAGCCATAAGGCGTTCCTTTTAGACCAAAAGTAAAAAGACTTTAATGCCCTTGGGATTTATCCCCCGCATTTACCAAGATATTTTTGGATCCAACCCAGACTACCAACCTATACCCATAATTGATTTAGACTCAGAAGGTTGTTTAACCACACACAAAGACGGTTGTTCACACATAGAACATATCCCAGCCAAACACGCAGACAGTAGACAAGTTACTGCTAGTGCTATTAATTGCATATTCGACCAAAATAAGTGTATACTCCTTATATTAAGACAATTAATAAAAGACACTCAAACCCTAGAAACGGAGATAAAAATATCTCTAAAAGATTATTAGACATAGATAATCAAATCCCAATAGACCTAGTACACGTTTTACAAGAAATAAACATTAAGACTAATCACATAGAAGTCCTTAACAAAGACATTTTAGAAATTAAGACTTTAATTAAAAATCAAGACAGTGAGTTAATTAAAATTACCAAAGAAAAAGCTAAGCTTATCCCTAGACTAGATAGTTATCTTCCTAATGGAGATAGTTAGATCGAACTGGAATGAGGTACCAAGAAACCTCTCCATTCAGACTTTATCAGAATTTTATCAAAGAATTTTAGAAAAGATAAATGATGACAGATTTTATTATAAGATAAATGAAAATGAGATTGCCAATGCTGCTAAAGCAACTAGACTTATATTAAAAGGATTAAATTTAATTTTTACATCCATAGCAGCTACCCAAGATTATAATAGTAGCTTTGTTAAAGACTTGCATTTAGACTTAAAGGCTAAGACAGAAGGATTAACCACCTTCTACACAGACTTTGTTAAATTCCAACAAAATTTAGCAAATTACCTTAATAATAAGGACCATAACCTATCCAAAATGGATAGTATTATTAAATACAAAGAAATTATAAACGAAATTAAGGCCGTATATAATAAACCATCCCAAGCATAAATAGACTCGCCTTTTATTCTAACTCGGTTAGATAAAATTGAAAAGACTATAGAAGCCATAGAAATTAGATCTATGCAACAACAAGAAAAATATAATGAAGTAAAAGACTATATTACTAATATTGGTAAAACCATTGTTAATTCTCTAGCTAGACATAGTGAAGAAACCTTTGAGAAGACTAGAAAAGAGAATAAGAATTTTAAAGAAGAAATCCTTAATCAGATAAAAAGACAAAAAGATTATTCAGACTTCTTAGAAATAATTGAAAAAAGACTTGAACAAAAATAGGTAACTACCTGTAAATTTAGAGAAACCCCTCCTATAGAAACTAGAGAAAAGAACACCATAGGTAGACGAGTCATAAATGACGGATTAGATAAGACTAGCAAGATAGTTAGCTCTATCCCAAATATTGAACAGAGTAATCATATGCTTCAAAGACTTAAGGATTCATCCTCCAATGTTAGGACATGGTGGAAAGAGAGAAATTTCACCAATCCTCTCCAATGGAAAGAATGGGGTGAAGTTGACTGGAAGATTGTTGAAGATTCCATCCATAATGGACAACTTCCAGCCGTTAGATACATAGAATTGTTTAAGGAATGTGCCACTCCTAAGACTCCTAATTATAACATGACCTACCATTGTAGAAATAATGTGTTAGACAAATCATATACTGACCTTCAAGTATTTGACTCAGAATGGCTTAGATCTAGAGGAACTGATAGGAAGTTCCAATTCCTAACCTTTGGACTCTTTCAAGAAAGAATCCAAGGATTACATAGACCCCAAAATAATATTAACATATTATATTGCTTAGTAGACAAAAGATGAAAATATTTTGAGAAAAGCTTTATTGGGATAGCCCAATTAGAAATGTCAGACAACATAGGATACTTTAATGTCATTACGGCATTTACAGTAACCGTAGACACAACCAAATATTTTAAGTTAATCTTATATGCTAGTGGCTATTAAGACTATATTATCCCAAACGCTAATATAAATATAGAATTCCAAAGCTATGTGAAATTCTCCCAATTTCCTTATAAAGGAATGCAGTCGGGAATTCCTAGCGGTAGACTTAATGAAGAAATCTTAGTTAGAACCAATGTGTCAGACTATAATCATACTTACAGTATTAAGAATACTGGACCTATGAAAGAAAAAGCTAAGACCCTCTGGCAATTGCCAGAATTTTAAGAAACTAAGACTATACAAAATAAACCCTTGTTTATTAATCAAGACGACGTTACTGGAAATGTTACCATCCAGTTTGGTCCCCCTAAGATTGTCAATAAGAACATCCAGACCGAAGAAATTAAATTTAGGAATATGGGAGAAGCTATAATTAATGATCCTTTAGAAGGAGAATGTAGTAGTAAGACTAGTGCTAGTTTACTAAGACAATCCCCGGTAATTAGACCTAGAAGATCATTTGAACAAAAAGACTTAATTAAAGAAAAAGCTAGGATCCAAAACATTGGACATGAACCTTCAGAATTGGATATGAAGACATTTAAAGATAACCTTTAGAAAAGTCATTCTGTTAGATTTTAAGAAAGAGAAAGATTTAATATGATAGCCCAAGACCGCATATTAAAATTAAAAGAATCTAATAATACTAAAGAGCTTCTTAGAAACTTAAGACTAATAGAAGAAGGTGAACAAAGACTAATGCCAGCTACACAAGTAGAACCTAGTAAATAAGAGATAGGAAGTAGTAGTAGGCTAGAAGATGCTCCTAGACTTTTTAGTAAACCAATAGGAATAAATATTCATATATACTCAAGTACCGTGGTTAAGACTAAACCTGATTATATAAAAGACTTCCCAACAGGTGACAAGAGTTTCACTCCTGTTAAGACTATGGCCAGCCAAGCCATAAATCCAGTAGGTATATACCTTAACCTAGACAATGTTCAAGATAGGAAGAAGGCCTTAGACGAATGGCGTAATCAGATGAACATGTGTTTTGCATCTAATGAACAATGGGATGCAAGTTCATGTAAGGAGTACGCTGAGCAATCCATTAGAGGTATTGAAAAAGATTACTTAGATAGTTTAAGAAAGGCTACAGATGAAGACTCCTTAGCTAAAATTGAGAAGATGAAGGAAAACCTATAATAAAGATCAATTGAAGAATACATTCAATTGTTCACATCAGAATTCATTGGAGCTGGACATCTAGCTCAAATCAATGAACAAGACCTAGCAAAAACTAAGTTAGCCCTCCTTAGCATTTGCAAATTAGATAAGATAAATGAATATAGCAATAATTACGAGCAGCTATATTACCAAATTAAATAATTTGGAGAGACCTTAAAAGATTAATACTTTATAAAGATACCTGCTATAGGACAAATCCTAATTAATGAATATAGGAATTGGCCAGGAGTAGCTGGAGTTAAATATAACTCGCTTGGTGAAAGAATCAATTTCGCCAAAGACTATATCATATCTAAGAGACGTGATATAACCCAAAGAAAGTTGATAGAAGAAACTTTCAAGAAGATCCCTCCAATCAAAGATGAAAGAGACATCGCTCCAATCCAATGGGGATGTGAAAGTGAATTTAAGAAATTCAAAAAGAAATTAGAATGGAAACATAGGAAGTTTAAGACTAGACCTTTAGGATTTCCAAAGAAGTATAAATTTAGACAATCTACTACCTTTAGAGAAAAGTATCCTAAGACTAAGAAAAATAGATTTAACCAAAGAAGATACTTTAAGAAGAATACTAGTAAGTATAAGAAGGCTCCTAATTATAGGAAAGAAAAAGATGTAGCTCAATCTAAGACTGCCACCAAAGAATGTTGGACTTGCGGCAAAGAAGGACACTTTGCTAAAGACTTCCCTAATAAGAAAGATAAAGAAAGTATTAAGATCATTGATACAATATTAGACTATGCAGATCAAGAAGAATTAGACATCCTATATGCTATAGAAATATCAGACATAAAAGAGGATGATAATACTAGTATTTATAGCGTATATACAGATAGTGATTCAGAAGATTATAGTGATACTGATGAGTACAAGGACTCTCAGGACACTCTAGACTTATATATGATTCACACTAATCAAGACAACTTAAAGGATGAATATATAGACTTTGAAGAAGCTCGGTATAAATGTATATTAAGCCCATTCTTAAAGAAAAGATGGACAGTTAGTAATCCTGAGTTACTAACCTATATACCTAGATGCTACTTTGATGAAAGACATTATTGCACATTTGAAATGAAATGTTGCAAAAAAGACTTTACATGCGTAGAATGCTTTGAGACCATACAAATAGAATTATTTATGGTTTGTATTATTTGTCAATTACACTACCATGAAGACTGTTGGAGAACTAGATTTAGAGAAATTTATACTAGCCAGTATGATGCTCAAATAGACTTAGATATTAAAACATATTATCAAGACATTGATAGAAATATAGCCAAAAGATTGTAAGAAAACGAAGACTTCAAAGGAAAAGGAATTTCCTATGATTTAGAAGAATACCATTCTGATAGTAGTTCAGAAGACCAAATACCCTTAGATGTTATAGATAAACCTCATAAAGGAATATCTATTTTAGAAAAGAACAATTTAGGAATTTCTACTAAACCACATGCTTGTTTTGTAGAAATATTTGTTCAACATAAACACTATCCTAAAAGACTTTCACCTTTTATAGATACAGGGTGCTCTCAGAGTATTTGCAAGGCTAATGCCTTCCCTGAAGACTATTTTCTAGAAAGTACTCAAGAAATCTATGGTAAAGTGGTTAATGGAGATCCATTTACCTTATATTTCCAGAATATTCCTATTTATTTTAAATTAGGAAATCAGACCAACAAAACCGTTAATCATCGATTTTGGATAATGGATCCTCGTCCTAGTTTCACAGGAAACATTATTTTAGGACAAGAATTTATTAGTAAATATCATCCTTATACTCAGTATAACGATAAGATATTAATTAGTGATCAAGAGGAATTTAATATTAAAGCCCCTTTAATCGATCATAAGACTGCCTTTGACCTTATGCGGGTCAAACCCAGTTATAGGCCCATAAAACATCAGAGTTCTTCAGCAGAGCATGGTGGACCTAGACCTACAACCCAACAAGAAGCCTTAGAAATTACTAAAACCTTACAAAAAGAGTGTAAGTGTCCAAACCAAAAGTGTTATAAGCAAATATCACTTATACAACAAGACATTTTAGATCAAGCCTAGCAAACCTTATTACAGGTTCAAGCTATATCCAAACAAAAGAAAATGGATATAGAAGTAGAGAAAGAAAATATTAGGCAACTAACAGAGCCTACTTTAGGAGAAAATCCCATCGCTAAGTGGGATAAAGACCAAAGCTATTGTGAAATCATCCCTATTAACCTAGATGCCACTATTAATGGTGGAACCTATAAGAAAGGATATTCACAAGAAGATAGGGAAGAATTCAAGAAAGACATAGATGAAATGCTTTAGTTAGGCATTATTAGAGAAAGTAAGAGTAGACATAACAGCTTAGCCTTCTATGTTCAAAATGAATCTGAACGAAAAAGAGGAAAAAGACGCATGGTTATAGATTATAGACAATTAAATAAGAATTGTGAATTTGATTTTTATAAGATACCAGACAAGAATAATTTAATCAATTTGATTGAAGATAGAATTATATTCAGTAAGTTTCATTGCAAATCAGGCTTCTGGAAAATTAAGATGCATCCAGACAGTATTACTTGGGCAGCCTTTAGTGTGCCCCAAGGAAAATACGAATGGCTAGTCATGCCATTTGGATACTTGAATGCTCCTCAAGTTTTCCAAAGAAGAATGGTTAATATATTTAGACCTTATTCGGAATTTTGTCTTGTTGACATAGATGATATTCTTATAGCCAGTAAGACTGAGATAGAGCATGTAGACCATCTTAAAAAGATTATTTTAGAATTAGACAAACATGATATTGTTATTTTCGAAAGGAAAATGCAATTATTTCAGACTGAAATAGACTTTGTGGGAATACATATTAATAAAGGAAAATTATCCTTAGCAGAACACATACCTAAAAAGATTCTTGAGTTTCCAGACCAACTCAAAGATAGAAAACAATTACAATCATTTTTAGGATTGCTTAATTGTGTTGTAGACTTTATTAAAGACCTTGCTTCAAAAAGACAAAGCTTAATGTTGAATCCAAAATTAATATGCTGATGTGGACGAATAATACGAAGACACGTGTCAATCTACGTGGCACGATAGTAGCGAGGAAGTTCATTTCCCGACCAACCATGCTTCTTTCCGAGCAACGAGGATACACCGAGGAACTCTAGCGCACCGAGGAACTCTAGCGCACCGAGGTACTCTAGTTCTTCGAGGAACTCCTGATCAGCGAGCAGCTATGGCGGTCCGAGCTGCACCTCGGTCGTATCATTAATTGCCAGATAATCAACAGTTCAGATATTCATTGAATGCTTATATTCTTGACGCGCACGCTGCATTAAATGTATTACCCTTTCACATGTATATCATTTAATGTATCGAACCTTTCATGTACAGCCTCAAGGCTATAAATACCTTGTATCAAACCCATTCAAGGGACCGGAATTTCTTGAAAGAACTTATAATCAAGAATTCCACAAACACTCAGCAATAACATAACAGTGGACGTAGGCTTTATTCCTAGCCGAACCACTTTAAAATTCTTTGTCTTACTTATTTATCTGTGATTGAATAATTAGAGCAATCTAGTTTTTTACATCAACAGATTGGCGCCGTCTGTGGGAAACGACTGTTACTATCGTTTTTCGCAAAAATCATTTGTTATCAATGGCAGATAATCCAGAATCCAGTAATCGAAATGCTGGAAATACTGGAAATCTTCCAAATCCATCTGCACCCCCAGATCTGACTGGAATTATGACAAATCTGGCTCAAGGACAAACCGCCATGCAAGAATCTATGAGGCAACTCATTCAAACTCTTCAAGGCGGTGCACCTACCTATTCAGGACAACGAAGTGATTGTGGGCAATTACGATCCAGACGTACAGCATCATATCGCAACGGGGAGTCTAATGATTCTTCTTATCAACCTGGGCGAACTTCATCGATACGGGCTACGGATACAAATCAACCTATATCTCTCTCTCCGGAGAGAACCAGCGCTTTGGAGAGATTAAGCAGGGCGTCTCCTTTCAGTCGATTAGGACCAAGGAGGAATATGAGTCCACCTAGAGCTCCATCGAGAAGTTTTCGGCCACCATCAGGTTTGAGAGAAGGATCAGCACAATCACGACCAGCTACTCGTCGAGATAAATCTCAGGAAGCTACGTCAGAACAATCAGTTGCTCGGACTAAGCGGCCTGAGGAAGGAAATGAAGCATGGAAAGGTTCCATTCAGCGGTTGGAGGATAGACTAGGCGAAATGGCTAAGGCAAGAAACCCCTTACAGAGAACTTTTGTTCAAGGGACACCTTTTGTGCAAGCCATTGTGGATTTTCCTACACCATCGAAATTCAAAGCACCTGTGGTGACCCCCAAGTATGATGGAAAGACAGATCCTGTACTTCATATAGAACAATACCAAGCTGTCGCCGACATATATGCCGTCCCCGACGAGATGAGGTGTAGAGCATTCTCGGGAACTCTCACCGGATCTGCACAGATATGGTATAACAATCTTCCTCGGGGTAAGATTTTAACTTTTATTCAATTAGCCGAGTTGTTCATTGGGAATTTTTGTTTTGGGGCGAAGCCAATAAAGCGAGTAGCACATTTGTTAAGTGTTAGACAAAAATCAGGTGAAAGTACTAGAGACTACATAACTCGTTTTAATAACGAGAAGTTGGAGGTCGTAGATTACGAAGAAAAGACAGCAATCACTGCTTTGATGAGTGGTTTGCTGCCTAATAAGCTGTACTACACCTTGGCCAAAGATCCACCTAAAACTATGTCCGAGTTGATGGCAAAAGCAGCCAAAATTATGAATGCCGAGGAGGCTATGGCTGCGAAGAAGAATATGGATAAAGAAGTAAAAGTGGAGGTCGACAAGTCTAAGAAGAAAGATCAGAAAGGTAATGATGGTGACAAGCATTACAGGAATAATAGGACAACGTTGGAAGTCCTAAAGAAGTATGATAATTATACCCCATTGAAAATGGGTATTAATCATGTTTTGGAAGAAATCAAGAATAGCGAGGAAATCAAGTGGCTAGAGAAACTGAAGACAAAACCCGATCTGAGGAATAAGGCCAAATATTGCGAGTTTCACAAAGATCATGGCCATATGACCAAAAATTGCATAGCCCTTCAGAACGAAATTGAAACACTCATCCGAAGAGGAAAGTTGTCAAAGTATGTAGATCGTAGAGGTGAAAGGAAGAATGATGACAGAACTAGGGAGAGATCTAGATATCCTCGTCGTGCAGAGGAGAAAAAGAAGAGGGATCATGAAGATGATCCAGATGATGACCCTGATCTTCCCAAGAAGCCAAGGCAGCCTGAACGAGAGGTATTTTCCATTCGTTTTGGGTCATTTGATTGTAATGTTATTACAGGAGGAGATGCAGGAGGAGGATACCTTACTGCAGAAAGAAAAGCTTACCTCGGAGAGGCTCAAGCTTGTTCATATATTCAGCGAATAAATCTGGCAGAGGATGATCGTCCGAGGAAGGTAAACAAAGAGAAGCTAGTGATTGGTTTTTCAAAAAATGACCTGGCAGGTGTTCTTTACCCTCATGATGATCCTTTGGTGATCAAAATGAGGATGAAGGATGTGGTCATTTCAAGGGTGTTAGTAGACAATGGTAGTTCGGCAGACATCATGTACTATTCATGCTTTGATAGCTTGAATTTAAAATTATCTCAATTGGAACCTTATCACAGACCCCTTCTGGGTTTTGCTGGCGAGAAAGTTTTTCCACTTGGGACGATCAAGTTGGATATACTCATTGGAACTTGGCCTGCTTGTCGAACAGAAAGAATACGCTTCTTTGTGATGGATAAGAATGTGCAGTCAGCCTACAACATCATCATGGGAAGAGTTGGATTGAAGAAGTACGAAGCAGTTCCATCTACAGTACATCAGTGTTTGAAATTCCCAACGAATTTTGGAGTCGGAATTATGAAAGGTGATCAAAAAGTAGCTCGGGAATGCTATTATTCGTCTGCCGAGCAAGAAGAACTTGAAGAATCAAGGAAAAAGACTACTACTTATCAAGTGGAGGAGGGTACAGAAATTGAAACTCTTGACCCTAGGGATGAATCTCAACTTGTAAAAGGACAGGTGGTGGAGTCTACAGAAACTGTTATTCTGGACGACGAGCATCCTGAACGAGTAACCCAGATAGGATCGTCGCTGGATGTTTCAATAAAACAGGAGTTGATAACTTTTTTGAGAAACAGGAAGAATACTTTTGCTTGGAGTCATGAAGACATGCCAGGTATAGATCCAAACTTCTTATGTCACGAACTCAATGTGAATAAGGAGATCAAGCCTGTGAAGCAAAGAAGAAGAGTGTTTAGTCCCGAGAAGAACCAGGCCATACAAGAGGAGGTCGAGAAACTTCAGAAAGCCCAATTCATTGAAGATGTGAAATATCCAGATTGGTTGGCAAATGTGGTGATGGTAAAGAAGAAGAACAACAAATGGAGAATGTGTGTTGATTTCACTGATCTCAACAAGGCATGCCCAAAAGATCATTTTCCATTACCCAGAATTGATCAACTAGTGGATGCTACCTCGGGACATGAGCTACTCAATTTTATGGATGCTTATTCTGGCTACAATCAGATCAAAATGAAGCCGGAAGACAGGGAAAGTACTTCTTTTATCACCCCAAGGGGAACTTATTGTTATAATGTTATGCCTTTTGGTTTAAAAAATGCAGGTGCAACATATCAGCGGCTGATGAACAAGGTTTTTGCCGAACAAATTAGTTGCAATATGGAAGTCTATGTCGACGACATGCTCACCAAAAGCAAGAGAGCTACTAATCATCTAGTTGACTTAGGCCAGACCTTTGATCAACTGGACAAATACCAAATGAAGCTCAACCCGACGAAGTGTACCTTTGGAGTACGAGAAGGAATGTTCCACGGATACATCGTCAATCAACGAGGTATTGAGGCAAATCCAGGAAAGATCAAAGCTCTTTTAGGGCTGTGATCCCCAACGACGAGGAAAGAAGTACAGAGTCTTACCGGACGAGTTGCAGCGCTCAACAGATTTGTATCCCGAGCAACTGATAAATGCCTCCCATTCTTCAAAACACTGCGAAAAAGTTTTGAGTGGACTGATGAATGTGAGAAGGCCTTTCAAGATTTGAAGAAGTATTTGGGAGCCCCACCATTGTTGTCTAGGCCAATAACTGGAGAGAAGCTGTACTTGTATTTGGCAGTATCAGAGAATGCAGTTAGTTCAGCATTGATCAGATTGGAGAATGGAGTCCAGAAACCTATCTATTACACAAGTAAAGCTTTCCGAGGTGCAGAAATCAGATACCCAAAGCTAGAAAAATTGGCATTGGCATTAATTGAAGCAAGTAGAAGAATGAGGCCATACTTCCAGGCCCATACAATCATTGTGTATACCGACATGCCATTAAGACAAGCCCTTCATAAGCCAGAAAAGTCAGGAAGATTGATGTATTGGGCAATAGAACTCGGTGAGTATGACATTGTGTATGAACCCAGATCATCATTGAAGGGGAAAGCTGTGGCAGATTTTATAGCAGAGTTCACATACCCTGATACCCCCGAGGAACAAAAGGTACTTGCTGACCTACCTGTGGACGATACAGTATCAACAGACACAAATCCAGACCAACTAAGGTTGGTAAAAGGACTTGTGGATATAGAAAAATCATCATATTCAAACCTAGACCAACATAGGTTGGTAAAAGGGCGCGAACAGATGACCGATGAGGAACGAAAGATACCAGGGAATGATGAAACAAAACAGCAGATATTTTACCGAGGAACTCTGACGGACAAGAAATTTGAAGACGAGGTACCTACATGGAAATTATATGTAGATGGATCATCGTGCACAGCTGGTTGTGGAGCAGGAATTGTTTTAAACACCCCAGATGATATTGACATGGAGTATGCCCTGAGATTTCAATTCAAAGCTTCCAATAACGAGGCTGAGTATGAGGCTATGATAGCAGGTTTTCATTTGGCGAAAGTTATGGAGGCACGGCAAATAATTGTTTTCAGCGATTCTCAATTAATTGTGAATCAAATGATGGGAATATATGCAGTTAAAGGAGAATTAACGGTGAAGTACCATGCGAAGGTGATGGAGTTATTGGCAGAATTTGATGCTATTCAATTGGTGAGAATACCGAGGATGGAGAATGCTAGAGCAGACGCATTAGCCCGATTAGCGTCAGCTACGCGCACCGAGCTACGAAGAACGATACCAATTGAAGTATTAGAAAGTCGGAGCATAGAAGAAGACCTGATGGTGAATATAATAACCCTTGATTTAGGACCATATTGGATGGATCCTATCAGGGCATACATTGAAGAAGGAGAATTACCAGAGGACAAGCTAACTGCAAAGAAATTGAAGTATAAAGTTGCTCGGTATGTGTTAACTAATGGTGTTTTGTATAGACGAGGAATTATGGCAGGTTTGCAAAGATGTGTGCATCCATCAGAAGTCAAAGAATTGGTTGAAGAAATCCATGAAGGATCTTGCGGAGCTCATGTAGCAGGTCGGACACTTTTGCAAAGGGTAATGACACAGGGATATTACTGGCCGACGATGAGGGCTGATTGTATAGCCTATGCCAAGAAGTGTGACAAGTGCCAACGTTTTTCCTCCATCCTAAGAACTCCACAAGCATTGTTGACACCCATAACTTCACCTTGGCCATTTGCCATGTGGGGGGTTGATCTGGTTGGACCATTGCCGACGACCCGAGGAAGGTTCAAGTATCTCGTCGTGGCAGTGGATTATTTTACTAAGTGGGTGGAAGCTGAACCACTAATTGATATGACGTACGAGAAGGTATATCAGTTCATTTGGAAGAACATCATTTGTCGATATGGTCTCCCTCATGCATTCATCACAGACCATGGAACACAATTCGATAATGAAGAATTTGCTGCCTATTGTCATCAATCGAACATTTTGAAGTATCATTCAGCACCAAGCCATCCCCAAAGCAATGGACAGACTGAGGTGACAAACAGAACATTACTAAATGGTTTGAAGAAGAGGTTAAGTGAAGCCAAAGAAAATTTAATCAATGAGCTCCAATCAGTACTATGGGCTTACCGAACAACTCCCCGAGTAGCAACTGGAGAATCACCATATATGCTAGCATTTGGAAGTGAGGCTGTGATACCTGCCGAGTTGGGTCTCCCAACGCATAGAGTACTGAATTTTAATTCCCCGGTCAGCGATTTGATGAGAAGATTGGATTTGGATATGCTCGAGGAGGTTAGAGAAGAGGCAGCCATTAGAAATGCTGCTTGCCAACAACGTACAGCTCTGTTTTACAACAAAAGGGTGAAGAAATGTGAATTAAAAGAAGGGGATTATGTGCTAAAGAAAGTCATTCAGAAGCAAAATAATTTGGAAGCAAACTGGCATGGACCTTACCGAGTTACAGAGGTTGTTCGTCCAGGAACTTACAGAATAGCAACTCTAGAAGGAGAAGAATTTAAGAATGCGTGGAATGCTGAACACCTACGCAAGTATTATCAGTAATGTAAAATGTAAAGCATTCCCTTCATTATGGATAAAGCGAGGATGTTTCGCCATCTTCTTTCTGGTTGAAAGTTTTTCGTGGAATACTAGTGTAATACACTATGCACACAAAAAGTGCTCTAAGGAGCCAAAAAGTGCTCTAAGGAGCCAAAAGCTCTAAGGAGCCAAAAAGCTCTAAGGAGCCAAAAAGCTCTAAGGAGCCAAAAAGTGCTCTAAGGAGCCAAATGCTCTAAGGAGCCAAAAAGTGCTCTAAGGAGCCAAATGCTCTAAGGAGCCAAAAAGTGCTCTAAGGAGCCAAAAATGCTCTAAGGAGCCAAAAAGTGCTCTAAGGAGCCAAAAAAATACTCCTTTGGTTAGGAGGCGCTCTAAGGAGCCAAAATCTCTAAGGAGCCAAAAAATACTCCTTTGGTTAGGAAAAACAAAATATTCCAAAATACACCAAGTATAGTTGGTCGGGGATAAAGACCCACTAACTGTAGTTGGTCGACGAGGACAAATTATTGACCTTAGTTGGTCGGACACATTTTTATATCTGAAATTGAACCAAGTATGGATGGTCGGGGATAAAGACCCATCAACTGTAGTTGGTCGATAAACGTTATTCATCCATCATGGTTGGTTGGAAACAGTTGGAACAATTTATACTCATTACTTTATTATTAAGTGATTGAACAACCTTGATACTTGTAACTTTTTATTAAGTTGCTCAATGAACAACACAATATTGTTATCTTTTTAATAGATACATATGCATAAGTGTAAAGTGTTTGATAAAACACGAGATAATACCAATACAGATTTACAAACAAAAATGAAGTCTTTCATTAAAAATTCAAAATAAGTTACTTATTACATGTATGTGCTGACTATTACATTAAGATTCCTATTCTATTGGTTTCTTGCCCTTTGCTTTTGAGACAGGCTCTTCGCCATCAGGAGGATCTTCCAAGCAAAGAGGAGAATTAATAAAGTTTAAGTCCTTCAGCATTCTGACATTCATTATTGAAGGGGTATCCATTAGATGCTCTGGACGAGATACTTCAACTTGGGAATGAAGGCTATAATCACCGAGGTATTTTGAAATTAAGCTGCGAGGAATAGAACGAGCTGTGATCCAGGCCATGTCCAATTTGAAAGGTGGCACAGGCAAGTCAAGTAGCCCAGGAGCATGATAATCCCATAAGAAGTGACCTCGCTCCAATTTTAACACACCCAGTGCATTCAACCATCCCTGTTTATAACCTTCATTATTGGAATGTTCAATACGAGCATCCAAGTGAACAAGGGCTTCATTGTATCCTGCCATCCAGAATTCCCTTGGCTGTTTATGGAATTGGAAGGTTAATCTATCCAATTGTTCATGAAGGCTTTTGGCAAAAAGATCCTTATTATGCAGAGCAGATTTTGTCGCTGTAAGTTGATCTTCCAAGGTTAGATTTTTCTTGGACATTTCTGATAGGGCCCGATCTTTGACGTTTAATTGGAATGCTTGAGTTTCTAAAGTAGATTGGGTACGAGCCTCTTCAACATTGCGACTAAGAACTCTTGATCGGCTCCGAGAAGCGACTGGAGAGCTTTGCTCCTCGACAACATTTTGAGCAGCTCTTCCTCGCCCCCGAGAACCTCTTCCTCGTCCACGAGTAGTCCCAGAAATAGCAGATCTTCTTAAATCATCCAGTTCTTGCCTTAATTTGGCATTTTCGACCTCTAAGAAAGAGAAACCTTCATCAGTAACGGGCACTAAAGCAGTGGAAGATGATGCTGCAGATTCATATTGAGCCAACTTTTTCTGTAAATTATTATTTTCTTGTTCCAGGATCTCGGCAATCTGTCTGCAAGCTTCAACTTCACCTTTTAAGGTCCTTTCCCTAATATCATATCCAGCAATGATCTTGTTATGGCCTGTTTCAGAAGAGAGCTGCTGGTATCTATTTTCATAATCCTCGTGCAACGAGGCCATTGTTGCATTGTGTTGATTTTGAAGATCCTCTATGGAACCATGAAGTTCCTCGATCAGTTCGTAATACGCCACATTATTGGCCACAGATCTATCAAGTAAATCCTTCAGATACCGGTAAGCCTCAACTGCTTGTTCTGAGGCATCGTGACCAAGGATGTCGACAATCTCTGATACACTTAGGTCTGTATGACCAGCTTTATAATATCCATTGCATTGTCGCATCAACTCAGTATCAGGAGCAGATATCAATTCCATTCTGGTCAAAAACTAATAAAGAAGAGGAAGCAAGAGTTAATAAATAAAAGCAGACAGAGTATCAATAAAGAAGAGGAACGAAGATGTATTTTATTAGATCATCAAAAGGTTACATTGTTCGATTACAAGAATTGAAATATATAAACGATACCGAACAACTTCACACCTTTTCCTTGTCCCCCAAGACTTTCTCGGGAGGCTGGGACGAGGAGCTCGGTTGCTCGGTGGTAACAACGGGTTGATCAGCAGGAATCTTCTCGGCAGGAGGAGGCATAGAAGAAACGTCCTCGACTACAGAGGGTTGAGAAGCATAGACTGGGTCACCCATAGCCTTAGAAGACTCATCTGAGGCAGGCTCATCTTCTTCTTCTTCCACAACTGGTGGAGGAGGACCAGGGAGGTGTTGTTGGAATAGCTCAGAACCGTCTTGGACCTTCAACTCTTGCAGAGCAGCTACCCAGCCATCGTGGAAGTATTTCAACTTCCCATATTGGACTTGGGATGTCATTGAAGCTATCCCTTTATCCCATCCTTTCTCCCAACCAGCACTGAAATGTTTCTTGATTGCGACCTTTCTCCTCAACTTCTCCGAGGAAAGCTTCACATCCAATTCCTCTTTTTTGACCTTGATATCTCGCAGGGTAGATAACTCTTCCTCTGCCTTTTTCAGCTGGCCATCATATTCCTGATGTTTAACCTCTAAACCTTTTACTTTCTCCTCCAAATTCTTGGAGGTTTCGGCCATTTTCACCTTCTCAGCTTCAGCCATAGCTAATTTCTTCTCCCAAACAGCTTTTTCGTCAACATACTGTTGACGAGATTCCTTTAAAGACTGGGTCAAACCCAACAGAGCATCCTCTACACCTGACGAGGAGCTTGAAGCTTTAATAGCTTCATCCTTCTTCACAATATTATTAAAACAGTTCACCAACTGAAAGATGAGAAAAATATCAAAGTCAATACAAAATGCAAGCTTTCAGAGAAAGAAAGAAAAACCAGAAGTATAAGAAATTTACTGAAGCAGGGTGACGAGCAGCTAAGGATGTCAGCATATCCCTAGGAATTCTTTCATCAATACCATGGACCTCAGGTACGACCGAGCTCATTGCAGAACTTGGAAGAATTATGTTTGGAACATCAGTACCACCAGCAGGTAGGGAGGAGGCAGTTTCAGCCGGAGTAACTAAGGATGATTTCCTCAATCTCTTCAACGGGCGGTCAGAACCTTCAACCAAAGAGGTCTTGGTCGGAGAGATTGTAATTACATCTACAGGAGCATTTTTCTTGCTCGGAACCATTGGGGGCTTCTCAGTAGCTTTGGAAGACCCAGCATCCACTTTTTTAGTCCCCTCTGGGGCATCAGTTTTGCTTTTCTTGGCCCCAACAACAGAAGTAACATCATCAAAGAGAGCAGGAGGAGCTCTTTTCTTACCCATCCTTTGACTTAAAGGAAGATGAGAATCTGAAGATGAACCTTCTGGAGTTGAAGCTGGTTCAACAGGGCGAGCAGTATAAGAGGTTGTGTAACTCTTATACTGTAGCAGATATGAGGCAGACCTGATGTGTTCTTCTGCAATGTTCTTGTGCAAACCCCAGATAAGTTTCAGATGCTTGATATTAACCTCTGATTCTTTTGGAGTTCTTCTTTTGCTATCAACTGCAAATAAATACATAACGAGATATCAATCATACATTTTGTCAAACATGATGAAAGCATAATTTCATAAATAAAATAAAATGAAAAATAAACCTATCCCATTGCCATATGGGGGGCATCTGGGACCATTGTATACGCCATCTCCAGCTAAAGGGGCATGTTGCCAATTTTTTATAACCAATCCATGTTCAAAATAATCCCTATTTGAGTCAGGGAGGTTAACTACAAGGGCTCTATTTAAAAACCTAGTTTTTAAGTAATAAATATTATCTAGAGTGGCCCATTTATAGCAGTACATGATCTCAGGGATCCCAATACGAGTCCCATGAGTTAGATTTAATTTGTACACCCCATTAATTATTCTCCATGAATTAGGGGCTATTCTTGCAGGGACAAGATCAAAATATTGACAAAATTCGAGACTCAATGGATTTGGTGGAAAGGAAAAACCACATTCAGCAATAAAAAGACTGGGGAACCAATGTCCCTCAGCCAAATGAAAGTAATCTTGAGTTCCAGAAAACTCTTCCAAAATTACCCAAGATGGGATGGAAAAATCAGAACGGAATTTTTCAACAGATTCAATAACATAAACCATGGTGAGTAAAAGAAGAAGGAAGAAAAAGCTTACAGGAAGAAGGGAGAGCTGTCAACAACGAACGAAAACAAAGACGAACGCACAAGACTGAAAGAGAGAATAGAAAGCTTGAAAGCAGAAAATTGGGAAAGTAGAAGACGGTATGGTTACCTAAGAAGTTTAAATACTTTGCATTGGGAAGCGGCAAAAGAAATGATTACCAAAAAGAAACTATTGAACTTCCGGCAGCTAAAAGGACAAAAACTGCACGGAGATCGAAGCGCTTATAAAAAATTCAAAAAAAAGGGCGGAAGCTGCGAAATGAGAAGGAAATTTGAACACAATGTTCCTGAAATCCAGGAAAAGTCATTTAATATTGCCATATACCGAGAAAGAATGTTCCATACTCCTCAAAATTCGAGATATGAAACATTGGGGGCTTCTGTTGATACCAAAATTAATATGCTGATGTGGACGAATAATACGAAGACACGTGTCAATCTACGTGGCACGATAGCAGCGAGGAAGTTCATTTCCCGACCAACCATGCTTCTTTCCGAGCAACGAGGATACATCGAGGAACTCTAGCGCACCGAGGTACTCTAGTTCTTCGAGGAACTCCTGATCAGCGAGCAGCTATGGCGTTCCGAGCTGCACCTCGGTCGTATCATTAATTGCCAGATAATCAACAGTTCAGATATTCATTGAATGCTTATATTCTTGACGCGCACGCTGCATTAAATGTATTACCCTTTCACATGTATATCATTTAATGTATCGAACCTTTCATGTACAGCCTCAAGGCTATAAATACCTTGTATCAAACCCATTCAAGGGGACCGGAATTTCTTGAAAGAACTTGTAATCAAGAATTCCACAAACACTCAGCAATAACATAACAGTGGACGTAGGCTTTATTCCTAGCCGAACCACTTTAAAATTCTTTGTCTTACTTATTTATCTGTGATCGAATAATTAGAGCAATCTAGTTTTTTACATCAACACTTAACATCCAAATTAAAAGGAACAGACAAAACCAATCCCTTTTATTGGACCAAAGATGATTTTGAAGTAATAAGACAAATTAAAGATGTACTCAAGAACATTCCTTTACTTGAACTGCCTAATGCAGAAGACCAATTCATAGTAGAAACATATGCCTCTAATAAGCAATGGGGAGCAGTATACTTTGCCATTGATCATCAGACAAAAAATAAGAAACTCTGTAGACATAGTTCTGGAACCTTTACAGACCCAGAAATAAGATACACTGCCCATGAAAACAAAGTTTTAGCCATAGTAAGGGCAATAGAAAAATATATGTTATTTCTTAGACCTAAATATTTTACTGTTTATACTGACTCTTCTTATGCAGTAAAATTCAGAGATTTAGACTTGTCCAAATCAAGGACTAATAGAATAATTAGATGGCAACAATTGCTTAATGGTTATGACTTCTATGTTATACATATTAAAGGAAGTAAAAATACCATTCCATACATTATATCAAGAGAGCCAATGTTTGCTAACACTAATATGATTTCATGTTTTATGTTACAAACAGAAGACTTAGAAGACATGAGTTCCTCTGGAACAAATAGACTGAACAGGGAAGATGTTGCAGACTATCTTAGATGCGTAAGACCAAATGCTGGTGTAACACAAAGACCGACTCATATTCAAGACTCTCAAGAAAGACCAATCCTAGAGAACTTTGATGATATCTTAGTTCCTCGTGGAAAATTTAGACAAGAGATTATTGCTTAAAATAGACTCATTGGGAAAATGTACTTTCCCCAATATAGACCCGACCAAAGATACCCAGACTTGATCAAATTTAGAAAAGAATTTTCAGAAGAAGAAAATACCCTTATAGACGCCATATGGTGGAATGTGAATAATAGACTATGGATCGAGTTCAAACAAAATTTGATAGCCATTGCCAGATCCATGAGGACTCAAAGACTTGCAGTTACCCAACTCAGTGGTAGTGCTATACCTAGACCACAGACTCAAACCTATGCTCAGACTCTTGGAGAATCCTCCAAAGCTAGACCCACTGATAATTTTTATTATCAGAAAAAGACTTTTAAGACTAAGATTGTTATACCATTTGATCATAATAATATTCCATTAACAGAAGACTATAAGAAAGAATCTAATAGCATTATTGAACATTCCAATATGTTATTATCTGAGACTAATGGAGATGCCTTAATAATGAAAGGTTTCTTCAAAGACGTTCTGAATATTTATCTTGTTGGGAAAGCAGAAATTGCCCAGATAACCTTAGAAGACTATGGGTTCATTGGACTCATCCAAATTGAGACTATAGAAGAATCTGTTGCTCTTGGAAAAATAGTCCATGAGTATGTTAAAAATCTAGAAGATTTCTTTTCTTTATTTGCTAGAATTTATCAGATTGCTCCAAGTTCCTGCAGAGGAATGAGAGTGGAAGGATTTAGACTTGTTAGGTTTTCTAATTATACATTTGAAGATGTTGAGATCCTATCAGAAGACGAGAGTAAAGATTTAATTATTGATAAGTCCAAGCTCCGGATCGTTCAAGCCATGGAGACAATTGAAATCATGGAGTTATTGAAAGATGACCTGATAATCCAAGCTGATGAGCCATTCAACGGAAGGCTCAAGAAAGAATCCAAGGAAATGGTAGAGATAGCTTTGCCAGCTAGCCTTAGAACTGTAGGCCTCATTGATGAATTTTTCAATAATGCCCTGCCAAATCAAGACAAGGAAGAAGAAGACACAGATGGGATAAAAATGGGTCCCTCGTTAGCAGAGGAATTATTAAAGACAGAAGATGCTCTGCACTAGACCCCTGCATTATTGCAAGAAGACAAGAAGACTCCATTATTTAGACTGATGATGCCCTTGCAGAATAAAGTGGCTCAGACCTGCCCCATACGGGCCCAGACATCCTCCTTTCATAAAGTTAAAGGAAGACGGTGAAAGACGTTAGGTGCAAGATGACTGCAAAATGCCAAGATTGCTTTTGAAAAAGCAGAAAGGTAAAGACTCGAAAGATTCCAAGACTGAAGACCTTTAATAATTATGATTTCAACCGGATCGCTTTTGATAGCCGGTTACTAGTCATTGTAAAGTGCCCTTGTGCTATAAAAGGGAGCGTCCATTTGTGTTTAAGACATCAGGAATTAAAAAGTGATCAACTGTTAGACTTTTAGAGAGATTATGCTTGTAGAGAGTAATATGTATATGAGTGAGTAAACCTCTCATAGTTAGGGGAGAGGGGAGAGTTGTATTTACTTATGCAATGCAATAAAAGTATTTTCTTTTCCAGAAATCTCTTATGCTAAGTTGTTATTATTTTCCAAATTGTCTTCAACTTTCTGTTCATAGAGGACTATTGTGTGGAACCTCTAGTGTAGCACACAAGGTATTATACTGGTGAACCTCCGTCAGGTGCCGATTAGCCGTGAGCCGTTAGCCAGGTGGGCATTAAGCATGAAGGCGTACAGGTAGGAAACAGGTCAACCGCCAAAGTAGTGGATTGAGGTGCGACACATAAAGTGAGAGTTGCAGGAGGCCGAGACTGGAGAAGAATAGTAGCAAGGCTGAAGAGAAGAAGGGAGGAAGGTAAAGATATTGCAGACCAGAAGGAAGGTATAACTCGAACCAAACCCTTCTCTATTTTACATATTATTGTTTTAAAAAGAAACTTATACGAGCTTACAAATCACTAAAGACTTTTTAGAATTTGTTAATCAAACGAATTTAGACTTAACTAGAGAAATTCAAGACTGGACTCTTACAGACCCTAAATATAAAGAACTGATAGAATCCTCTTTAATATACGCAGGCGATACATTTAAATACACAGACCAGAATATTGAGTGGTTAGGAAGAGAAGTACCTAGAATAGAAATAATTAGAATAGGGATCCATGATCTCTTTAGACGAAAAATAAGAACTGAAGATTTTGCAGAAGAACTATCTAGACCTGAAAAATACCAAGAATACACTAAAATACTTGAAGATAGTATAGACGTATTAAAATTTATTAGACGAAAAAGATTAGCTGAAACAAAGGCTACTTTAATTAGAGCCGGAGGAATCCGCCCTCTTATTAAAAACGTAAAGACAACTTCCCCTAGAACATACCGTAGATTTTTGTCATCTTATGGTGATAATAATTAGACAAATTCATAGACAACGATATAATTGATATTGTTAATCAAATATATAAAGAAACTAAACGGATAAACCCAAGATACCGTATAAGGTATTTAAGACTAGAATATTTTCCATTAAAACCTCTTCCAATTTCTAGACTTCCTGAAGAAACAATTTATATAAATAATCCCCGCTATTCAGAACTCTAGTACGATAGTGACGGAAGAAGCTTAAGAAGTAGCAGTAGCCCTGAAACTTCTACAATTAGACTCCCAGATTAATTAAACGTTAAAATAAGCTTAAAAGACTTTAAGAAATCATTAGGGTAGAAAATAATATTGCCTAAAACTTTAGAAGAAGACGAAAACATATAAAGACAGAAGTGGTCCCTAGGTAAGTTTTGGACTGTAGCTAGTCCGCAAACTAGGTCCACACTAGATCCGCTCTCTCTCTCTCTCTCTCTCTCTCTCTCTCTCTCTCTCTCTCTCTCTCTCTTTCTATATATATATAATGTGATAACACAGTAAATGCTATTGTTTGTAAAAATGTCATAGATATTAAACTTTATTGTATACACCAGAAAATGTAATAGTTTTATATTTGTGACATTTTCATAAATAATATAACTTATTGTGTTAATATATTTAGAAAATAGTTATATATATATAACATTTTCACAAACAGTAACATTTACTGAGTTAATATTACACAATATATATATACATACACACACACACGGTAGATCCAAACCTCTTTTTTTTTTCAAAATTACCATATTTTTAAAGGTTTATGTTAACAACATTCAATCCCCACCACTACCCTCCCCCATTGTCGGAGCTTCAACAACTTTCATCAGAGCTATGATTTGGGTGGGTAGTAGTGGAATAGGGTGGCGCTGGCGCGGACCTCTGAAATTAAGAGAATATTAGATAAATGGGGTTTGGATTCACCGGAGCTCCGATTTGGGGTGAGTAGGGGTGGTATTGGGTTAGGTTTATATCTATAATATTAAGCTAGGTTTCAGAACATTTCCAATTTAGTAAATCCAAGTAAACCCATTTTCATTCAGTCTTAAAATATAAACCATTCACCACACATAGAAATATAATAAATACTGAACATGAATCATGTACTGAAACAAATAAGACTGGGTAAAACCTCCCAGTTCAAAACTCCAAACCATAGAATAAACTGAATACAATATTTCTGATGAAGGACTAGAAGTGGGCGACATATGCCCTAAATAAGAAGTCTAGATGAAACTAGATGGAAAGAATAGATGCATCTACTGCAACGACCTACAGCTTCCACAACAACTGCAGCACGTCAAGCAATCCAAATCTCTAAATCTGGTACTCCTGTGGCAGAGCACCTCATATAATATATATATATATATATATATATATATATATATATATATCGAGAGAGAGAGAGAGAGAGAGAGAGCGGTAACATTTATTGTGTTATAACATATACTGTGTTATAACACAATAAATGTCTTGATTTTAATTAACTCACTGTCTTGATTTTTAATTAAAGTCTTAATTTCTAAAATGTCTTTGTTAAGGACTTCTATGTGATTAGTCTTAATGTTTATTTCTTGTAAAACGTGTATTAGGTCTATTGGGATTTGATTATCTATGTCTAATAATCTTTTAGATATATTTTTTATCTCTATTTCTAGGATTTGAGTGTCTTTTATTAATTGTCTTAATATAAGGAGTATACACTTATTTTGGTCTATTATGCAATTAATAGCACTAGCAGTAACTTGTCTACTGTCTGCGTGTTTGGATGGGATATGTTCAATGTGTGAACAACCGTCTATGTGTGTGGTTAAACAACCTTCTGAGTCTAAATCAGTTATGGGTATAGGTTGGTAGTCTGGGTTGGATCCAAAAATATCTTGGTAAATGCGGGGGATAAATCCCAAGGGCATTAAAGTCTTTACTTTTGGTCTAAAAGGAACGCCTTATGGCTCTGATACCAGAATTGGGGTTTGGTTGGAATTCGGTGAGTTTTTTATTTCTAAAGTCTTAAAGCTTAAAATGCAAAATTGTTATCTAAAGGTATTGGGGTCTATTATAGAATATTACTAAAGGTCTTACTTTTGTCTTATTATGGACCTCACATAAGGACCTCATATGAACCTATCCCTATATATATATATATATCCAATATGCTCCTATTTTTAAAGTTCTGTGCTACCGGCAGCTAATGTCACCCTACTCACCCTAAATCGGCGCTCCAGAGGATCCCGATCCCATTTATCCAATCTTATTTTCAAAGGTCCGCGCCAGCGGCACCCCATGATACTCCGGTGGATCCAAAACCCATTTATTCAAAAGTCTCTTATTTTCAAAGATCCGCGCCAGCGGCACCACATGCCACCCTTACCCACCCCAAATCGGAGCTCTGACGAAGGTCGTTGAAGCTCCAACAATGGTGGTAAGGATTGGATACCGCTAGCGCGAACCTTTAAATATAAGGTAATTTTGAAAAATGAGGGTTTGAATGCACCGGATATATATATATACATACACTGTGTAATATTACCACAATTAATGTTACTGTCTGTTTGTGAAAATGTCAGATATATAAAACTATTTCATATTCTAGTGCATACAGTAAATTTTTCTCTTTGTGTAAATTTTTTTCTTTGAAATTTTATAGCGTTCATGGATCTTGTTTGATAGATCTCGTCAAGCAGACTTCAAAAATAGTAATTTTGCGAAAAATGGATTCGTGAATCAAAAGTTATGATCATTTAAAGATTAAAAAAAAAAGTTTAACCACTTATGTAACTTCCTAAAGGAAGTTACGGATGATTAGTTATAAAAGAGTAAAATTATGAAAAAAAATCCCTAAAAAATTAGAATAGGACCTATATAACTGTTGAAAAATCAATAAAACTTATATGAATATCGACCAAACAAATAAAACTTAAATATAATTATCTCCAATAAAATTAAGTTAAAATCGTCTTCAGTTGAAACGTCATAATGAAAAACATGAACCCACGAGTCATCATGATGTACTGTATTGAAGAAAACACCAATTTTTCTCTCTTTTGAGTCAATATGCAAAAAAAGAGCGAGCAATACATCTGATATGGTGCAGCCATAATTGTTCAAATTATTCAGAAATTTCAATAAAGAAAAGGACGGCAATGATGACGAGCTTATCAGCTTCTATAGGGTGTGGCGGATGTCCATTTTCAGTCGTTACATTAATTCGACCGAAAACTTGATTCGGAATCAAGCAATCTATATTTAAATTCAAATTTTCAATCCAAAGCTCCTTTAAAATTTGCAATTTTAAGAGTATCTTCAACTGTTTTTATTCAGACCATTCCTCCAAATTAAACCCGAAACATCTGAATTTCCCTAAAACTATCGCCAATCTTGGCCAAATATTGTTTCATATCTGAGTTTGAGTTTACGTCTCCCTTAATTTGAGTAAAATTCGAGTAAACTTCTCTGAATGAGTCCAAGTAAAGAGTTCAACAATATTTTAACAATAATTTTTTTTTATTTTTTCAGTTGGGGGGATTTTGGTTCAGGATTAAAAATCTGATATGCTATACTTTTTACTTTGGAAATGCAATGGGCAAAAAAGTATATATATAATTTGCATTGCATTGTAATAAAGTGTTGTACACTGCATTGTAATCCCGAATAACTTTTTATATAATTTCTTTGTAGAAAAAAATATAATTCTTATTTGTATACAGTAGGACTTCATATCAATCTATTATGTCTCGAGTATCTCATAAATGCAGGAATTTATGTTATCTAAGTGAGTTGATAAAATTAGATTTTGGACAACTTTAGGATCAATTTAAAATTGGATCCACGCGTTTTTTAAGACGGTTTGAAGTGATTAGGCTTTCTTCTCTGCAAGATGTATAGCGTGGTATACTCACATGTCTAAAATAAAAAATTAGTGAATGGATATTGTAGCGCAAAGTTACCACTTAAAAAATGGAATTTGATTGAAGTGTTTTATTAAAGCTCTTATCCCAAATAGGATGGATGTAAAAAAATGGTGTAGTATATTATAACAAGTAACACCTTGCGCATTTTGACGTCAGTCGCCACCAACCTACACCAAGCGTCACTAAATAAAATACTACTCTTAGCATGTGACAGAAATATGAGACGATAAAACTTTGTTCCGCAAAATATAATGCGGTTTAATCCACCGATTATAAAAAAATCCAAAAAATAATATCCATCACCGTGCAAACTCCAAAATAAAATCCAACTCCAAATGATAAATAAATAATCAAATTAAATAATTCAACAAAAGTCTCTGACTGTAATTCGTAAACAACTGTAAAACCGAATGCCCACTAAATCCATAATAATTGTCTCAAAATAAAATGACGAAATGACAATAATCTAAAATACTAAAGCAATAAAAGTAAATCTCAAGCTGCACTCCACAAGTTTCCAATCCATCCTGTGCAGCTACTCCAACAAATATACCTAAAATGTTAATCAACGCACGGGTCAGAGATCACCGCATGAACACTCCTCCCAATTAGGGTCCGTGAACCCAGACATAAGCATCATACATGATAAATATTACAATAGAGTATTTTAAATTAAACGATATAATAACATGCGAGTAAAGTGACACAACACTAACTACCCACATAATTAAGTCACTCCACCACACAAGCTAATTATTATACTTGCGACATTTCATTATAATTTCTTAAATATTAATTGAATTAATGTAACCAATTTTATTAATGCGACACCAGTATAACAAGTTCATCCTATTACGAGTCCTTCACATACTCCTGGCGCACCCACTATTTTATTAATGCGACACCAATAAACATCAACGTAAAGCCACGCAAATAAAATAAGGCTTACATATGCCTACTCGCAGAATGCCACGATTGGGTGTCCATGCACCCAATCCTACTCGCACCTACCCAATGGATAAAAATACAATATATATATATATATATATATATATATATATATATATATATATATATATATATATATATATATATATATATATATATATATATATATATATATATATATAACTATGAAAATAACGGCGTATAACAATCTTCCACAAATCACTACTCGGTTCGATCTCCATAAGCTATCGCAATTTGCAAGAACAATTTTTCTAGGATTGTTCATAGTATGTGCCTTTTTATATTTTAGGCTAGTTTGGCATATCATGTTAAAAATCTTCACGAACCGTCACGACGAACCGAACTCGAGAATCTCCAAGTTTGAAGACTTCCCGACATCCCATAAGGGTATAAAGCAATTTAGAGTTTAAATTAATTTACATAATTTATTTTGGGGATGTTTATTTTTATCAAAAATGAACAGGAATTTTTTTATTTTGAAAACAAATGTTTTTATTTTTAAATCTCATTCAAACGATATTGTCATTTTGTTAGAAAGGTTGTTCAAAATTTTTTCAAACGTGATTCGATCGAGGGGGTACTGTTTGAGGTTGTTTGAACCCTGTTCAAACGAGATTGCTTCTTCGTTAAGTTGAGATTTTATTTCATTCAAACGAGATGCACTTGTCATTCGAACGAGCCTTAGATTTCGTTCAAACGAGTCTTCTGCCTCGATATTTGTGAACGTCCTATAAGTACCTATTTTATGTTTAGTTTTTCTAAGACTTTTACCAGATTCACTTCTGCATAACTTTTGCGAAAGTTCTTCATTGCTTTGTATTCTTAAACATTTTTAATTTCACAACGTACGTCCTAAAAATCGTTCGTGTGAATTTTTTTAAACCCTAGAAAGTTTTGTATCCTTAAATACACCTTTAGGGAGAAGGCATCTCCATGGTTGACTTGTGATACCCGAGGGAACTCACTGGTGAAGACAAAGGCTGAGGCTGAAGAGGGAGGACTGCGATCTTGTGATTCTTGCGAGGATCATAATTTCTCTTTAGAGATTTACAAAGATTAACGTGTTATACTTGTGGCTGTTATCAAGTAGTCTGTAAGTCGAATGTCTTGTAATATTTCTAAAGTGATGAAAAAAGATTTTACCCAAAAGGTGTTTTTTTCTTGGAACTTTACCTTTATTGAATGTTTGATTTGATTAATGTTTTGAATCACATAGTTGCATATCCTAGGATTAAAGGGTTAAAATTTGGTGTGGATTATTATTTGAATTGAATAAATTAACACCACTAGATAATTGCACACTCTCAAATTAGAATCTTTGTTGAGCACATTTGTTTCCGCATTCTCATAGTGGTATGAGTGCCTTACATACTCTCTAAGTGGTGTCAGATTATTCTTACCACTTTATCAAATTAGTATTAGAGTAGGTTTCACTAGTTATGTATTGCATCCTTGTTTAGTGCTTTTTGAGTGATGTAGTTTTTCTCTCAATGGATTCTCTTATTTTTGATGACTTAAATCGTTTGAATTTGAAGTTTTCTTAAAGAATTGAGATTCTTGAAAAAGAAAATTTTTGTTTTAAAGTTGCTATGGATCTTTTGCAAACTGTTCAAAATTAAAGAGATTTCTGTTGTGAAAAACTTGTTGACATAGACCATGATTTTAAAAATTTAGAATTATCCAAGAAAGCGAGTGATGATAGAGTCCAATTTTTAGAGAAAGAATTAGAGGACTTGAAAAATTCTAGGGTTAATGTTTTTCCCATTGAGGATAGTGTTTTCATTAATGATTTAAGGCATGAGAGAAGACTCTTAGGGATAAGTTTTATTTCATTGAGGGGGAGCGAGATAACCTTCTAAGAATGATTGAAAATATGAAGAAGGATCCCATAAAATTGGAAGAGTATAATTCCTTGCTTGAGTCTAAAATTTTAAAGTTAAAAGATGATTTAAAAGATTCAAGTAGTTTTAGTAATTATGGTACTAACTCCCATGTTTCTAATGCTTCAAGTGTTAAAGTTAAGACCATTGCTTATTTTAGAGGGTCAACTACATCCAAGGACGCTAGAAAAGGTCAACCCATAGGTAAAATTTTGCACGTTTACGCATGTTCACATTGTGGTAGGAAAGGTCACCTTAGGGCATTTTGTTAAGATTTTAAAAGAGATCCTAGGAAGTTGAAGTCTAGTATTATGTTAGTTCCCGAAACTCAACGTATTAAGTATACATCAATTTCGGTTAGGAAATTCATTTCGGAGGAGCTAAATGTTTAGTTGCACACGATTCTTCTCTTGCTATATCTTATGGATGATTGCTTGCATGATCTTATTTGTCATACTCTAGTTGTGCTTCATGATATATGTTTGCTAGTGTTATGACATGTATATCTTTTGTAATATATTTTTCTTTTATTGAATCATATTGAAAAATACAAAAAGATTTTATTTTGATAAATTTTTTGAAAAATACAAAAAGATTTTTTATTTTTATGTATTTTAGTTTGGCACTTTTAGTGTGGCATATTGGTGTGTTTAAATCCAATTCACTCCGTAATTTCCATGTAGCTACGACATTTGGTTATGACTTTAGATACTTATATTACTCTTAACCATGTTTATGAAATTATTTTCGAACTTGATTTGTTTTACGAATTCGACTTTGTATATGCCTCTGCACACACATGCACGAGCTTTTTGAATGTTTACTTCGCTATGTACATTTGATCTTGGTGAGATTTTCTCCTATCAATTTTGTCATCTACATATTTTTGTGACTAAGATTTGTCCATGTAAAAACCATTACCCATGAGAGTTTGTTTATTATTGAAAAAAAATATGAGTGTACACAGGAAAGGGCTGTGAAAGACACGTTGACTTTGCGTGAAAGACAATGTTTGAAAAGAGTCCAAGAAAAATTAAGGCAATAAAAATATAAAAAAATTGCTAAAAAGGGGGCCAAAATAGTTTAGTTTCTTTTATCTTATAAAAGAAATCACTTCAAAAGGATATAAAAGAAAAAAAATAGAAAATATGATTATGTTTATCTTTTGAGGGAGTTTAGTTGACGATCAACGAGTTTGTACATTGAATCTTAGTATGCTTATTTTGGCATGACACTATTAATTTGTAGAATCATCAATATTCCAGGCTTGTGTTCATTGTGCTTATTTTGTTCATTAAGTTTAACTTTATTTTGTCACTTAAGGCTAAAGCTTAGTTTTATAAAATTTTGCAGCCAATTAGAACTTCTTGAACATATTTGAGTATTTGGGTCAAAATTCTTTTGTTACCAGTTCACACCCTATCATTCCATCCCACATGTTTAGACACATCGATACTATGCTAGTGTATAAAACTTATGGGTTTTATGTCATGTTTTGTGATCGTTTATACCCATAAATTATGTGCCAGATTTCTTTGACATATTTGCATATATTATATATGGTACTGTGTTGCAATTATGAAATTTATTTTTTTGAAAAAATTGAAAAGTCTAAAAAATAGTTGGTTGTATTTGCCTTTGAGATTATAATTACACATGCTTTATTTATAACTTTTTATCATGATATCTTATCTTTTACGTGATGCTTCGTATTTTATGCCTATGTTTCTACTTCTTTGTCTATTTCGGATAAAAAAGAGGATAGACCAAATTAAAATTTGATGAGTTTGATTTATGGGGGATAATTTATTTGTGAGTTTTATTTATTTCAAACTCGATGCGTCACGGGGCATATTTCTTGTTTGATGTTTGTAGGTTTCCCTTCTACATTGCTTAAAAATATTAAAAGATTAAGGGAATATAAAGAAAGGAAAGAAGAAGAAGTTTGAATATAAAGAGACTAAGGCCATTACGCTCTAGGATTAGGAAGGGCATTTAAATTTTTGCCCTACGATATTTTTTATTTTAATTTGGTGTTCAGTTATGTTTTTTGGTTTTGTACCGAAATAGTCAAAGGGGAAGATTTATGAGAACAGTTTTTCTAGAATTATTCATAGTATAGGCCTTTTTATATTTTAGGCTAGTTTGGCGTATCCCATTACAAATCATCACGTACCGTCATGATGAACCGAACTCAAGCATCTCCAAGTTTGAAGACTTATCGACATCCCAAAAGGTATAAAGCAATTTAGAGTTTAAATTAATTTACAGAATTTACTTTTGGGATGTTTATTTTTACCAAAAATGAACAACATTTATTGTATTTTGAAAAGATTTTTTTTAAAACTCGTTCAAACGAGATTGTCATTTCATTAGAAAGGTCCTTCAAAAAAATTTCTAACGAGCTTTACTCGAGGGCATACTATTTTAGGTCATTTGAAGATTACTCAAACGAGATTGCATCTTTGTTCAAATGAGATTTTATTTCATTCAAACGATATTCACTTGTCATTCGAACAAGCCTTAGATTTTGTTAAAACTCCGCCGCCTTGAAATTTGTCAACGTCCTAGAAATTGATGTTTTATGTTTAGTTTTTCTAGGACTTTTTCCAGATTCGTTTATGCATAACTTTTGTCAAATTTCTTCATTATTTTGTGTTCTTAAACACTTTTCAATTCACAACGTACATCTTGAAAATTGTTCTTATGAATTCTTTTAACTCCTAAAAAGTTTTGTATCCTGAAATACACCTTTGTGGGGAAGGCATCTTCGTGGCTGACTTATGATACCTGAGGGAACTCACTATTGAAGACAAAGGCTGAGGCTGAAGAGGGAGGACTACGGTCTTGTGATTCTTCTGAGGATCATAGTTGTTCATTAAATATTTATGAAGATCAGTGCATTATACTTTTGGCGATTATTAAGTAGTCTGTAAGTCGACCGTCTTGTAATACTTTTAAAGCACTAAACAAAGGTTTTACCTAAAGAGTTTTTTTCCTAAATCTTTGCCTTTGTTGAAATTTTGATTTGATTTATGCTTTGAATCACATAGTTGCATGTTCTAGGGTTAAAGGATTAAAATTTGGTGTGGATTATCATCTGAATTGAATAAGCTAACACCGTTAGATAATTACACACTCTCAAATTGGAATCTTTATTGGGCACATTTGTTTTAGCAATCTCATAGTGGTATCAATTTCATCCACCGTCTCTAAGTAATGTCAAAGTATTCCTATCGCTTTCTCACAACTCTTAAGTCCTCAAATCAAATCACATCTCCACATCGATACTAGAGATTTATAACATATGCACTAATGATATCCAAAATGTATCTCATCTCTAAAATCACCTCTAAGCATCCTCTTGTCAAGATTTCTACTCCTAACCTCAATGCCTACAACGGTCTTAACGCTAGTCTCCCCATCTCTAAAACTTCAACTAACATGTATGATAGACATAATATCTTATAGAGTATGAATCAACAAAGGGAATCAAAGATTAGTAACGCGGAAGCTACAATTGACTCATAACCTAGGAGACCTGAAATCCATCTCTGATACCATCTGCGACACCCCGTGCATTTTCGGTCAGTCGCCAACCTACTAAGCCCAAGCATCACTAAATAAAATTCCATTCTCAGCATACGATGGAACTATGAGGTAATAAAACTTTATTTCCACAAAATATAATGCAGTTTAATCCAACGAATATACAACATCCAAATAATAATATATATCACCATGCTAACTCCAAAATAAAATCCAACTCCAAACAATAAATAAATAATCAAATTAAATAATCTAAAAAGAACTCTGATTGAAATTCGTAAACAACTGTGGAACTGAATGGACCACCAAATCCATAATAACTGTTTCAAAATAAAACGGTGGAATAGAAATAATCTAAACTACTAACGAAATAGAAATAAATCTCCAGTTGCACTCTACAAGTCTTCAATCCATCTTATGCAACTACTCCAACAAGTATACATGGAATGTTAGTCAACCCAATGAGTCGGATCCCACCACATGAACATTAGTTACTCCTCCTAATTAGGATCTATGAATCCAGACATAAGCATTACAAATGATAAATTAAATGATATAATAACATGCGGGTAAAGTGACACGACACTAACTACCCACATAGCCAAGCCACCTCACCACTCAAGTCCAATTATTATAATTGCAACGTTTCATTATAGTTTCACAATTATTAATTGAATTAATGTAAACAATTATATTAATGCGACACAAGTATAGCCATTTCACCCTATTACTAGTCTTGCATATACTCTTAGTGTGCCCATAATTTATTAATACGACACCAATATAGACAATTCACCCTATTATCAGTTTGTCATATACTCCTAGAGTGCCCACAATTTTACGCCACACACACTCCCCTCACTATAGTCAGCTCACCATATTTCGTTAGCACTGAATATACTCGTGAGGTTCCATGCGCGACACGTCACTATAGCCAGTTTGCCCAATTTTGTTAGCCGTGTACAGACTCGTGACGCTTCACACACCCACGTCACTAAATCCAGTTATCCTTTGCATATACTCGGGATGCAGTTCATTTTAAGATCCATTCTTTTTCTTAGGCATTAGTTATCCATTTATCATCAAGTTTTCATAGTTCTCTATTAACCTCACCCTTTATTTGAGTAACCCAACCTAAACCATCCTTAGTACCACACCTAAAGATCACTAAAACCACAAGAATTTCCTAGCCTATCACTTAGGAGGAAAACCTAGCAGTAATTACCACCTAGTCTGGCACCTAGGCTAACGATACGACGTACTACCTATCCCCACCTAGGAAATACCCAATCGTATGAAACTATACTCACTAGTCCCATACCTAGAAAGTGTTAACAACAACGAGGCCTAGCTACTAGTTTCATACCTAACAAGTAACCTAAAAATAAGGGTAAAAGCATAACTACTCCAAAAATCCCAACATCCTCGCAGTGTCGAAATATTATCACGAGCAACATAACATAAAATACATTTTCAATTCATATCTACAATTCTTTCGATTTATTTTCCAATTGTAATATCATCCAAATTATGTCTGTTTAATTATATAATCAAACAAATGTAACACCCCGTATTTCTGAGGATTTAGAATTTAATTAATTCAGTGATATAAGAATTAATCTATTTTGAGGATTTAATTAAACTATATTTGGAGGATTTAATTAAATTAGTGAATAAATATTTTGTTTTATTTGGGTTATTTTTAAATTCGCATGTATCATAATTTGAGGTTGAGATTGGAGATTTTAGTTAAGTAACTCGGATAATGATTCTAAGTGCACGGTTGATTCCGAACAGATCGAGATTTTCAGAAAAGAGTACCTAGGTGCAGTAATTGGGTCTCGGGGCATTTTTAGGCATAGTCGGGCTCACACAGGGGTGTTTGGGTCATTGAAGCTTAGTCCATTGATCAAGTGGAAAAACTGAGCGTCCATGTAAATACGCTAATCGTTGTTATCGGCTTCCGACCACAATACAAAAAATCTAAACTTTAACTTCACTCTTATGGAGTACAGCGGCGAGTCTGCGTACGAATCCACAGGGAATGTTTGATAGATTTTAATTGATTTATTACTTCAAAAATAACGTGTAAAAGATGATGATGGGGTGAGTAAGGAAAAAGGGAGGAAAATAAAGAAGTAAACTAAAACTAATTAGAAAATTAAGGTAGGGAGACAATCCCCCAACTCCTAGTATGTTGCCCAGTTCACAACTAGTCGTAAATTAATTAATTGATCAAACCCTGTCTTTAGTACTCCCAAGCATTACATATATGAGGGATGGTATCCCGCACCATATATAATCAAGAGATGAGTAAAGTAGTGTCGTATTAGCTACACGCGCATTGCACTCTTAAGCAATGGTTGTGATCACCATACTACACGATCTAATCAATTATCAAATTTAGAGAACTAATTTTATACCGATGCAAACTACATCGGGTTGGGGTCATGCATCCCAACCCTTAAAAACCTATCCTACCATGGTATTATAAATCTCTACGTAAAAACAAATTAACATGCATGAAAACATAATGAAATAATAATCAAAGTGCTGGAAATAAATGTTACCCAAATTGAAGAACAAGAACATGCAAGGAGAAATCAAAACTTGAAGAAAATCTGGAAAAGCTCTTGAAGTTAAGTGCAGACTATGTAAATTCTTCTCCTAGATGTTCCTCCTTGATTAGGAGCTTTTACATGAATGAAATACGAACAAAAAGAGTCCTAATGACTAATTATATAGGCTAGAGGTCGTTTAGAAGAGTCGCCAAAACATAAAACTCTTTTGTCTAAAAGATAAGGACAAAATAAAAATTCCGTGTCTAGCAATTTGTCACACTTAGAAAGCGTGACTAATTTTATAACGGACTTTGAGCGTGACTAAATACGGTTCGGATCCTTCTAGAATAAAAGTTTCGAATCACCCTTAAAATTTATCCAGAGATTTTCTTCTTGACTTTTCTCATCTTCAAAACTTCATAACTTCTTCATTGAGATCGGATTGAGGTGTTGTTTTTTCTCATGTTCTTGTAATTCAAAGATATTCAACTTTCCAGTTGGTCCCACCTTCAGAATGTAGCTGTACAATTACGAAAATGCCATTGAACTCCACATTTCTTGCTTCCTTTCACTGTTTTGCATTTTCTTTCACACTAATTTGTATGAAATTCCTGTTAAACACATAAGAGATACATAAATTACGAAATACTTTCCAAAAAGGGTTAGTAGCATAAATATGAGACAAATTCAAGCTATTTACAATGCACGGGATCATAAAAATACCGAAATTAAGGGGATAAATGTGAAGAATTTATGCCCAATCACCCATTAGTCTAAGAATGGGATTAACATTATTTAACCTAAGATTAGGAGTTAGGGGAAGCCACAACTCATTTAGAAAACCCTAGATCTACAGAGGAGGATAGAGGGAGAAATTGAAGAGAGTTTTGGGAGTCAATTCGAAGAGGGAATGGGGTGCTTGTGTCAAATTCACCTCTTCATCAAAGGAATCAGACTCTACGAATTCTTTCATTTAAATTGTGGTATTGTGATTCATATCATGGTGGGTATAAACCATATTCGTTTTGGGAGGGTGACACATGTGAGAAATTGTGTTTTTAGGGAGATAAGCATTAAAGGTAAAATCGATGTTTAATTAATGTGGAGATAATATCATATGATGTTAGAATATGACTTAGAATTGAAATCGAAAAACAACTGTTGTTAAATTTGGATTTTTGAATCGAATTGAAATTGTGATTTAAAGAATTTTGAGAAAAAACCAACTCGTTAACCCTAGATTTTTTTATGAAAATCAGTGATGATTGATGACATGTATTGGTGATTAGAACTTGTTTCTGGATGAAATAAACATAGGATATTATTTGGTTGAAGTTTGGGTTGGAGTAGAAACTTTGAGGTTTAGAAATGGTGGAATTTGCAGTCGGAGAAGAAGGTTGTCACCTGCTTTATCGATCTATTGATGGATTTCATCGATCGATCAATGATCCCGGAATTTTGGCTATTGTGCCTATTTTATTATATATGTTAAATTTTTTTTAGAATTTTTTTAGGCTTATTTATTTAGTAAAAATTAAAAATGGAGCCTATCCCTTAGCAATTATAGGCAGATGTAATTGGGATTAGGAGGGTGAAACAAGGTTTGTCAGTTAATTGAGGAAATTGGGTAAAATAAATTCTTAAGGTTAAATTATGGGCCGAGTGAATGAGTTCGGGTATTGTAGTTGAGTGGCACTACACTAATAAATTAATAAATGGTTGATTAATTAATTAAATTACGAGTCGTTATAGAGACTCGAGAATTTTGGGCTAGTGCTATGGGTGTTAGGCACGGGTCAGCCGGACTTTTATTAAATATATGTATACAATAGTGTGATACTATATATATTTATATATATATATATGTGTGTGCTTTATAGATATTGGTGTGAATGATATTTATAGGAATTTTGGGCTAGTGCTCTATAGCGTCCATCATTTATATGTTGTGATTCATTTGGGGGTGAGACGTCTTGGGTATGATTCAGTCTCACACTCGGGGAACTATGACCGCCTCCGTTACGCTTATTTTTATTTTTTTTGATTCGGTGAGTTAATCGTCTCGGGGTATCCGGGTGGATTGAGTATACCTAGTGTGATAACATTTTTGTAACAACACCTATTTTCTCACGTAAAGGATGACCAGGCATGATACGCCGAAGATATGGCTTGCTTGTCAATTCATATCATTCTCAGTAGTATAGTAAATATGAATAGATTATTATCCACAATTTTAGCCTTTATAAATGAAGAATATATACACAGTAATCCAAAGACCACACCACCATAGTAATATAAATGATAAAATCCAATCAAACATAATAAATCCCAACTGACATGAATTAAAAGTGTATTGGGCTTTTACCCTTACAAATATTCCAAATGACAAATACCTGAATCTTAGAAGCACCTATGCTAGAAGAAGACTGAAAATGAAACTGGAGAAAAGGAGAGATCGAAGGACTTCCATAGCACAATTCAATAATACCTTTCTAGGAGCACCTAGGGGAAAAACATTTAAATTTGGGTAAGAGCCCGAGGTGTGAAAGAATTAACTTGAATAAAATATGAATGTAATAATACGTTCGATGCACAATAAATATCCCCCCCTTTTTTTACTCTCACATGCATATGACACCTCGCCCCTCAACTAAACGAAATTTCATTCGCATCTCGATTTTTCCCAAATCACAAATGGTGACAATGTCTCAATTTATAAACGGGGATAATGGTAGTAAATCATTTGAGTATAATATTAAATGTCCCAACAGTCACTTATCATAGTCTCACAGTTCTTCCAGAAGAGAATAAGCTTCTATTATGCATTAAACAATTTCATGTATTTATATTTTCTACTTTCCAGAGACAATTCAAATTTTTCAAATAAAGTCTGGTCAATTTATATAATATATGTCCGTATATATTTGACACACAAAGGCATATACCGTTGGTGTCCATTCGTGCTCTATCGACAAGTCCGATGGAATTCTCTTATTCCTAAGTGAACAACATAAACACACATACATTGGGGGTGGACCCTACGCAGGGCACCTGAATACGGCCCATACCCAGTGGTAGTACAGGAACGGTCAGCACCAACCCTACCTCTAGTGGGTGGAGCCGCTACGTAGTACCTATATAGCCTACACATCATAAAGCCCACCTATGCCTACGTGTGGTACGCGACCCGAACATGCAAACCCTCGAGCCGATAGGATGGTCCATGAATATGGCATGTCCACCAAATACATAGTAATACATATTATTTATTGCTATAATATGTATAGAAAATTTCCTCTACAATTACCAATAGTATTCTTCATTATCTAATTGACAATGTCTTTATTTGTTCATAATTTAAATTCTATTAAATTATAAATTCCAGACCACATGTTAATCATAAATATACCCCCATGTTTAAGGAATTAAGTCATTTACATATAAGAACTCAAGTATTGAGGCAGAAAGCATGGTATATGATCGTGTGGAAAACTGAGCGTCCGTGTAATACGCTAGTCGTTGTTATCGGCTTCCAACCACAATACAAAAACCTAAACTATAACTACACTCTTGTGGAGTATAGTGGCTAGTCTGGGTATCGAATCCTCAGGGAACTAGGACGAGTGAACGTAACGACGTTGGATAGACAGAGAAATCCTAACTTTGACTCTAAAGAAAAAGGAAAATTGATTTGGTTTTGAGATTGATTAAGCTAAATGCGATAATGAAAATGAGCAAAGATGCAACTAAATTACTCTACCAAAATGGAGGATGACAGATGTTTACAACAACTTTTTATTTTAAATGATGAGAGAAACATGTCGGGAATACAATCCCCCAAATCTAGTGTAGTGCGGTGATAATATTAATCGTAAATTTATCTGATTGATGTGACCCGGAATTTATTACTCCCAAGCATTATGTATACGAGGTTCAAGCCCGCGTCATACCTAATCTGAGGATGAGTAAATCGGTATCGCGATAGTGACACTCAAATTTTACTCTGAATCATCACGAGTACCCAGAGGCAAACGAGATATAAAGATCTACAATTGTTGTGTAACTACGCAATACGGTCATAATCAATCACTAAATTCAGAGGACTAATTTTATACACATGCAACTACCACATCAGGTTGGGTTCATGCATCCCAACCTTTAAAAACCTAGCCTAACATGGTGAATAATAATAAAAGTGCTAAAAATAAAAGTTACCAGGATTGAAGAACAAGAACATGCAAGAAGAAATCAAAGATTGAAGAAAAACTCGAAAAGCTCTTGAATTAATGGTGCAAAATATGTGAATCTTTCTCCTAGATGTTCCTACTTGTTATGGAGCTTTTACATCAATGAAATCCTCCTAAAAAGATTTATAATGACTAAATATATAGGCTAGAGGTCGTTTAGAAGAGTCCCCAAAACATAAAACTCCTTTGGCTAAAAGATAAGCACAAAATAAAAATCCCGTATCTGGCAATTTCTCACACTTAGAAAGCGTGACTAATTTTGTAACGGATTCTGAGCGTGACTAATGTGCGAACCGGTTCGGGTTCTGGGTGTACCGGTTCGGGTGACTTCGCTGGTTTTGGGCCTCTTTCAACACTTAGAATATTTTCCAACTTTCTCATTTTCTTCCTTGGATTTTTTTCTCAACTTCAAATGATCATAACTCCTTCACCGTAGCTCGTATTTGGGTGTCGTTTTTTCCAATGTTCTCGTTGTTTCGAGCTCTTTAACTTTCCAGTTGACTCCTCCTTCGGGATCTGGCTACAAAATTACCAAAATGCCCTTGAACTTGCCTTCTTAGCTTTTCTTTCATTGTCTCGCTTTATCTTTTGCACTGCTTGCATAATTAATCTGTAAAACACATAAGAGATACACAAAATACGAAATTCTTGCCAAAAAGGGTTAGTATCATAGATATGAGATAAATCCAAGCTATTTACACCGCACGGGATCATAAAAATACTTAAATTAAGGGGATAAATGTGAAGAATTTATGCCTAATCAAACCCCCCTAACTTAGAACTTTGCGCGTCCCGAGCAATGTAAAAGAATGAGAGTATGAGTTAAGGAACCTTCAAAAACTTTATTGGGATAGAATACCTATTTCGCGGGCAAGCGATTGCATTTAGCGCATGCAACAAGCCTTTAAAGCTCTAGGTTACCCTAGTAGGACGAGTGGTGTCTCGTGAGGGTTTGCAGAGAATATACCCACAAAATTCGCCTCAAAGAAATTTCAGAATATGCAAAAATTGTGTAATTCAAACTTTCCAGAAAATAGTCATCATCAAGTCATATTTACGAGTCTCAAACCTTAGTGCGTGTGTGCGAAGCCGAAAATATAACCGCCAATTTCCACCGATTGATCATTACGTTACTTATTCGAAAATTCGTTTTGATTTCAATTTCTCACAGAACGCTCTCACAAACGAATCTCTCGGATTATGGCTATTCTCTCGGCATGCGTGATATAAATAGTAAATGTAATGGAAGCAAATTCACGCTTGCAATTAGAAAGACGGAAACTTTATGGTGAAAGGATCTCATCAACGGATTACGATTTTAAAAACGGGAATATTGCCTCTATTTTGCGCACTTAACCTCTTATATTATCTTTTGGTGTCTTAACTCTCCACGTGGTAATTAATTTTCGCAATTTGGACTCGGTTAGGACTTTTTCGGGTTGAAGGTTGCATTGGGTAAAATGAAGGAGGTATGGAAGGTTGGAATTGGAAAAGTAATTAATGATGTGCAATTGTGCTTTTTCCGGGCTATTGCTCATTTTTCTTCTGTTTCTATTTTTTTTTCTGTTTTTTTCATTTCTTTTCTTGTTGTTTTGTTGAGCATACTATTTTGTTTCTTGCCCCTTTATATGCACTTTTTGGACTTAAAATCTGAAATTTCTCATTTTTCACAATTCCGGCTATTTTGGGTTTTTCGGGTTGTCAAACGAAAGGGAAAATTATTCGGCTCAATTTGGGTTGCAAAGGGTGATTTTTCGCTACTTTTTTTCTGGCCAAAATTTTGGTTGACAAACGAGGGCCTACTTCATTGTCCAAAATGCCAATTGCGTTACTACATGCGTTTCGAGGTGAATTTAAGTTTAGAGGCTAATTTGGCACGTTTTTCAAGGTAATATTGCACACATTTTTTAAAACCGATCAAAATGAAAGGATTGAGATCCTTGACAACTTATTAAGCGCTAAAAAGAACTTTGAGTTAACAATTAACTCGGATTGATTTAAAAACTCGCAAAACGTGATAGGCTCGAATCTCACCGGGTTTATTAATCTCCACATTCGTTCGTTAAGTCGTCAATTTTCGCTCAATTTCCATCTTTGGTCAATTTCGGCTTTGTGTATGTTGGATCTTTACAATTTGAGACTCCAATTCGACTTTTAATGATATTTTTGAAAAATTTGAATTCCAATTTTTATTTATTTTGAACAAAAATATTTTTGGATTTTTCAAAATTTTATGATGTTTTTGGAAATTTCTGGGCATTTTTAAAAATTTGTGAAGTTTTAGAAATACGCACTTGTGACCCCCCCTAACTTAGACTTTTGCATTGTCCTCAAGCAAAAAGGACGAAAATCTAACTCAAGGCGAATGAAAAGTGCGGAAAAATAAAACAAACAAATATTAAAATGCAACAAGACACTATATGAAACTCATGCATGACTCAAAAATACAACAATAATCACCCCATACGCGTCGGGGGTGCGACGACCTCTCATCTCTCCACAAACTCACCCAACCCCTTGCACGGGGAATGATGCTCTCCTTTTCACCCCCGTCTTCCTATCATATACTAACAACCGGAATAAGTTGGGACCTCTCCCATAGATAAAGGATAGACCGGGAGACTCATCGTAACTAATTGGAAAGGGATCCTCATGATGCTGACTCAAAGTGTGGTCTGCGTGCGCTGACTCGGAGGGAACACCTAAGTTTCTTTCAATTTTTAAGACAGATGGGTCGGGCTCTAAGTCGGATGGACCACAACTTTTCTCCTCACTCGCCTTCGGGACCTCTAGTGGTATGGGTGGATGGTTACAAAGAAGGAATTTATCAATTTTAGCTTTCCATTCGCTTTCTTCTAGGTGACGAAATGAATCCAATAGAGTTTGGACTTCGTCGTTAAGGCTCTCATCCAGGCTCTCATCCACCGGACCAAATTCTTTTTCAAAGTCTTCAAGACTTATATCTCCTAATTCTCTCTCTCGAGTGTGTTTTGAACAATTTCGTTCACTCTCTTCTGAAGACTTCTGTGATGTGGATGGTTGGTCATTACGAAGGAATTCATCTATTGTATCTTTCCATTCACTCTCATCCAGCATCTCCCTCGTAATACTCATCAAATATTTTTTTTTATTTTTTTTTGGGGCAAAGTTTTAGATTAACTCGATATATACCTAAGTCTACCTAATTCCCCAACAACGGCGCCATTTTGATCGTGTGGAAAACTGAGCGTCCGTGTAATACGCTAGTCGTTGTTATCGGCTTCCAACCACAATACAAAATCCTAAACTATAACTACACTCTTGTGGAGTATAGTGGCTAGTCTGGGTATCGAATCCTCAGGAAACTAGGACGAGTGAACGTAACGTCGATGGATAGACAGAGAAATCCTAACTTTGACTCTAAAGAAAAAGGAAAATTGATTTGGTTTTGAGATTGATTAAGCTAAATGCGATAATGAAAATGAGCAAAGATGCAACTAAATTACTCTACCGAAATGGAGGATGACTGATGTTTTCAACAACTTTTTATTTTAAATGATGAGAGAAACAGGTCGGGAATACAATCCCCCAACCCTAGTGTAGTGCGGTTATAATATTAATCATAAATTTATCTGATTGATCTGACCCGGAATTTAGTACTCCCAAGCATTATGTATACGAGGGGGGGACCACAAGTGCGTATTTCTAAAACTTCACAAATTTTTAAAAAAATGCCCAGAAATTTCCAAAAACATCATAAAATTTTGAAAAAATCCAAAAATACTTTTGTTCAAAATAAATAAAAATTGGAATTCAAAATTTTCAAAAATATCATTAAAAGTCGAATTGGAGTCTCAAATTGTAAATATCCAACATACACAAAGCCGAAATTGACCAAAGATGGAAATTGTGCGAAAATTGACGACTTAACGAATAAATGTGGAGATTAATAAACCCGGTGAGATTCGAGCCTATCCCGTTTTGCGAGATTTTTAAATCATTCCGAGTTAATTGTTAACTCAAAGTTCTTTTTAGCGCTTAATAAGTTGTCAAGGATCTCAATCCTTTCATTTTGATCGATTTTGAAAAATGTGTGCAATATTGCCTTGAAAAGCGTGCCAAATTAGTCTCTAAACTTAAATTCACCTCCAAACGCATATGGTAACGCAATTGGCATTTTGGACAATGAAGTAGGCCATCGTTTGTCACCCCAAAAATATTGGCCAGAAAAGTAGTGAAAAATCACCCTTTTTGCAATCCAAATTGAGTCGAATAATTTTCCCTTTCGTTTGACAACCCGAAAAACCCAAAATAGCCGGAATTGTGAAAAATAAAAAAAATTCAGAATTTAAGTCCGAAAACTGCAACAAAAAGGGGCAAGAAAAAAAAATTAAATTAGAAAAAGGAGAAAAAAATGAGCAATAGCCCGGAAAAAGCACAAATGGACATCATTAATGACTTTACCAATTCCAACCTTCCATTCCTCCTTCATTTCACCCAAGGCACCCTTTAACCCGAAAAAGTCCTAACCGAGTCCAAATTGCAAAAATTGATTACCGCGTGGAGAGCTAAGACACCAAAAGATAATATAAGAGGCTAAGTGCGCGAAATAAAGGCAATGTTCCCGTTTTTAAAATCGTAATCCGTTGATGAGATCCTTTCGCCATAAAGTTTCCGTCTTTCTACTTGTATGCGTGAATTTGCTTCCATTACATTTACTCTTTATATCACGCATGCCGAGAGAAATGCCATAATCTGAGAGATTCGTTTGTGAGAGCGTTCCGTAAGAAATTGAAATCAAAACGAATTTTTGGATAAGTAACGTAATGATCAATTAGTGAAAATTGGCGGTTACATTTTCGGCTTCGCACACACACACTACGGTTTGAGACTCGTAAATATGACTTAATGATGATTATTTTCTGGAAAAGTTTGAATTGCTCAATTTTTGCGTATTTTGAATTTTCTTTGAGTCGAATTTTGTGGGTATATTCACTGCAAACCCTCACGAGACACAACTCGTCCTACTAGGGTAACCTATAGGTTTAAAGGCTTGTTGCACGCGCTAAATGCAATCGCTTACCCGCGAAAGTGGTACTTTATCCCAATAAAGTCTTTTATGGATCCTTAACTCATACTCTCATTATTTTACATTGCTCGGGACGCGCAAAGTTCTAAGTTAGGGGGGTTTGATTGGGCATAAATATTGTATATTTATCCCCCTAATTTCAGTACATTTGTGAACCCGAATGATGTAACATATATGGATTTGCTACTAACCTTCGTGGCGAGTATTTCGTGTTTTGTGCTTCTCCTATTGATTTTACAGGTTAATTATGCAAGCAGTGCAAAGGAGGAAGCAAGACAATGCTAGAAAAGTTAAGAAGGCAAGTTCAAGGGAAAATTGGTAATTTTGCAGCCAGATCCGGAAGGAGAAGTCAACTTGAAAGTTGAAGATCTCGGAACAACGAGGACACTGGAAGAAACGGCACCCAAATCCGATCTACGGTTGAAAAGTTATGCTCAGTTGAAGTTGAAGAAAAATCCAAGAAAAGAAGAGAAAAGCAGAAAAATCCTAAGTGTTGAACTCCAGGCTAGGCGAACCGGTTCGCAGGTACACCCGAACCGGTTCGGGGTACCTGATACGTGAATTTTGCCTTTTATGCTGATTGGTTCCCAAGTCTCCTATTAGGTTTTAACTTCTCAAAAATTGTAGGGAACGTAGGCAACAACTTAGGAGTAGCCATTAGGAGTAGTTTTACTCAGTTTTTGATAGAGAAGAAGAAGGAGAAACATCTAGGAACATCAAAGGAATTATTTGCTTCAAGATTCAATTGTTAAGGGTTTGTTTTTCAAGTTTTAATTAAAGATTTAAGATTCTTGTCATTATTCTTTCATGCTTAGTTTCATAATCGATTCAACTTGTTTTCGCATTCATAATACGTATTTACATGCTTCTAGCTAGTTTCATCATGATTTCATGCACATGTAACGTTACTATTTCATGCATTAGTCCATTTAACATGTCCGGCTAGGTTTTAAAGGTTGGGATGCATGAACCCAACCTGATGTGTTAGTGTATGTGTATAACGTTAATCCGATGAATTTAACGATTAATTTTGATCGTATTGCGTAATTACATAATAATTGTGGATCTTTATATCTCGTTTGCCCTTGGGTACTCGTGATGATATAGAGTACAATTTGAGTGCAATTATCGCGATACCGATTTACTCATCCTTAGATTAGGTATGACGCGGGCTTGAACCTCGTATACATAATGCTTGGGAGTACTAAATTTCGGGTTGGATTAATCGGATAAATTTATGATTGACGTTGTCACTGCACTACACTAGGGTTGGGGGATTGTATTCCCATCCTGTTTTCTTATCATTTAGGTTCAAAAAGTTTCAATTTAATTCCTCATTCCTCATTTAGATAATTGAGTTAGTTGCATAGTTCATCCTAATTTCATAATTGCATTTAGTTAATCAATCCCAAAAACCAAAACCAAATCTTTTCCTTCCTTTTTTAGAGTCATCGTTAGGATTCCTCCGTCTGATTCCATCGTCACAACTCCGTTGTCCTTTTTTCCTGAGGATCGATACCCGACTTATCGGATTATTACTTGAGCGACAGGCTTACACTTGAGCCTAGAGAGTACACACTTTAGAGACACATTCTGAGTCGTGTCCATTTTGATCGTGTGGAAAACCGAGCCTCTGTGTAATACGCTAGTCGTTGTTATCGGCTTCCAACCACAATACAAAAACCTAAACTATAACTACACTCTTGTGGAGTATAGTGGCTAGTCTGGGTATCGAATCCTCAGGGAACTAGGACGAGTGAACGTAACGACGTTGGATAGACAGAGAAATCCTAACTTTGACTCTAAAGAAAAAGGAAAATTGATTTGGTTTTGAGATTGATTAAGCTAAATGCGATAATGAAAATGAGCAAAGATGCAACTAAATTACTCTACCAAAATGGAGGATGACTGATGTTTTCAACAACTTTTTATTTTAAATGATTAGAGAAACAGGTCGGGAATACAATCCCCCAACCCTAGTGTAGTGCGGTGATAATATTAATCGTAAATTTATCTGATTGATGTGACCCGGAATTTAGTACTCCCAAGCATTATGTATACGAGGTTCAAGCCCGCGTCATACCTAATCTGAGGATGAGTAAATCGGTATCGCGATAGTGACACTCAAATTGTACTCTAAATCATCACGAGTACCCAGAGGCAAACGAGATATAAAGATCTACAATTGTTGTGTAACTACGCAATACGGTCATAATCAATCACTAAATTCAGAGGACTAATTTTATACACATGCAACTACCACATCAGGTTGGGTTCATGCATCCTAACCTTTAAAAACCTAGCCTAACATGGTGAATAATAATAAAAGTGCTGAAAATAAAAGTTACCAGGATTGAAGAACAAGAACATGCAAGAAGAAATCAAAGATTGAAGAAAAACTCGAAAAGCTCTTGAATTAATGGTGCAAAATATGTGAATCTTTCTCCTAGATGTTCCTACTTGTTATGGAGATTTTACATCAATGAAATCCTCCTAAAAAGATTTATAATGACTAAATATATAGGCTAGAGGTCGTTTAGAAGAGTCCCCAAAACATAAAACTCTTTTGGCTAAAAGATAAGCACAAAATAAAAATCCCGTATCTGGCAATTTGTCACACTTAGAAAGTGTGACTAATTTTGTAACGGATTCTGAGCGTGACTAATGTACGAACCGGTTCGGGTTCTGGGTGTACCGGTTCGGGTGACTTCGCTGGTTTTGGGCCTCTTTCAACACTTAGAATATTTTCCAACTTTCTCATTTTCTTCCTTGGATTTTTTTCTCAACTTCAAATGATCATAACTCCTTCACCGTAGCTCGGATTTGGGTGCCGTTTTTTCCAATGTTCTCATTGTTCCGAGCTCTTTAACTTTCCTGTTGACTCCTCCTTCGGGATCTGGCTGAAGAATTACCAAAATGCCCTTGAACTTGCCTTCTTAGCTTTTCTTTCATTGTCTCGCTTTCTCTTTTGCGCTGCTTGCATAATTAATCTGTAAAACACATAAGAGGTACACAAAATACGAAATTCTTGCCAAAAAGGGTTAGTATCATAGATATGAGATAAATCCAAGCTATTTACACCGCACGGGATCATAAAAATACTGAAATTAAGGGGATAAATGTGAAGAATTTATGCCTAATCAGTATAAAAATTTTAGACTTCTGAATCGATCCGGCCTGGGGCTGTCGGATCGGTCTGATGCACCAGATCTGTTCATTTTTTCTACTAAACGGACCGGTCTGGTATACCGAACCAATTAGTTTTTGTTTCTTACCGGACCGGTTCGATTCCCAAATTTCACACCGTACAGGTCTGGTATATGTATATCAACGCGGATTGGTTTCGATGTTATTTCCTAAGAGGAGCCTGTATTCACGGGGGGGGGGGGGGGGGGGGGGGGGGGAGTCCACATCTAAATTTTAGTCCATAACAGATCTTCAAACATCTCTACCGTTAGTTACCCTTGTTTTCTAATAACCAATAAACTAATGGAGTCTAATAATCAACATACATACGTTAAATTCCTAATTTCTGGAATAACTCTACATGTATATTATTCCTCTACATGTGGGTTTTCAATCATCCAAATCAGATATAAAAAGCCCTAATTTCTAGAATTAAAAAGGGGAATAAATCATGCATTGAGAAATACATTAGAAACATAATTTATGCCAAAAAATTCTTGCCTTTAAATTTTGTAGAGGAGAAACCTTGACAGCATTTGATCCCTCCTTGTTCTTCCTATTTTCCTTTCATTGGGTGTTTCTCTATTCTTTCTCTCGAGGTTGTTATCTTAAGTTAATTTGTGATAGTGGGAAAGTGGGTTACTCCCACTAAACTACTAAATTAAGTGTTAATCCTGAGTTGGGTTATGGGCCCAACTTTTGGACACCCAAATGAGCCCCAATTCCTTTTCTAATTAGTCCAAAACTCTCCCAACCCATATGTTATTGACCTAAGACCATTTTTAAAGGTTGAAACCACTTAAACGAGTTCATAAAACTCCCAAAATGGGCTCCGAATTATTTATGCTGAAATTATTACTTTTTATTATGTCGCACATAAATTATAATATTTTCTTTTATAATATGAAATTAATATAACCACGCACAAAATGAATAATACACACAAGTATGCCAAATAATAAGCTTCTTTCAGTTAACACATCCGAATAAGATATTTATTTAGATTAAATTTTCTAAATTAGGAAAAAGGAATATTTTTCACTAATTTATTAAGAGAAAATGCGGGGTATTACATTCTTCCCCCCTAATAATAGGATTTCGTTCTCGGAATCAAGAAAGTACATACCTAGATAGAAGAGTTCCGAATACTTTGCACGTATGTCTTCCTCTCTCTTCCAAGTAGACTATTCCTCTTGGTGGTGCCCCCACTGTACCCGAACTAAAGGAATAATCTTAGACCGTAGTTGGCGCTCTCGTCTATCCAAAATGGCTATCGGTCTCTCCTCATAAGTAGCATCTGGATGGAGCTAAATCTCATCGACATCGATGTGCTGGTACACCACCTCATCTCTAAGGAATCCCTGCAGTGAGGATATATGAAAGATATCATGCATCCGCTGTAAGTGTTCCGGTAATTCCAAATGATATTTTACGGGCCCAATCCTCTCCAAGATAGGGAATGACCCCACGTATCAAGGTGACAACTTTCCCTTCTTTCCGAATCTCATTAACCCTTAATAGGAGACACATTAATCTCTGGTCTCCAACATCGAAGTCTAAGTGTCTCCTACCCATATCTACATAGCTCTTCTACCTATCTTGATCAATACGCATCTTGGACCGAATCATCTCTACCCTCTCTGAGGTATCCGAAATGAAGTCCAGCCCTAGCAATTTGTTCTCCCCCACCTCTAAATAGCACGAGGGGGATCAACAGGGTCTCCCATAGAGTTCCACAAATGGTGCCATCCCTATAGTGAGTTGGTAGTTGTTGTTGTATGCGAACTCCACCAACGGCAAGTATTACTCCCAACTTCCCTCAAAGTCCAAAATATATATACGCAGCATATCCTCCAGCATTAGGTTCCCTCCGTCTGCCCATCGGTCTGAGGATGATTCGAAGTGCTCAACCTCAACTCTGCCCCCAAGGCCTGCTAGAAGCTCCTCCAAAAGTGGGACACAAACGTTATGTCCCTATCTGACACTATGTTAAGTGGCACCCCATGCAACTTAACGATCTTCGAAATAAAAAGTCTAGCGTAGTGCTCAGAGTTAAAATCTGTGTGGATCGGTAGGAAATGAGTCACCTTTGTGAAGTATCTAGCCCCTTAATGAAGTCCATATATATGCTTTCCTATTTCCACACTGAGATCTCTAAGGGATGCAGAGTACCCGCAGGATGTTGATGATCTACTTTCACCAGCTGACAAATAGCACATCTGGACACAAATTCCGCTATATCTCTCTTTATACCGGCCCACTAATACTGATGGCGCATGTCTTGGTATATTTTATCCCCAACCGGGATACACCATGGATAACGAACCGTGAGCCTCTGACATAATGGCTCGTCTCAACTCAGCATCATCGAGAATAACCAGTCTCCCCTGGAATCTCAAACCACCATCATATCCGATAGAAAAATGCTCCACCCACTCGGCTAGCAACTGACTCACCCACTACTCACAAAGTTAATCCTCCTCTTGTGCCTTCACCATCCGAATAATATCTTGGGGGTGATGGTGAGAACTGACATAAATGCTTGGATCAATTCATCATCTCCACGAAGTGACCTCCACTTCGCCTTCCACACTACTGCTAACTCCAAAATGGCTTACGCCTTAGTGCATCCGCTACGACATTCTCTTTCCCCAGGTTGTACTAAATGTCGATCTTATAGTCCTTTATAAACTCGAGCCACCTCCTCTATTGCATGTTTATCTCTCTCAGTGTGAACAAGTACCACAAGATCTTATGATTTGTGAAAAGCTAAAACTTTTCCCCCAATAGGTAGTGTCTCCACACTCGTAAGGCAAAGACCAAGGCTACTAACTCCAAGTTATGGGTGGGGTAATGTCCCTCGTGAGGATTAATCTTTCGGGAAGCATAAGCTATCGGACTCTCCTCCTGCATTAGAGCCCCACCAAGTCCCCTCAAGGATGCATCAGTGTAAACATTATATTCAACTCCCACCCGAGGTAATACTAGAACCGGTGTTGTAGTCAATCTCGTCTTCAACTACTCAAATGCCTGCTGGCACATCTCATACCAAACAAAAGGTACCCCCTTCCTCGTCAAATTTGTCAAGGGACCGACTATTTTCGAGAACCCCTGAATGAATGGACGATAGTACCCGTCCAATCCCAAGAAGTTGCGCATCTCGGTGCGTGTAGTGGGATGTCCCCATTCTATCATGGAAAAAACCTTCACTTAATCCACGGATATCCCCTATCGGACACAACATATCCCAAGAACTGTACTTACCTCAACCAAAATATGCATTTCTCAAACTTCGCATACAGCTGGTGATCTCGAAGTGTCTGTAAGACCACCTATAATGCTCTATGTGCTCCTCCATAGTTCGAGAATATATCGGAATATGATCTATGAAGACTATAACAAAATGATCCAAAAAGTCCCCAAAAAATCGGTTCATCAAATCCATAAACACCGTCGGTGCATTGGTTAGCCCGAATGGCATCACCAAAAACTCGTACGACCCATAACGAGTAAGAAAAGCTATCTTTGAGATGCCCTGATCCCGGAGTCTCAATTGATGGTAAAAATTGACTTTGAGAAGTAAGCAGCACCCCTCAACTGATGAAACAAATCATCTATGCGCAACAACGAGTATTTATTTAGAATCGTGACTTTGTTCAACTCTATGTAGTCGACACAAAATCGTAGGGTTCCATCCATCTTCTTGACGAACAACATTGGAGCACCCCAGGGTGAAGTACTCCTCCTAATGAATCCCTCCCCTAATAACTGCTCAATATGCTCTCGTAGCTCCCTCATCTCCAATGGATCCATCCTATACGGAGTGCGGGTAATAGGTCTAGTGCCCGAAATTAAATGTATCACAAAATAGATCTCCTGACTCGACTGTAACCCTAAAATCTCCCCAAAAAATTGAAAAAATCCCTAACCACAGGAATGGAATCTAGAGTCACCAAAACCTCTAAAAAGGTACCCTTGTCAATATAATATAGATGTGTTCTTGACCCACCCTCGGGGTAAAAATGTCTAAGATAATTAACCTACCGAATCAATCTACACATCCCCTATAAGCGGCTAACCATTCCATCCCCAAAATGACGTCACTAGTAAGTCCATAAAAAAATTAATAGGACCTATCTCAATGCCGATCCCCTAACACACTGACCATACTGGTGCCCGTCTACCCACTGGTGAGTCTGTATGCAATACTACATCTGAGGCAAAATCTATCATACCCGACTCCTGTGAGAATCCCATTTTAACAAAAGAGTGTGATGCACCCGTTTCAAAAAGTACATGACCAATATGACCAAAGATGGGAGTTATACCCTTAACTACCTTAGGAGGTTCGGGTCCATCTACTACTGCTACATGGCAGACCCGATCATACTGCAATGACAGTTACCCCTGAAGTGGGGCGGTGGGTGCTGGAGCGGCTGGTGCTGCAGATCCCAAGGCCTGAAACGTTGGGCGCTGTTCCAACGACACCTGCTATCCTCTATGTCCTCCTTATCCATGGGCTACTTGGTCCCCTCTCGTGCAACTCCTCGAGGTGTGGCCCTTTTCAGCACAAGTGTAGCAATTCCCTGGGAAGGGACCCTTGTCAGTTCTTCGGCCCTCCTGGCCTCTGCCCTGCTGTCCTTGGCCCTGATGGCCCTAATAATGTGACCCTAATGGCCTCTGTACTGCTGGCTATGTCGTGTCTGACCCTGGCTTGACTGGCCTTGCCTCTGCCTGTCATCTGCACCTCTAAACCTCTTACTCTGATCGGTGGGTGGGGTGTCCTCTGCTGCTGGGCCCTAGACCCACTAATCCTACTCGCCTTTACCTGTTGGCCCGACGACTCGTCTCTATCGCGCTTTTCCCCTTTGCTTTTCATAAATTCCCTTTCATCCTGATAATGAAGGAGTGCAACATTAACCATCGGGTTGTATGTCAGGAAAGATGGATTTCCTAAAAGAGACTTCCTAATATGCCAAGCTAACCCCTTGATAAAATGATTCGTACTTATTTTCTATGTCCGAACATCATCCTTTGCAAAATATGAGAGAGCGGTGAACTCCTCCTCGTATTCTACAACTGTACGTCCTTCCTGCTTCATATTAATAAACCTCGTCCTCATCTCGGACTGCATAGCTAGAGGAAAGTATTTCCCCTCAAAACTCTCCCAGAATTGGTATATCATGAGGTTGTCCCTCTCCTTAACCGTCGCCATTGCCTCCCACCACTGAAAGATGGGCCCACTAACCTAAAGGATTCCAACATATGCTTCTGAATAGGTGAGCACTCAACCATCCTTAAGTGCCTCTCAATGTCTTTCTTCCAATGGCTAGCAATTATAATGTCAGACCCTCCTGCAAACTCTAGAGGCTAGCCTTTAACAAAGGCCTCCCTCGCGCGGTCCCATGCATATTCCAGTGCCTGTGCTAGAATAGACACCTTCTGGGGTGACTGTTGTGGTGCCTGAGGTGGCGAAAAATGCTGTATCATAGCAGCCATCGCTGTGGATGCTTCCTGGGACACTATAGTGGCTATTTCTGCAGGAGTAATCAGTTACGAGGCCTGCGAAACCTATGGGGCGTGTCGTGGCTGCGGTGGCTCCTGACGAGCCGCCTCCACCCCAACTGGTGGGGCCACTCTCCTGAGTCTACCCCTGCATCCATTTGCCATCTAAAAGCAAACAAGATTCGAATTAGTATTAATCACATGAATACAACGAGTCATAAATATAGGCTCAATATATTAAAGGACGCAAGGCAGAATGTAATGAGCGGAAATACAAACCCTAAGGACACAATAACCTTGCTCTGATACCAACTGTAACAACCTCTAGTTTCTCACGTAAAGGCTGGCTAGGAAAGACACATCGAATATAGGCCTTGCTTGTCAATTTATACCATTCTCAGCACCATAGTAAATATAAATAGATTATTATCCACAATTTCGTCCTCTATAAATGAAGAATATATACACAATAATCCAAAGACGACATCACCATAATAATATAAATGAAAAAATCCAGTTAAACATAATAAATCAAAACTGACATGAATTAAAAGTGTATCAGGCTTATACCCTTACAAATATTCCAAATGAGAAATACCTGAATCTTAGAATCACCTATGCTAGAAGAAGACTGAAACTGAATCTGGAGAAGAGGTGAGATCGCAGGATTACCATAGCACAATCCAACAATCCCTGTCTAGGAGCACCTGGGTGCAAAAATATTTAAATTTGGGTCAGATCCCGAGGTGTGCAAGAATTAACTTGAATACAATATAAATTTAATAATACATTCGATGCACAATAAATATCCCCCCTTTTTGACTCTCACATGCATATGACACCTCCCCCCTGAACTAAACGAAATATCATTCGCATCCCATTTTTTCCCAAATCACAAATGGTGAAAGTGTCTCAATTTATAAACAGGGATAACGGTAGTAAATCATTTGAGTATAATATTGAATTTCCCAATAGTCACTTATCATAGTCTCATAGTTCTTCTAGAAGAGCATAAGCTTCTATTATGCATTATAGGATTTCATGTATTTATATTGTCTACTTTCCTTAGAAAAATCAAAATTTTCAATTCAAGTCTGGTCAATTTATATAATATGTGTCCGTATATATTTGACACACAAGGGAATTTATCGTTGGTGTCTATTCGTGCTCTATCGGCAAGTCCGATGGAATTCTCTTATTCCTAAGCGGACAACACAAACACTCATACATTGGGGCGGTCCCTACATAGGACACCAGTATACGGCCCATACCCAGCGATAGTACATGAACGATCAGCGCCAACCCTACCTCTAGTGGGTGGAGCCTCTATGTATTACCTATATAGCCTACACATCGTAAAACCCACCTGTGCCTACATGTGGTACACGACCCGAACACGCGAACCACTCAGCCGATAGGACGGTTCACGAATATGGTATGTCCACACAAATACATAGTAATACATATTATTTATCCCTATAATATGTATAAGCAATTTCCTCTACAGTTACCAATAATATTCTTCATTAGCTAATTCACAATGTCTTCATTTGTTCATAATTTAAATTCTATTAAATTATAAATTCCAATCCATATGGAAATCGTAAATATACTCCCATGTTTAAGGAATTAAGTCATTTACATATAATAACTCGAGTATTGAGGAAGAAAATAAGGTAGAAAAATTTCAGACTGCCGAACCGATCCGGTCTGGGGCTGTCGGATCGGTCCCATGCACCGGACCGATTCATTTTTGCTCCTAAATTGATCAGTTTGGTATACCGGACCGGTTCATTTTTGTTTCTTACTGGATCGTTCCGGTCCCCAAATTTCTCATTGTACAGGCCCGGTATATGTATATCAACACAGATTGGTTTCCAAATTATTTGCTAAGAGGAGCATATATTCGGGGGGAGGGGATTCCACATCTAAATTTTCGTCCATAACAGATCTTCAAACATCTCTACCGTTAGTTACCCTTGTTTTCTAATAACCAATAAACTAATGGAGTCTAATCATCAACATACATACATTATATTCCTAATATTTGGAATAACTCTACATGTATATTATTCCTCTACATGTGGGTTTCCAATCATCCAAATCAGATATAAAAATCCCTAATTCCAGAAATAAAAAGGGGAATAAATCATGCATTGAGAAATACATTAGAAACATAATTTATGCAAGAAAATTCTCGCCTTTAAATTTTGTAAAGGAGAACTCGTGAAAGCCTTTGATCCCTCCTTGTTCTTCCTCTTTTCCTTTCTCTAGGTGTTTTTCTATTCTTTCTCCCGAGGCTATTTTCTTAAGTTGATTTGTGATAGTGGGAGAGTGGGTTACTCCCATTAAACCACTAAATTAAGTGTTGATCCCGAGTTGGGTTATGGGCCCAACTTTTGGACCCCCAAATGAACCCAAATTCATTTTCTAATTACTCGAAAACTCTCCCAACTCATATGTTATTGACCTAAGACCATTTTTAATGGTTTAAACCACTTAAACGAGTTCATAAAACTCCCAAAACGGGCTTTGAATTATTTATGCCAAAATTATTACTTTTTATTGTGTCGCACATAAATTATAATATTTTCTTTAATGATAGGCAATTAATATAACCGTTCACAAAATGAATAATACACACAAGTATGCTAAATAATAAGCTTTCACTTAACACATCCGAATAAGATATTTATTTAGATTAAATTTTCTAAATTAGGAAAAAAGAATATTTTCCACTGATTAATTAAGAGAAAATGTGGGGTATTACAATTTTAGAGAAAACATCCGGTGAGTCCTTACTCAAGAGGATGGATATATACTTAACATGTGTATTAATGTGGTAGTATACTAGTATATATATATAATATGTGTAGATAATTATCTACGAGATTAATACATAAGTGTGAATGTATTTCTTATATAACTAGTGTGGAAGTTATATGACTTAAAAAGGTAATTTCCTAGATAACTAGTGTGAAAGTTATATGATTTAAAAAGGAGTTTCCTATATAACTAGTGTAAACGTTATATGGTTTAAAATAGATGAAATGATTAATAAGTTAATGAGAAATAACTTAATAATCAAAGTAAGATACTTGGGTTAGAGTAGTGCGGTAGAACGATGTGTTATGCGATTAGTTACGTGGGGTAGCCTAACTAGGAAGGTTAACATGCATGCGTTAGGTGTGCACATTAGATGAGGGGTGAGCTATACCTCAAGGAAGTTCTACACTAGCTTAAATATGAAGAGTGTGCATGCATATTTAATTATTTCAATTGAACTACTTGCTAAATATTTTCAAAATGTTTTACTTGAGCTCTGCAGTCCTTCCAACGCTTTATTTTGATCACCGGCTGGAAACTCGGTACTTTTGTAGGCGGGGTGTCACAGATAGTATCAGCGCATCAAGTTTTCGAGTCCTGAGGATCTGTGCATCTTATTACATTTTAGCGTAGTGTTTTTTGATATAGAGCTTTATTATAGGATTTTTGTATTCCTCTACGTATGTGACTTACGTTCTCCTGCTATTAAGCATAGTTGATGCGATTTATATACGCGTTCGGTTGGGCTTCATACACCAAAAATTTTTGGATGACCAACGAGGGGCATTGGAAGGACTGCAAGGGGAGAGGCATATCAGAAGCCATGGAATATTCTGGAACGGTGACCACGATAGAAGTCACTATAGTTATTGTTCAGACAAATGGTATTGGGATAATCATTAGGGCATTGTAGTTTCCATAAACATCATCGTAGAAAGCGATGGTACAAATTCAGACTCACCAAGCATAGTCGGTAAAGGGGTGGAGTCGGAGGAACTCTGACAAAGAACCATACATAAGGATTCGGGAAAGAGAGAGAGTGTGATGGGTCAATGGAAGGAGATAACCCAAAGGTAAATTGTGTAGGGTGGGGGTGCAGTGGCACCCAAGATTAATTTTCGTGTAAAATTTTAACTCATAGGAGTGACGTTGTAGTGGCAGGAGTCAATCACGACCATGGAGAAATACCATGAATAACGAGAAATTTGGGGTGCGGTTTGATCGAAAATCCTTTAATTAGTTTTTTAAACAGAGAGGCATTAGATATTTCAATACTTATTTCAAAAGGGTCGTACAGTGGTCGGTCATGAAGGAAAGTTGACGTGTTTAGCAAACTTCGTACCCATCAAGATGAATACGGAGAATAAAAAAGATCCATAAGCCAATAATGGACTTATGTGTAGAATATACAATCATGGATGGGGAAATCCGGATAGAATAACGAGTACCGTTGTTATCAATATTATGAGAAGGGAGCCAAGAGACTTAGAGAATCTAACCGAAGGGCAAGACTGAATTTACCAGTGCTAGTGAGGCACCACAGTAGGGGGTCCCAGTAAAGAATCCATTTTAAGAATTGAGATCCATATAATATCTACTAGGTGACGAGGGATTCAGTCAGGGCCGTCAAGGACAGTAACGAGTCCCATAGGGCCAGCGGAGCCACAGGGATAACGAGGGTAGCAATTAAGGTCAAGTATACTACATCCGTGAGGAGGACAACCATGACATGGACAATGGGGTCAGGGAAAGGGGAATGAAACATAGAGGTGTCTTATGTGTAAAGAGTAGAAACACATGTGTGGATATTATCCAGAGCGAATTGGGGGACAAGGAATGGGATGCCCAGTAAGAGCAATAACTATAAGAAGTTTTTGGTTTGGTTGGGACGAGAAAACATCCGGTGAGTGCTTACTCAGGAGGATTGATATATACTTGACATGTGTGGGAATGTCTTTGTATACTCGTATGTATATAATATGCGTAGATAATTATATATGGGATTAATACATAAGTGTGAATATATTTATTATATAACTAGTGTGAAAGTTATACGACTTAAAAAGGTAATTTCTTGGATAACTAGTGTGAAAGTTATATGATTTAAAAAGGGGTTTTCTGTATAACTGGTGTGAACGTTATATGATTTAAAAAAGTTGAACCGATAAATAAGTTAATGATAAATAACTTAATAATCAAAGTACGAATACTCGTGATAGAGTAGTGTGGTAGAAAGATGTGTGATGGAGTTTGTTAGGTGGACTATCTTAACTAAGAAGTTTAGCAGGCAGGCGTTAGGTATGCACATTAGATGAGGGGTGAGATATACCTCAAGGGAGTGCGACACTAGATTAAATATGAAGAGTGTGCATGCATATTTAATTATTGCTATTTAACTCCTTGGTAAATATTTTTTAAATGTTTTACTTAGGCTCGGGCCCATGTCTAAATCGTTTTACAAACCTTTTAGGTGTCTAGCCACAAGGATGCCAAGTTGGAGGATTCTATCTAGGGATGAGAAAATGCATCTCATATGGAAGTTGCAAGACTTTGCTATAGACGCTTCGTAAATATATTCCTAGTGTAGGATCTTTATTTCAGTACTCATTTGGGCATGTCGCCCTCAGATTTAGTATTCAGATATTGACTTGACCTTGCATATTTAGGTTGTTATTTCAGTTACTGTTGTATTTTATTGTTGAATCGAAATTTGATTCGGTCCTCTTTATTCATCTGTGTTGGATTCAGTTTCCATTTTGTGTGATGGTTTAATTTGATTTATTTCCGCATATTGTTAATTAATGAAAGAAAAAATTTGTCACCAGTTTAATTAAATTACTAGGTGGTTAGTAACTTTAAAAAAAAAATCGACACCGATGCTAAGAATGAGCCATATGAGACCAACATCTTATGTTTATCATTGGATAAACACCCGGAATTTTAGTGGGCAGGGTGTCAAAACAAGGTTTACTAAAAGTCACACAAGTTGTAATATTCTATAATTTGTAAATAAGTGTTATTTTATGATTAACACAAGATTCCATTTTTAACATGCATATTCACAACATTACACCATAAAAATCCATTCTACAACCTACATATAAAAATCAAGACCTTTCGAGTTGAAAAATTGCTACAAATTCATATTTTTAATTTTAGTACACGAAATGTCCCATAATTCTATCTGTGACAACTTGGATAATCAAATCCTGGGTGATTAGTCCTAAATTAAATTAAACAGGTTTCTCAGTTGGTTCATTCTTAGCATCACAATCGAAAACTTTTTAAATTACTAATCACCTAAGTGAAATTAGACCGGTGACAAATTTTATAAATCATTAACCCAATAAAATATCTCATGCGAAAATAAATATTAAACATTCCCAATATACTATAATTCAAACCATCTCACAATATATAATGCATAAAGTCTTTCCAAGTCAACATTTCGATAAAAATCCACAACTGCTAAATAAACCAATAATCCAATACTGAATAACTGAAATAATGTCAATGGACAACATGTACCAATAGAGAGTACTAAATAGGAGATCCAATACTAGATCAAAATAAATTAGTCGTTTATGCAAAGTCCTGTTATCCTCCACAAAGCTGCAGCTATGATTCCCTGGCCTGAGTCCTCAAGTCTGGAATCCCTATGGCTGGACACCTAAAAAGGTTTTAAAAATATTTTGATAGCAAGAGTTAGTACTTAAAATATTTTGAAAATATTTAGCAAGTGATTATCACAGTAAAATGAGTTATTGATTACACATGTTAAGATTTTCGCACACTCTCTTGAGTTACCTCACTCATCATCTAATGCACGCCGAACGTCCTGTACTTAGCTCACGTAGTTGTACTACCCAAGCTAACTAGAATACGATATCCAACTGAACTTATCTACGCGACTAAGTTCCCATACTGCTCACTTAGTATGTAATAATAACCATATATCATGATTTATATACTTATATAAATGTTCCCGCTTTGTTATCGGTAACCGATTTATAATTAAGTTCCCCTACTTAATTTTCTTTTAGATGTATTCACGACATCTCATTATCTACTTACTTGCATAAGTAGATTATTAATACAATATATATTTTACACACAATATATATTTGTAAATTCATTCATTACTAATATGTCCTTCTAACACACAACAAGGACTCTTGGTTCAAAATGGTCCATCGACACCAAGTAAAAAGGATTGGTTCAGAATGTATCCTCGACCTCAAGTTCATTTCATATAGTGGTTCGAAAAATCACCTCGACCCCACTAATGAAATTTTATACATATATTGGTTCAGAACTCTTTTGTCAAGACCCCAACTTACTATTTCCATCTATTAGTTCGGAATCCTACCTCGACCCTAATATAGGCAATTATAATTTAGGTATTATCTCCACCTAAGTATCTATATAATTCAATAGGTATACACGCAACCTAATAATAGCGCTCGTATGTAATATTTCCTCTTTAATATTCACCGTACTTATTAATTTACGATTTATCCCACTATCGTATTTTAATTAAGTATTCTCATAACTCTAAGGGCCCTAGTTACCCCTTTAATCATTTTCGTTGTTTGTCTATCTCTAACCTACTGGTATACTCATTAGAATGACGTTTACTCTCTTCGTAACTCAAATCACACATTCCTAATGCACTACTCAATCGGTTTACCCTCGTCGGTCCATCACTTAAAATCTTGCACTCAATGATTATAATGGACCCCAACTATACACCTTCTGGTACTCTCTAAGACCCTATATAGGTATAATATCATCGCTAAGGTTCCCCTCAAGCATCGGCAATAGATTGGGACTCAACCAACAAAAAAACCCAAAATCAGTCTGGGTCGATCGATCGACCTTGAGCATTAATCAATCGACTCCATCGATCGATCGAGCAGTGACAAATGCATCTCTTCTTATTCACGTGTTTTCACCATATTCAAATGTATGACTCACATGATAATCCACCAGGCATGTAACTAACGATACCTAACCACTCTTTCATATGCTAGGATGATTTCTAACGAATTAAACATTATAAATCCTTTTAATTTAGCCCAGAATAATTCAAAACTTCTAATTATTCAAGAACCCTAATATGACATGTTCTTCCCATGTTTTCAATCATCAACGAAGAATTTTTTATTCGTACTAACAACCATGATTCCTCTAATTTTCAATCCTCTACAGATATAAATCTAACAACATGCTATTTCTACCCAAATATGCAATTAATCAATTCTTTTTCTCCAAGAATATTTATCAAAATTAATTTATTTGTAAATCCTACGCATGGATATTATAACTCAAAATAATTTGCAAATAACCACTTGCCTTGATTGGATGGTGATATGATTTCTAGTTTGCAGAAGGTGTTGGGTTGCTTTCTCTTCCAATCTTCCTTCCTCAATCACTTGTGGTGCAAGAACTCCTTGAAATCCCCCAAAGTTTTCCTTTTTAGCCTTGAGAATGATCTCTTTTCTCTCTAATGGTTTCCCTTTGTTTTATGAGGTTTCTAACCCTAACCCCACTTTTAATCAGCTGATAAAACACTCCAAAATTCGTAGGTCTTCTCACCTCCATATGCCAAAAGACTAAAACGCCCCAGTACAGTTCCGATTTAGCCAAAAAATGTCCCGGTGCCCGACTTGTACCCCCGGGTATACTATTTTGACCAATTTGACCCTTTCGGAGTCACTTGTGACCTCTAAAATATCATTTGAGTCACTAAAAATATATTTTCTATCTCATCCTCAATTTAGTTTACACGTTACACCTAGAAGAGATAAAAATAAAGCACGTTCATATCACTCGCTATGTCGTACAAATTAACTATCACCATTTACTATTCACACTTAGTAAATTTGAATCATAATATTAATCAGTGTCTATCTCTCGATTAATATTAGTAATCAATATTTACTATTCAGACTTAGTAAATTTGAATCATAATATTAATCAGTGTCTATCTCTCGATTAATTTAATAATCACAATTATTAATTATTCACTTAGTAATCGTAATTATCATTAAATCATATTAAATTACTCTACTCACATAATTTAAATTAAAAAATATTTCCTGTTTAATTACTCAATTAATTAAATTCTAAATATGCAAAAATACGGGGTATTACATACTTCCCTCCTTAAAAAGGAATTTTGTCCTCGAAATTAGGATATACCTGCGGTGAATAACTCTAGATACAGTTCTCGCATATTCTCCTCCTGCCCATGTTGACTCGTCAACATTATGGCGTCGCCACTGCACTCGCACTAAAGGTACCACCTTGGATTGAAGCTTATGCTCACTATGATATAGGAGAAGCTTACGCTCTCTATGATCAAAGCTTACGCTCGTTATAATCGAAGCTTACGCTCGCTATAACTCTTTTGCCTATCCTAGGATATTCGAATACGTCCTCAAATAAACTCTATCTTGGCAGAAGTCTCTTGTATCATCTCTGGCCCCAATAGTTTGTTATTATCCACCTCTAACCAGCAGACAGACAAACGACAAGGCCTCCCATAAAGTGCCTCAAAAGGAGCGATACCGATAGTGAATTGGTAAGAGTTGTTATACGCAAACTCTACCAATGGGAGGTATCTCTTCCATCCTCCCCCAAAATCTAGGATAAACATCCTCAACATATCCTCAAGCATCTAATTTGTCCTCTCAGTTTACCCGTCTATTTGTAGGTGATACACCGTACTTAACTGCAAGTCTGTGCCCATGGCCTCCTGAAAACTTTATCAGAAGTGAGACACAAATATTTTATCTCTATCAGACACAGTATTAATAGGAACCCCGTGCAACTTAAAGATATCTAAAATGAATAGTTGTGAGTATTGCATCGTATCAAAATTACTACAAATCGGTAAGAAATGAGCTACCTTGGTCATCCGATCCACTATCACCCATGTGGAATCGTGACACCTCTGTGATATCGGTAGTCCAGTAATAAAGTCCATAGAAATGCTATCCAATTTCCACACGGGAATGTCCATTGGATGGAGCATCCATGAAGGTCTCTGATGGTCAACTTTCACAAGATGACACGTAACAGACTTTGAGACAAACTCTTCTATGTCTCACTTCGTACCCGAACACCAATCCATGCACATCTTATCCCCATCAGGATGTACCACAAATCTCGACCTCCCTCAGAGCTGATGGAGTAGGAATCTTCCCCCTCGGCTAGTAACTGTCGTACTTTGTCCTGACAGAACGGGTCCTCTGCGTGCGCCCTCACCACCCGCAGTAGCTAAAATTTCCATGTATGCTCTGGCTACCTCATCCTCATGTCGAAGCTTGCTCCATTTTACCTTCCTAACCTCTGCTAACTCTCCTTTAGGTCTTCGACTCAACGTGTCTGCCACCACGTTAGCCTCACCAGGATAATACTATATATCAAACTAGAAATCCTTTATGAATTCGAGCCACCTCCTCTGTCTCACATTCAGATCCTTCTAGGTGAAGAGATACTGAAGTGACTTATGATCTGTGAATAAAGAAAACTTCTCTCCCAAAAGACAATGTCTCCATATCCTCAAAGAAAAGATGACCGTTTCCAACTCAAGGTCATGGGTGGGGTGATTCTTCTCATGTGGCTTTAGCTTTCGAGACGCATAAGCTATAGCCCCATACTCCTACTGTAATAAACCCCCAAGTCCCTGCAAGGATGCGTCAGTATAGACCCGGTACTCCAATCCACTCCTAGGAAATTCAAGTATGGGTGCTGATGTTAACTTGTCCTTTAGCTCATCAAATGCTAACTGACAGTAGTCGCTCCATACGAATGGTACTCCCTTCTGAGTCAAATTCATCAAAGGACCAGGAATCTTTGAGAACTCCTTGATGAAGCGATGATAGTAATCGGCCAACCCAAAAAGCTCTTAACCTCGATTGGTATCGTGGGCTATCCCCAGTCCCTCACCGCTGATACCTTACTCGGATCAATAATAATGCCTCTATTGGACACAATGTGGCCAAGAAACTGAACTTCTTGAAGCTAAACTCCACACTTCCTAAATTTGGCATACAATTGAGGGTCACATAATGTTTGAAGAACCATACGTAAGTTCTCGGTGTGCTCCTCCTCCGTGCGAGAGTAAACTAGAATATCATCGATGAATACGATCAAAAATTGGTCCAAAAACTCCCTAAATACCCTGTTCATGAGGTCCATAAACAGTTCACGCACATTAGTGAGCCCAAACAGCATCACTCTGAACTCGTATGACCCGTATCGCGATAAGAAAATGATCTTAGGTACATCCTCCTTTAGAATGCGCAACTGATGGTAACCTGACCTCAAATCAATCTTTGAGAAGTATGCATCCCCTCTCAACTGATCAAACAAGTCGCCAATCCTAGGTAACGGATACTTATTATGTATCATCACCTTTCTTAGCTCCCTGTAGTCTACACATAAATGAAGCGAACCATCTCTTTTCTTCACAAATATCATCGGCTCACCCCATGGCGATGTACTCCGTCGAATGAAATCCTGTCCCAAGAGCTGCTGAATCTGCTCTCTCAACTCTCGTATTTCCAAAGGCGCTATGCGATATGGTGCCCTGGTAATCATTCTCGTCCTCGATGCTAAGTCGATAACAAACTCAATCTCCCTGCTGGGTGGTAACCCAGGTATCTCCTAGAAGACATCCTCGAAATCCCTCGTGACTAGGATTGAGTCCATAGAAACAACCACCTCCTGTGAGGTCTCATCCTCAATGTAATAGAAGTGAGTGTGCGATCCTCCCTCGGGAAGAGGCATCGCCACTAGGAACATTTCCTGTCCTGGAATGGAAAAAATGATCGTCCTCTCATAACAATTTACCATCACTCTATAACCCGCCAACCAATCCATGATTAGGATGACATCATAACCCTCCATATCTAACACTAGAAGGTCTGCTGCTAGACTTAATCTCCCGATCATAATGTCCACACCTCTACAGATCGAGTGTATAAGGGACCCACTACCCATCGGTGACTCCACACACATAAGATGAGTGTCAGCTGTCTCTAAAGAATCGGCTGCTCATGCAAATCTAGTGGAAATAAAAGAGTGTGTCGCACTCGTGTCAAAAAGAATACTGCCCTCATACCCATGGATAGGAAATGTACCCATGACTACCGACGATGCTGGCTGAAAATGTACAAACGCCCGTAGTGCATCTGGCCCGACTGCTTCCATGGTGCCTGTGTTGGTAATGGGGTTGTTAGCCTTGTTGGGCATCCTTTTGATGTGCCCTATCTCCTTATGGATAAGTCCTACTCTTGTGACCCTACTGGCCACACATGAAACACTGCCCCTGGAACTATCTCTGCCTTTGGCTCTGATGACCTTGGCCTTGCTTACCACCCCCTTGGTTCCCTGGCCCTGACAATCCAGAGGAACTTGATGTTGGGAACCTTGTTGTCCCTTCCTATTAGATCGATGTCTCCCATACCTAAATATCTTGGTCGAGTTCCCTTGACGAGAATCCTTCCCCTGTTGACCCTCTGTCTGCTGCTGCGGTGTGCTGTTGTAACAACTCTCATTTGCCTTACCCGGCTGGCTAAGCTCACCCCTCTTGCTTCCCTTCACATGGAAGTGATGATCCTGATAATGCACTAGTGCGGTGTTGACGATGTCTGTATACTTCATCAATGCTGGGTTACCGATCAAATGTCACCTAATTCTCTAGGCCAAGCCATTCATGAACTTGGACTTCTTCCATTCCTCATTGCTCACCCCGTTTGGCACAAAGTTAGCCAGACGGGTGAACTCCTCCTTATAGTGAGCGATCACCCTGAACCACTTCGCTAAATTTCTTCCTCATCTCTGACTCTATCGCAGGCGGAAAGTACTTGCGGTCAAACTTCATCCAAAACTAGAAATCGTCATCAAATCCCTCTCTTCTGTGATGGTAATTGACTTCCACCACTTTAAAGATGATCTTGATAGTCGAAAAGTAGCAAGCATCTTCTTCTCCGCCTTGGTACATTCAAGCATGCACATGTGGCACTGAATATTCTTTTTCCAATCATAAGCCTCAACCATATCAGTACTGCCCTAAAACTCGGGCGGATGCACCTTCTAAAAGGTCTTCCTGACTCGCTGCCTTGAAGGTGGTCCTATCAAGGCCTGAACTGTTGGTGCCACTGGAGGCTGTGCCTGGGGCTGAGGAAATTGGGATATCATGATCTCATAGCTGTCTCAACTGCCTGAGCCACTATCACTGCCACCTTTGTAGTAGAAATCATCTCACGTGGCGGTGGTGGTGGCAGTACATGTGGCTCCTGATGGGCCTCCCTCACCTCATCTCTCGCCTCGACCCTCTCTGCTCGCTGTCTCCTTGGTGTCATCTGAAAAAATATCAAATTGTATAAGTACACAGTTTGTACAAAATCTAATAGCAGGAATACTATATCTTAAGTACACAAAGACAAAATCAACAGTCCTTAAATGGGGCTCCACATCAAAAGAACGAAACGCTGAAATCGTAGTACGCCGCTCAGATCATATGGACACTAGAAGCTGATGTTCTTATACCATTAGTGACACACCACCTAATTAAATCATAGGTGGTAAGTCCTAAATTAAATTAAATAGGTTTCTCAGTTGGTTCATTCTTAGCATCATTGTCGAAAACTTTTTAAATTACTAATCACCTAAGTGAAATTAGACCGGTGATAAATTTTATAATTCATTAACCCAATAAAATATCTCATGCGGAAATAAATATTAAACATTGCCAATATACTAGAATTCAAACCATCTCACAATATATAATCTATAAAGTCTTGCCGAGTCAATATTCGACTAAAAATCCACAACTTCTAAATAAACCAATAATGCCAATGGACAACATGTCCCAATAAAGAGTACTAAAGAGGAGATCCAACACTAGATCAAAATAAATGAGTTGTTTATGCGAAGTCCTGCTAGCCTCCACAAAGATGCAGCTACGAGTCCTTGGACTGAATCCTCAAGTCTGGCGTCTCCCTGTGGATGGACACCAAAAAAGGTTTTAAATATATTTTGATAGCAAGAGTTTGTACTCAAAACATTTTGAAAATATTTAGCAAGTGATTATCACATTAAAATGAGTTATTGATTACACAGGTTAAGATTTTTGCACACTCTCTTAAGTTGCCTCACCCCTCATCTAGTGCACACCTAACGTCCTGTACTTAACCCACCTAGTTGTATTACCCAAGCTAACTAGACTATAGTACCCAACTGAAATTATCTACGCGACTAAGTTCCCATACCACCCACTTAGTATGTGATAATAACCATATATCATGATTTATATACTTATATAACTGTTCACACTTTGTTATCTTTAACCGATTTATAATTAAGTTTCCCTACTTAATTTTATTTTTTATGTATTCACGGCATCTCATTATTTACTAACTCGCATAAGTAGATTATTAATATAATATACATTTCGCACACAATATATACTTGTAAATCATTCATTACTAATATGTCCTCCGAACACACATCAAGGACTCTTGGTTTGGAATGGTCCATCAACACCAAGTAAAAAGTATTGGTTCAGAATGTCACCTCGACCCCAAGTTCATTTCACATAGTGGTTCGAAAAATCACCTCGACCCCACTAATGAAATTTTATACACAGATTGGTTCGAAACTTTTTCGTCAAGACCACAACTTACTATTTCCATCTATTAGTTTGGTAATCCTACCTCTACTCTAATATAGGCAATTATACTTTAGGTATTCTCTCCACCTAAGTATCTATATAATTCAATAGGTATACACGCAACCTAATAATAGTGCTCTTATGTAATATTTCCTGTTTAATATTCACCGTACATAATAATTCAAGATTTATCTCACTATCGTATTTTAATTGAGTATTCACGCAACTCCAAGGTCCCTAGTAACCCCTGTAATAATTTCACTAGTTAAGTTATCTCTAACCTACTGGTACACTCCTTGGAATTACGTTTACTCTCTTCGTAACTCAAATCCCGAATTCTCGATGCACTACTCAATCAATTCACCCTCGTCGGTCCATCACTTCAAATCTTGCACTCAATGATTATAACGGACCCCCACTATACACCTACTGGTACTCTCTAAGTCCATACATAGGTATAATATCATCACTAAGGTTCCCCTCAAGCATCGGTAATCGCATAGGACTCAACCAACAAAAGAACCCAAAATCAGCCTAGGTCGATCGATCGACCTTGAGCATTAATCAATCGACTCCATCGATCGATCGAGCAGTGACAAATGCATCTCTTCTTATTCACGTGTTTTCACCATATTCAAATGTATGACTCACATGATAATCCACCAGGCATGTAACTAACGATACCTAACCACTCTTTCATATGCTAGGATGATTTCTAACGAATTAAACATTATAAATCCTTCTAATTTAGCCCAGAATAATTCAAAACTTCTAATTATTCAATAACCCTAATATGACATGTTCTTCCCATGTTTTCAATCATCAACGAAGAATTTTTTATTCGTACTAACAACCATGATTCCTCTAATTTTCAATCCTCTACAGATATAAATCTAATAACATGCTATTTCTACCCAAATATGCAATTAATCAATTCTTTTTCTCCAAGAATATTTATCAAAATCAATTTATTTGTAAATCCTACGCATGGATATTGTAACTCAAAATAATTTGCAAATAACAACTTGCCTTGATTGGATGGTGATCTGATTTCGAGTTTGCAGGTGTTGGGTTGCTTTCTCTTCCAATCTTCCTTCCTCAATCACTTGTGGTGCAAGAACTCTTTGAAATCCCCCAAAGTTTTCCTTTTTAGCCTTGAGAATGATCTCTTTTCTCTCTCTAATGGTTTACCTTTGTGTTATGAGGTTTCTAACCCTAACCCCACTTTTAATCAGCTAATAAAATGCTCCAAAATTCGTAGGTCTTCTCACCCCCATATGCCAAAAGACTAAAACGCCCCCGTACGGTCCCGGTTTAGCCCAAAAATGCCCCGAAACCCGACTAGTACCCCCCGAGTATACTATTTTGACTAATTCGATAATTTCGGAGTCATCTGTGGCCTCTAAATTATCATTTGAGTCACTAAAAATATATTTCCTATAACATCCTCAATTTAGTTTACACGCGACACCCGGGAGAGATAAAAATCAATTACGTCCATATCACTCGCTATGTCGTACAAATTAACTACCAACATTTACTATTCACACTTAGTAAATTTGAATCATAATATTAATCACTGTCTATCTCTAGATTAATATTTAATAATCAACATTTACTATTCAGACTTAGTAAATTTGAATCATAATATTAATTAGTGTTTATCTCTCGATTAATATTTATTAATCACAATTATTAATTATTCATTTAATAATAATAATTATCATTAAATCATATTAAATTACTCTACTCACGTAATTTAAATTAAAACATATTTCCTGTTTAATTACTCAATTAATTAAATTATAAATACGCATAAATACGGGGTATTACACTATCGAAATCCTAATCTTTAATCTAAGCATGCGATTTTTTAAATCTTAAGTTCTATTATAATTTTGAATAAAAATAGCCCTATAAACACTTTCTATCTCCTTAATTAGTCTTCCTAATTTATTTTAAGAAAACACCATTTATTAAAGTTTAGTCAATATCTAAGACGCATAAGACTTAAGGGGAATAATAGAACTATTTATACTTGTAAAGAGGTCGTCTTGAATATCCGATTACACGGTTGCATTCCTCTCGCGAAAATAGCAAAAAAAGTTCTTGGATGTTCTTGAGAAAACTTGATTTATATCTTCAAAACTTGGGTTGAAGCTTGTATTTAATGGGGTTGAGGTTTTGTAGATGAGAAATAATATTTTGGGAGTCTACCGCTTTTTAAGAAGGGTTAAATGTGTTTTAAAAATCCTAAACTCGTGCCTTTATATTTTAATAAGAGCAAATGTTTTGAGGTCTACATAAACTCTAAAAAAAAATCCACCTATGGTCAAGAACCGGTTCGTTCCCAGGGCCGAATCGATTCGGTCGGCTTGCTACTCCAAGCTCCCCCACAATTTTATATAAAATAATAGTATTTCGAAATTTAAATCCCGATTTAACTTCCACTTAAAACCTTTTCTCTTGAATAACGAAATCAATATTTTTAAATGTAAAAAAATAATTATATCCAATAAAAAATTATTTTTTTAATTTTCGATTTAAAAAGTGTTATTTACGGTCCGAAATAACGGGATGTTACATAACTCATTTTAATTTTAAATCTTGGACCCTTGGGGTATTCACACTCTTTGAAAGAGGGAGGATCTATATGATTTTGGATTAACTTCAAGCCCATACTCGCCCGCCCTATCCAGTACGGCACATCACGATAGAGTATTAACTTTTTTGGCCAATTTTATTGGGCCTTTTATTTATTTTTTAGTTCAATTTTTTGGTTTATTTAATTAATTTTTAGCCCAATTTTTATTCTGTTTTTAACAGTTTATCTTAACAGTTGTGAATTTTGAGGTATTTCATTTTTAATTGTTTTATCCCAACAATTGAGAGTGTTGGGATAGTTTCCAACTGTTTTTAACCGCCACTTACTTAGTATAAATAAATGGTTCGGTCGTTCGTTTTTTGTGACAACCCGCTCACCAAAATAAGGGGTGGCCAGCCCAATAATCCAATATAACAGGAATCATAGATGGAATCATTCTCAGCCTCACAATAAAAATATATAGTATCCAGGATAACCACCCAATATTTCAGAAAACGGGTTGCCAAAAATTTTGTTTTAAAGTTAAAGAGAGAAATTAAACAACCCAAATACTGAAAAGATAGGGGAAACCCTAAGACATATATAAATAATAATAACAAGAATACAATAAAAAGACCGAATGTGTTACCGGTCAACAAACTTTATAACAGCATTAGAACAAACTCATTAATTTATATAATACATTTCATTAGACATTTACAAAAGCTTGGGCCTCTCGTCCGAGTAAAGAGACCCGATCATAGCTAGAATAAAAAAATGAAAACGTTTATACCAAATGTGTCCCGTAATACCCGCAATGCATAACGGCTCGCCGAGGACATTGGAATAAGAATTCAAATCAGGCATCCTTGCGGCGGAGTACCTGAGCGGTGACAAGATGCATATGCAACAAGAAATGTAAACGGGTCAGGGCCCGATTCTATATAATTACCAGATGAATAAAAAGTATGACAGTTATGAATAAGATCATGCTAAAAAAATAAAACTTATTTAAACAGTTTAAGGCATAAACTAAGATAATTTAATTATGCAAGAAAATAATAATAACAACAATTAAATTAAAAGTTTACATCAAAACCTTGTTCCATCTTATAGTCCATTCCTTAATAGGAAAATATAGTCAAAATTTTAAGCTCTTTATGGCTTTTATCTCAATTTACATGCCCATCCTGGCATTACCATTCCTTAGCAGGAATATCATTATCAACAAATGCTCTTTGTGGCATTTCATGGTGCTCTTTATGGCACATCTCATACATCAAGTCCCACTTGATTATGAATAGTTATATTTATTTACATATAACGATTCTAAGACCACCCCTCCGAGTTTCCCCACTGGGCGCGCCCTTAAATGACCATCATCTTCTAGGGCCTATCTATACAAGACAACCTGCGCACCTATAACACAAGACGTCGGGAAGCGGCCATATGCCTGCGGGAGAGTCAAGACCACACCCGGAACCCCCTCACTAGCGCAGAAAACATATCACAATTGCTCATATGGCCTATGGACTATATCCACCCTGCATTCATTAGCCAGGGGGCATCACCAAGCACGCGAACTTCCTTATGATGTCATTCAGAGAGGTGTGTATCAAGTAAATTAGCATTTACCATATTCATGATTGAGTAAATTATCATTTACCATCATTAATACCATTTCCATTTCATTTCCTTTTCATATACATATGTTCCATTTTTTTATAAGAATCCATATTCATTTACATCTTGTAAATATTTCACCTAAGAAATCCGGAGCCATATGTATATCATAACGATATTACAACCTCGATGAATAAATGAACTATCAATTTATTCTCCCAAGATTTACTTGTGAAGTTATTATAAACCATTAAGACTAATCATATATATATTGAGTTTCTAAAGTCTCCCAAACACAATACTACACCTCCTAGTTTATATTAATTAAAGAGAAGAAAAGAATGCCCTAACATCAATTGGCATAACCCCGGAAAACCCCATCTAAACCATTTCTATTATAGGGTAGATTTTCAACTCATCTAACCCTCTAGGACTCTAAGTTTACTTCATTCAAGAAGGTTCCTAGGTCCTAAACCAAAGGAAAAAGGGGTTGAAATTTGAAAAAAAAAAAAACTCAAAATGCAGGATTTTCGAATCGATTCGGTGGGGAAGCGAATCGATTCGAACCAGCCGAATCGATTCGTCCATGAAGACCTGGGATTCTGTATAATTGCCGAATCAATTTGGACCAGTCGAATCGATTCGGTCCACTAAGACCTGGAAGGTTGTCTCATGGCGAATCGATTCGGATAGACCGAATCGATTCGGCCCTGTAATTTTGCCAAGAATGGGTTCGAGGGTTTATGAACCCTAATTCCCACCAACCTCAAATCTCTTCATTTATACACACAACCCACAACAATAATCTACCCCAAACTAATCTACATGGTTATTAACCACCAAAACCTACAATTTCATTATCATAACTCAAGATTAGGGTTTAAATCCCATAAATTCCATATCTAAACCATAAATTTAAAATAAACAACTATCATACAATTTATGCATCTTAAATCACATATTTACAAGTAGAAAACTTGCCTTAGGGTTGATATCTCAGATTTCTTTGTAGAAGAAGCATCAATCCATCTTCAATCTTCAATTTCTCTCTCATTCTCCTCTTTTCTCTTCTTCTTTCTCTCTCTTTTTCTCTCTAAGTTTAAGACACAAAATAAGGAAATTAGGGGATTTAGAAGACTAAAATCGTGGCTTAAGTTAAAACTCCCAACTTAAATGGTTAACACCACATTAAAATGACTCCCGAATACACATTTAAGTTAAAACCAGTCAAAAGTGCCCGGAACCCCAAAAATACAATATGACACTTATTTTGACTGTCTCGCACATTCCGGGACTAACTACACCCTCTAAACTGGCATCCGGAAATTTTATAAATTATTTCCAGTTCCAATATTATTTAAACCAAAATGCCATTTAAAATACATGACACTATAAATCATACCACATGAAGATATTCACCTACATAATCGGTAAATATACAACATCCCAGTAAATATTAACTTCTATCTCATTCAATTAATATTTACTCCAGTTCCCACATTTTATATAATCACCTTATGCGGTAAAATTAGTATAAAATGAGCCTCCCAGAATCGAGGGTTGTTACATACTCCCCTCCTTATGAGGGAATTTTTCCCCCAAAATTTGGGTATACCCAAATTTCATAAAGGGTATACTACTCTAAACTAGGATTCTACCATCCTAAACAAACCCCTCGTTATCGTAACGTCCCAAATGGACCCTGACTAAGGTCGATCCTATCGATCTCAGTCTACATCATTTGTGCTCTAGCATAGCACAAAGCGTTCCTCACTAACTATCGATTCTAGCTTCCTACGGCGGAAGACGATGCCCACATGACTCGACACAAATAGCCTAACCTCCAGAATCATGTTACATCTCACCTCGGGGCACCCATACCAACTCTAAGTGGCTTAACCCCAACGCTACTCAACTTTCCCTCGCATTGACGTATCTCATCAAGGCGTATGGCTCAAAAGACAAATCTTTAAAGAAATGTCCCAAGACCACTCGAAGTCCACGGAACATATTACCCGTTGGTTCCATCCAACGAGTATGCGGATTAGTCAACCGGACATACTAGACCTCTCACGGTGCCAAGCCTTAGGAAATGATCCATAAGGCCATTCAAAAGCCTAATGGTTGTACGGGAATTTCCCTCTATGCAGCTATGCTCTCAATAGCTATGTATCCTAAGGCGCACGTTCCAGATATGCCTTTCAGCATTAAGTCAACTTCCTCCATTCACGAATCCACTTTAGGGTGGTAAGGTATACTCCATTTCCATACGGTTCCCATTACTTCATGGAAACTTGTACCAAACCTCCGGCACGAATATCTAGTTTCGATCCACCCTATTTTAATAGGAACCTCCTACGGTTCTACCATTCCTCCATTGAGAATGGGGCGTACTCTTCTACCTCTAGTCCGCCCATAATGGCCGAAAAAGCAACGATTTGGTCGAACGATCAACAATTTTCGCAAATAGGATCACGACCATCTCGATGCTGAAAATTCAAAGAGAACATCCGTGAATATACATTTCTTCGTTCCACTACTACTCTCCTTCACCCGATCAGGTGAAAGAGTCAGTCGCAAACGTAAATGTTCATTATATTTGGCATTCCATGCGTTCACAATTTTTTTTTTCGACGGGAAATTTCCAATTGCAATCTACTATCCTTAGCGAAAGGAAATTTCCAATCGATAGTCCTTTATGAACTTTATACACCAACTCAATTTCTCATACTATACATTGCGACAACTTAAGACTCGCTGGAAAAACTAAATTTCCTACCCAGGAAGTAGTAACTTATTTTTTTTAGGTGATCTCTACCGCAATAAATTTCACTTCAAGCGTGGAGTAATACTTCCCACAAAATTTAAGCTTGCGAGACGCATAGACAATGGGTCCATGATCTAGTACTATTACTCCCCATCCAGGCAGAGACTTATTCATTAAACCCACTCTCGAGCTCACTATCATGGGCTCAGGAGTGAAGGTCCCCCGTAAGTGAAGTCGCCACGTAACACCATATCTAAGAAAGGCCTCATCTCCTTCGGCCTAAACTACCAAACCTCTCGAGATCCCATAAATCTCGTTCCTAGGGATCTAATCCCTCATAGAGTTAACCCACAACTTATTCGTGGTCAACTCCTTACCTCCTTCCTAAATCAGCATCACCTGCCCTAAGGGCTTTACGTTCTAATAAACCTAAAGTGTATATATATATATATATATATATATTATCTAAATCATAAGCATATAATACTAAATATATCCCAAGTGCCCAAGACCTTACTCAACTTCTGACATTCGCTCGGGTTCATGCGTGGGACGTCTCGCCGAAGAAAAATCCAAACCAGGAACCCTCCCGTTACACTACTACCTCGCATTGTCGATCATCGAGATATGACGGTCTAAGACACATAATCGGGACCGAAAAACAAAATGTAAATTCACAACTCTACTAATAAGATTCTACTTTCTGTAAAGTCTTCCAACCATTTATACCACAACAACATATATATATATATTTTTAAATAGCCTTCTTATCAAGGCACAACCTGAAGTCTCAATTCGACTTCATATCTGAGTCTCCCTCACATCGATCAGAGGAGAGAACTATATACAGTGCTTCTATCTCGCACTTTAATAACCCTTAATCACTCTTCTACGTAATTCTCGGCTAAACCTTTCAACCCACTTCTAACAACAAAAATAAAATGAAAGAAAGAGAAAATAATAGAGCCTCTCCACTCACAACGCCGTTAAGTGTTCATGCGGCGGAGTGTCTCGCAAAGAAAAATTCAAACAAGGAACCCCTCCGACACATGCCTACTTAACTAGTTGGTCATGGAGATAAAGCATCACAAGCATAAACAAGACAAACGAACAATCAAACAATCACACAAGATAATACAACAAATAAACAAATAAATAAAAAAAAATAAAAAAAAATCTCCTAACTACCTCGATCCACCCCTATAAAGTCTCAACCTGTATCCAAGAGAGATATTATAGAACAACTAGTTCCATTCTAAAACTAGAAGTGAGATATCCTTGCAATTTATTTGCCTGCTATCACCCCAACCAAGCCAAAATATCATTACTTGTATATTATACATAAAATAAGAGAAAGGAAAAGTGGCATCTCTCCACTCCCAACGTTGTTAAGGTTCACGCGTGGAGCGTCCCGCAAAAGCGGAATCCAAACAAGGAACCCATCCTATGCATTACTACTTAACTTTGTTGGTCGTGGAGATAAGTCATAACATCCACATACAATGCAAACAAATAATAGAACAATCAAAGCAGGTAACACATAATGCAAGTAACACGTATGATATATATACATTTAAAATATCATCACTCGCTTCATGACGAGTGAAGAAAACATAAGACTTCCCTACTACGAAAGTCATACAATTACTCTATTTATAATAGCGTCAATACTACCGCAAACTCGTTATACACACCCGAATCAAGAGCAACCATAATTCTACTGTATCACTTTCTGGGGGATGCACCACCCACTACTAAGGTGGAATTTCCACCAATGTTCTTGCTAAATCACTCCGGGCAATACTAATGGTTCTCAGACACTGTACTCGAGTCTTATCCGAACCAAACATTTCTTCCTTCAACTCCCCGACTAGGCATTTTATCTTTGCCCTTATTCTCCAATCAACAAAATTTAAAATGAGTGGTTCTATGCTCCACATCATAGCCATTGTTCCGACTCTGGCCGACAACAATTTTCCACACAGCCCCCTTTCTTCTTCAACAAAAGAGAGCACGCTACCGGCCTCCCCTTTACTTATTTCAATGAATCCTCCCTGGGTGGATAGCGAATATCCACCAAAGGGGTTTCATGAACGTTGCTCCTTCAGAAGTGTTAGCGACACTTATTCTGGAACCTATCGTTTTATGGTGCACGGTCTTCCTAACCGTACAACACTTTATTCACTGTCAGCCTCTGATCGAACCTTGTGTGAACATTCAAGAATCTACCTTGTCCTCAGTCCAGTTACCCCAGAGAAACTCACCGTTGCAAGTGTCCACCGGGCTTCTCCATGGGCCAAACTTCCTTCAATACTTGGCCCTTCTTGTGGCTCTTTTCCACTTTAATTAACGTCGCTTAGAGTCCCAAGCTTAGTACCACTCTCTCTTCTAGCGGTACTAAGAAAACTACATCCACTGTAATTGGTAGTCGCAGTAGCAAAATAAGAAAACACCACAACAAGAAAGCGACCACCCAGGCAGTCCTCATCTCTGACCCCAAATTACAGTTCTTCGTAACCCCATATCATGACGCCTTCACAACGAACTTCCTTGGAATCCTTCTTCAATCGACCTACGAATCTCACACGAATGCGCAAAAGATTCTATGGGTCCTACCTCATGGTAGAAAAATGAAATCTCACCATAGAAATCAACGATCTTAATCCTAAGGCTCTATATCAAATAAAAAAGCAACGCTGGAAACATAAGGCGTCCACATATATTCCTAAGGACTCTAGAACCTGATGCTCTGATACCATCTGTGACAACCCGCTCACCAAAATAAGGGGTGGCCAGCCCAATACTCCAATATAATAGGAATCATAGATGGAATCATTATCAGCATCACAATAAAAATATAGAGTATCCAGGATAACCACCCAATATTTCAGAAAACGGGTTGCCAAATTTTTTATTTTAAAGTTAAAGAGAGAATTTAAACAACCCAAATCCTGAAAAGATAGGGGAAACCCCAAGACATATATAAATAATAATAACAAGAATACAATAAAAAGACCGAATGTGTTACCGGTCAACAAACTTTATAACAGCATTTGAACAAACTCATTAATTTATATAATACATTTCATTAGACATTTACAAAATCTTGGGCCTCTCGCCCGAGTAAAGAGACCCGATCATAGCTAGAATACAAAAATGAAAACGTCTATACCAAATGTGTCCTATAATACCCGCAATGCATAACGGCTCGCCGAGGACATCGCAATAAGAATTCAAATTAGGCATCCTTGTGGCGGAGTGACTGAGCGGTGACAAGATGCATATGCAACAAGAAATGTAAACGGGTCAGGGCCCGGTTCTATATAATTACCAGATGAATAAAAAGTATGACATTTATGAATAAGATCATGCTAAAAAAATAAAACTTATCTAAACAGTTTAAGGCATAAAATAAGATAATTTAATTATGCAAGAAAATAATAATAACAACAATTAAATTAAAAGTTTACATTAAAACCTTGTTCCATCTTATAGTCCATTCCTTAATAGGAAAATATAGTCAAAATTTTAAGCTCTTTATGGCTTTTATCTCAATTTACATGCCCATCCTGGCATTACCATTCCTTAGCAGGAATATCATTATCAACAAATGCTCTTTGTGGCATTTCATGGTGCTCTTTATGGAACATCTCATACATCAAGTCCCACTTGATTATGAATAGTTATATTTATTTACATATAACGATTCTAAGACCGCCCCTCCGAGTTTCCCCACTGGGCGCGCCCCTAAATGACCATCATCTTCCAGGGCCTATCTATACAAGACAACCTGGGTACCTATAACACAAGACGTCGGGAAGCGGCCATATGCATTTATCGTCACTGGAAGTTCATTTATGTTAATTTCATATTATTGTTCATATATTGATCAATGTTTGTATATTCTGTAAAATAATTATAAAAATCATTTGCATAACAATCTTAAAATGATATTTTTTGTTTACTATTATAAAACTCCATAATGATTTTGTGTGTTAATTAGTTACAAAAATGTTTTTAAAATAATCTTTGATATGATTTTTTTTTCTGCGAGCTAGAAAATTATTTTACACATATATGAATTTATAAAAATCATTTTATACCTAGTGTTTATTTATATATACTGCATGTCAATTTTGTGATTAAAAAGGGCAAACCCATTGTATGAGGCTCTCGCCACTGCGAGTTACTGAAGGGGTTAGATCTATGCAGCTTTACGCCTACAAATCAGATAGGCTATTTCCACGACTCGAACCTGTAAGCTCCAAGTCATAATGGGGCAACCTTACCGTTGCTCTAGATTCACCCCTTCATGTAAATTCTATGATATAATATAATTTCTCTCAATTCAGATAAAAAAAGGTTACGTTTACTACGTGTGGATTATTTACGTTAAACTCAATGTTTAGGTGCAAGCTCTTATATAATAAAAATAGTACCATTATATTAATACAATTTTCCATTCATATATCCTGTCATAAATATAAATTTATTTATTTTAGACAGAAATGGCATTTAATTTTCCATTGCCCATTGCAGACCAATAAATGTTGGACATGGTGAAAAGCCCAAAAAGTTCAAAGGGACTGATTTCAAACATTGGCAAAATAAGATATTATCTTATTTGATAACTTTGAACTTGGTCAAATTTCTTAATGAAGAGGAACCAACTTTGAAAGATGGTGCGACTGATAAATAAGTAATTGTTGCAATGGATGCATGGAAACATGTTACTTTTCTATGCAAGAATTTTATCCTTAACAATATGGAAAACACATTATATTATACGTATAGATCTCTTAATATGGTTAAAGAGGTGTGGGAGTGTTTGGATAAAAAATACAAAACAGAAGATGCCAAAATGAAGGAATTTGTTATCGGTAGATTCTTGAACTTTAAAATGGTTGATTCAAAGAATGTCATTGATCAAGTATAAGAGATCCAGTTAATTTATCATGAATTTTTTTAGAAAAATAGAATTAAGTGAATCATTCCAAGTGGATATAATGATTGGAAAATTGCCACCATATTAGAAAGACGTCAAAAATTATTTGAAACACAAACATAAAGAAATAGAGCTTGAGGATTTAATTGTGAGATTAAGGATTGAAGAGGATAATTGTGTAATGGAGAGAAAACTAAAAATCCTATTGAATCCAAAGAATATGTTATGGAAGAAGGGAAAAGTAGTAAGAACAAGAAAATGAAGCATGTGAAGCAAGGTGTCCCATTAAAAGGTCCTAAAAGTTAAAAATTTAAAAAGTTTGATGGAAAATTCTTTGTATATGACAAGTCGGGGCATCGTGCTAAAAAATCTTGTAACCAAAAAAAACAAGGGAAAACATAAGTCCGCACAAGCCTATGTCACTGAAATAGATAAATTTTCTGACGATATTAATGATTTGAGCCTTTCGACCGTGGTTTTAATGTCCATATGGTGGGAAACACTAGGGGTTGGTGGGTGGACAATGTGACCACTCGTCACATATGCTCTGATAAGTATATTTTTACCTCTTACCAACACTCTGATGATGACGAACAACTTTTATGGGAAATTCTTCTACTTAAAAGGTTGAAGGGAAAAGAAAAGTTATACTCAAGTTGATTTCGGGAAAGAAACTTAAAAGAACTTGATTTCGGGATTCTTGCTTAATAATTAGGGATCTAAACTTGTATTTGAATTTGAAAATTTTATACTAACTAAGAGTGGTATGTATGTGGGGAAAGCATAATTGAGCGATGGGCTCTTCAAACTCAATGTAATAACGGTAATGCCTATTAATAATAAGAAGAAAGAATTTTCTTCTTATTTTCCTAAGTCTTGTAATGTATGCAATAGTAGATTAGGTCATGTTAATTATGATACTATTCATAGATTAATCAATTTAGACTTAATACCAAAATTTAATATTGAATCAAATCATAAGTGTGAAACACATGTGGAATCAAAGTTCAAAACTAATCTTAAACCTATTGAAAGAAGTAGAAACATTCTTGAGTTAATCCATAGTGATATATGTGATTTGAAATTTGTACAAACAAGAGATGGGAAAAAGTATTTTATTACTTTTATTAATGATTGCATAAGATATTGTTATTTGTACTTGCTTAAAAGCAAGGACAAGGTGGTAATATTTTTAAACATCATAAAAAAGTCAAAAATCAATTTAGCAAAAAGATTAAAGTAGTTAAGAGTGATAGATGAGGTGAATATGATTCCCCTTTTCAACAATTTTGTTCAAAACACAAAATTATTTATCAAACTACTGCTCCTTACTCACCTCAATCTAACGTTATTGCAAAATAGGAAAACCGAACTCTAAAAGAGATAATGAATCCTATGTTGATATGTTTGGGTTTATCTTAGAACTTACTAGAGGATATTTTCTTTCTGCAAACTACCTTCTTAATAAAATACCTCATAAGAAAACACATAAGAGGCCATATGAATTGTGTAAAGGATGAACAACTTCTTATAAATACCTGAAAGTACGGGGGTGTCTTGCATAGGCGGCGGTTCTTAATCCTAAATGGATTAAAATAGGACCAAAAACTATTGATTGCACTTTCATTAGTTATGCAATCAATAGTACTGCATAGCTATTTCTTGTACATAAATCTGAGATTCCTGATACACACATTAATACTAATATTGAATCTAGAAATGCATATTTCTGTGAAGATATATTTCCTAATAATAAAGTGGTTTATTAAAGATCTTATAAAAGAACTTATGACACTGCAGATAGTATTCATCAAGATAATGTAGAAAAGCAATTTATTAAGAAAGATGATGACCTCAAACCCATATGCAAAAAAAAGACAGACTTCAAAGTCATTTGGTCCAGATTTTCTAACTTATATATTAAAAGTGAGCCTAGTAACTTTGCATAAGTGATGTCAACTCCAGAATTCCCTATATAGAAAGAGGTTGTCAATAATAAAATTGAATCCATCAAGAAAAAAATATTTGGAAGTTGGTTAACCTTCCTCTAGGATGTAAACCTCTTGGATACAAGTGGATATTTAAGAGAAAATTTAAAGTTGATGGATCACGTGACACCCCGCCATATTAAATAAAGGGTGATCAGTCATGTACCAATTTAAAACAGAATGTTCGGTTGGTTCATTCTTAGCATCACTGTCGAAAACTTTTTAACATATGAATCACCTAATATAAAAATTAAGCTAGGTTTCAAAACATTTCCAATTTAGTAAATCCAAGTAAACCCATTTTCATTCAGTCTTAAAATATAAACCATTCACCACACATATAAATATAATAAATACTGAACATGAATCATGTACTGAAACAAATAAGACTGGGTAAAACCTCCCAGTTCAAAACTCCAAACCATAGAATAAACTGAATACAATATTTCTGATGAAGGACTAGAAGTGGGCGACATATGCCCTAAATAAGAAGTCTAGATGAAACTAGATGGAAAGGATAGATGCATCTACTGCAAGGACCTAAGCTTCCACAACAACTGCAACACGTCAAGCAATCCAAATCTCTAAATCTGGTACTCCTGTGGCAGAGCACCTCATATAATATATATATATATATATATATATATATATATATATATATAGCAAAAGAGAGAAGAGATACAAGAAATGGGTCAGAGCCCGAGGTTTAAAAATGATTTAGCAAGTATTTAAAACCGGTTCTTAAAACAAGTCTTCTACGCATGTTAGTTATCGAACTCTCACATGAGTTTCTAACCTCTCATCTATTGTGCACGCCTAACGTACATCTAGTCTCCCCTAGTTATACCACCCAGTCTAACTAGTTAGAAACCATATTAATACTAACTATTCTCACTAGTAGTATTCTCGTATCGCCCATACAATACGCTATTCAGATAGTTTATCTCACATGCTAAGTTTCATTATTCACCATTTGAATGGTTAATCTTTTATCCACTAAGATTATTTTATTTCTCGTTTCCATTTTATCTACTAGTCTCACAAAGTAGAAAGTTTCCCAAGTACACTCATATATATATATATATATATAGTCTCATCATCCTATATATATACACTAATCTTCCACCCTTAGGTTAAGACCACTTGGCACAGTGTAATGATTATTATTATTACCAAGTCTACTAATTTCACACAGTATAAATATTCACAAGTTCATATATATATATACTAATCCTGCATCCCCGGGTTAGCACCCATTAATTCACCTATCAATAATAAACTAGCACCCCCGGTTATCACCCATTAGTGCGCCTATCAAGAGAATCCTGCATCCCCGGGTTAGCACCCACTAATGCACCTATCAATAAACTCCTGCATCCCCCGGTTAGCACCCATTAATGCACCTATCAATAATAATCCAGCACTCCCGGGTTATCATCCATTAGTGCGCCTAACAATAATCATTTTTGTACCCTCGGGTTATCACCCATTAGTACACTTAATCAACAATGTTCTTGTACCCCCGAGTTATCACTCATTAGTGCACCTAATAGTAAGATTCTTGCACCACCGGGTTATCACCCATTAGTGTTCTTAACAATAATATTACATAATAGGCATACACACATCCTATTAGAATTTATAGGTATTTCTTCAACCTACATATATACTTCTCATACGCATTTTAACCTCAACACTACGTATAGTATAAATATTTAGATTACTATCTCTCTCGTAATCTCCAGGGTACACTCTCTCTATACCGAAATAAGTAAAGTATTTATTTATATATACTTTCCCAAAATTCCGTCTTATTTAAATTTACTATTTGGCAGTTTCCCTCACTCCAATAAACTGGTAAACTCGAAACTGGACTCTAAGAAAATTCCCAGAAATAAACATTGTCACTCGAACCAGAATGACCTGTCGCTCGAACCAGAATGACATGTTGCTCGATCCAGAATGACATGTCGCTCGAACGACTTCCATGTGTCATTCGAACGACTTCGCGCGAGATCCCCATCTCGTTTGAACCACTTCGTGCGACTTCGCGCGAGACCTACTATTTCGTCTTCTTCATAAAATTTCAGCCTTGTCTACAATTTTTGGACCTAAAAACCTCTAAGATTCAACACCCAATGCCTCGTCATCAATACCCATCAACACATAATAGGTTATAAATCATTCCTAACATCCTAGGATCATTAATTCGTCTTTAATCATCATAATTATTTATAATCGCCAAATTAATTCATATGAACCCCAGTTTCCAAATTTTCAATTAAAGAACCTCATCAACCTAGATTCGTTCATCAATATATAATCTAATTCCATGATTAATCCTTTACATACATGAAGGACTTTAACTACTAACTACACCAATCCTTAATCATAATTTAAATCTACAATTTTCACCCAATTCATATGTAAATCGTGATTAATTTCACCTACACTAACATGAGCATGATTATTGCTAAAAGAAAGCAAGTAATAAACACTTGCCTTGAATAGGATGGTCTGATCCTTTGGTGATTTTGGTATAGATGCGTTCCTCGTCTTTCGATCTATATGATGGTGGTGGTGGTTGTGCAAGGTGGTGCTAAGTGGTTCCCTTCCTTGGGACTTTTCTCTCCCTCACCCTCTGTGGCTCTCCCTTTATTTTTATGTAACTTAAACCTAATGGAACTCTCGTATATGATATAATTATTCTCTAATTTTCTTCCATTTAATTTTCCCGAAAATCTAAATTACAAAACTACCCCTATGGGGTGCTGTTTTGGCGTAAAATCTCCCGGAGTCCGAATAAAATACCCGGGTAGTGTTTTCTGACTATATCAACCCTCCCGGACTCAACGTCGCACGCGAAATGACCATGCGAGTTAATAAAAATAAATTCTCTTTTTATTCCAATCAATCAGTCCCAATACGACTCACACGCGCGTCAGACTTAAATTACCAAACTGTCGTATTTCTCACTTCCGACGATTTATCAAATATCATAATTCCATATTACACATCACACAACAATATTTAATATTTCACAACAATAAGTATTAACCCTTGGCACGCTAGTTAATAGTTATTTTAATCTGAATTAATAACAAATTAATTTCTCGCCTTTTAATTTAATTAATCCAACAACAATAATTAATCGCATACTTATTCCCATAATAATAATTATTTAAATCGTCAAAAATACGGGGTGTTACATACTTCCCCCCTTACAACGGAATTTCGTCCCGAAATTCAGAAAAAGTATAGCAGGTACAGACAACGCTGTAAAAACATTGCGCATCGCATCCTTGCGCTCCCTAGTAAGCTACTCCGTACCATCTATATAGTACGTTGTCAAATACCCTTAATAATGAACACTTCACATGTGTTTGTTTTAAACTCCAGGTTACACTGTTATGTAGGCTCCTCCCTAAGCCTTACCGTTTAAGTTTCACTACTTACTATATTATATATATTCACCATCTAGTCTTCTACTATTTGCAACTTAGTAGATTTATCCTCTTTTCATATATATACGACTTCATCTCGTGTCATTCAAACAAGTATTTTGTCTATGCAATATATATTTCACACACAATATACACGATAATATCGATTCTTCTCCGACATTTGTAATCATAATTGTTTCCCCCAACTTTAACTGTTAAGTAGGACAATAACAAAGTTTATCGTGCCATACTTCTACTGGAACTCTACCCGAACGTGAACTTATAGGAGTTATTTGGACACAAAATCCACTAGTGGAAGGTACTGCTCTCGTCCTCCCCTAAGATTTGAGGGTCCACATAAAATTTTCTCTCCCGCATCCGATTAGATCACTTGCCTTCCCATCCTTCTATGGTTATTAGGTCATACTTGTTGATGCAAAAAACTGGACCGAATCCCATTTTTATGATCACAGATAAATAGATAAAAGCAATCCAATCAAGCACATGAGAGACAAAGATTTTTAAAGTGGTTCGGCTATAAGGAAAAGCCTACGTCCACTGTTATTTTATTCCCAGGGGTTTACAATAGCACAATATGGTGTAGAGAGAGAAAAAGGTATGGATATTGTGTATGGTGTCTCTCGGTTCTTGGATCTCTTGGATCTCTCTTTATAGTTGTTCCTTTTGGCTAAGGGAATACATGTATTTATAGTAATGGGAGATGAATAGATTCATTGTATGTAGACATTTATACATTATGTCTACATTCAACGAATCTAATTGCTTGGTATGCTATGTGTTGTCATCTACAATATAAATGTACATTAATGATCATTAAATGCGTAGTTATCCTTTGATATTCCTGGTTGGTATGCCGACCAACTCTCCTCGGGTGCCAACTAATACTCCTCGGGTGCCGACCAACTCTCCTCGGGTGCCGACTAACACTCCTCGGGTGTTGAATATTGCCACGTAGGATGACACGTGTCCTTTTCTGATTGGTCCTCGTAGATGGAGAATTTTTACGTTAACAGAAGCCCCCAATGCTCCATGCTTGATGGTTTACTTGAAAGGATGGAGTATTTATTCTGCAGTGTTGCTCGGTGCTCGTGAAATTCTTGATCTACCTTCTTGATTTGTTCAACATAAAGTGCATTATCTCCTGGATGACATATGATGCAGGCTGATCAATGGTTGCTAATCTTTCTTTTGAGTAACTCCGTGTGCTATGTATCACCCCTGGGAATTTGGATGCAGCCATGCCATAGTATGCAGCTTGTAGCTTGTCATAATCTTCAAGTATGCTGATCGGTTTGCTAGCCGACCAACTGCCTCTTGTGCCGAGCAACTGAATGCTAACTTTACGTGCTTGATTTTTTTGATTTATGATCCTCTGAATACTTTGTCGAGTAACATACTAGCTTTTGAACCCAACTCTTCAATCTGATTAGTACCAAGCAGGTGGCAGACTTCGAAACATTTTCATACAACTTCTTCTTCAATGTTGGTCGAGACAGTAGTAGTAAAGATTTGAATGCTGTAGATGCTAATTTTGACTTCTACCTCTGTTCGGGGACGAGCAAGAGGTTCTCGGGGACTAATAAGTGATTCTGAGGGACGAGCAAGAGCTTCTCGGGAATGAGCTAGTGCTTCTCGGACAGATCATCTGTGATGAATATCAGAATGTTGAAAGATCTTAATTTCATAAACTCCCCTTATACTTTGGATGATCCTCCTGCTGGTGAGGAACCTGTTTTAAAAGTAGAGGGAAAGAAACCAATAGAATAGGAATCTCAATGTAATAGTTAGTATACATTTTCATTCTCAATGTATTTTGTTTTTTGGATTTAATGAAAGACTTTCATTTTTGTTCGCAATCTTAATTGCTATTGTCTTGTAAATATCAAACACTTTACATTTAGGCATATATATTTGTTAAAAAGATAACAATATTGTGCTGTTCATCGACCAACTTAGTAATAAAAAAGTTACAAGTATTAGTAACGTTGCTCGATCACTTAATAATAAAGTAATGAGTATAAAAATGTTTAAATTTTTTCCAACCAACCAAGGTTGTTAAATTGTGCTCATCAACCAATTATGGTTAGTGAGAGTTTATCCTCGACTAACCATACTTGGTAAATTTTTGTCTTTTTCATAAAATGTGTCCGACCAACCAAGGTCGATAAATTCTCCTCGTCGACCAACTACAATTAGTGGGTTTTTATCCCCGACCAACCATACTTGGTTCAGTTTGGAATATTTTGTTCTTCGATGAACTTTTGTAATAATCTTACCTCCCGACCAACATAAGTTGTAATGTGAGAGTATATTTTTATCTTACCAACCGTAATTGATCATGCTGGTGTACACCTCTTAACCAAAGGAGTAGTAGTGGTTCTTTCGAACTATATGTCCACTAGATATCTTACCAACCATAGTTGGTCACACTAGTGTACGCCTCCTAACCAAAGGAGTATTTTTTTTGGTTCTTTCGAACTGTCCACTAGATATCTTACCAACCGTAGTTGGTCACACTAGTGTCACCTCCTAACCAAAGGAGTATTTTTTTGGTTCTTTCGAACTGTCCACTAGATATCTTACCAACCGTAGTTGGTCACACTAGTGTCACCTCCTAACCAAAGGATTATTTTTTTGGTTCTTTCGAACTGTCCACTAGATATCTTACCAACCGTAGTTGGTCACACTAGTGTCACCTCCTAACCAAAGGAGTATTTTTTTGGTTCTTTCGAACTGTCCACTAGATATCTTACCAACCGTAGTTGGTCACACTAGTGTCACCTCCTAACCAAAGGAGTATTTTTTTGGTTCTTTCGAACTATCTGGTCCATTAGCTCTGAGGATATCCTGGCGCTGAATGAACCTTCAAAATGTTTGACTGATGATAATAGGCAGCAAACTCCTCGTTATCAAATTGTGTTCCATGGTCTGTGATGAAGGCATGAGGGAGACCATATCGGCAGATGATGTTCTTCCAAACAAACTGGTACACCTTCCTTCTCGTATGTCATGTCAATAAGTGGCTCAGCTTCTATCCACTTAGTAAAATAATTTACTGCGATGACGAGGTATTTGAATCTTCCTCGAGTCGTCGGCAATGGTCCAACCAAATCAATCCCCCATATGGCAAATGGCCAAGGGAAAGTTATGGGTGTAAACAATGCTTATGGAGTTCTTCGGATGGAGGAAAAGCGTTGGCACTTGTCACATTTCTTGGCATAGGCTTATATAGTTAGCTTTCATCGTCGACCAGTAGTATCCCTGCGTCATCACCTTTTGCAAAAGTGTCCGACCTGCTACATGGGCTCCACAGGACCCTTCATGTATCTCTTTAATCAATTCTTTCACCTCGTAGGGATGTACACATCTTTGCAAACCTGCCATAATTCCTCGTCTATACAAAATACCATTAATTAATACATACCGAGCAGCTTTAAACTTCCATTTCTTGGCAGCGAGCTTATCCTCCAGTAATTGTTCCTCCTCAATATATGCTCCGATGGGATCCATCCAAGATGGTCCTAAATCAAGGGTAATAATATTAATCGTCAGGTCTTCATCTATGCTCCGACTTTCTAATACTTCAATTGGTATCGTTCTTCACAGCTCGATACGAGTAGCTGATGCTAATCGGGCCAAGGCGTATGCTCTCACATTCTCCATTCTTGATATTCTTACCAGTTGAACAGCAACAAACTCTGATACTAACTTCATCACCTTTGCTTGATACTTGATCATCAATTCTCCTTTGGCTGCAAATATTCCCAACATTTGGTTTACGATCAATTGAGAATCACTGAAGACAATAACCTGCTGTGCCTCCATAGTTTTTGACAAATTAAGACATGCAATCATGGCCTCATACTCAACCTCATTATTAGAAGCTTTGAATTAGAAACGTAGGGCGTATTCCATATCGACCTCGTCTGGGCTGTTCAAAACGATCCCTGCCCCACAGCCTGTAGTGCAAGATGAGCCATCTACATATAGCCTCCATATAGGCAACTTGTCTTCTAATTTCTGGTCTGACAGAGTTCCTCGGTGGAATACTTGTCTCTTTCTTTCATCATGTCCTGATACTTCTGAATACACCTCTTGAATTTTAATATACCTCCTGAACTTCAATATTCCTCCTGAACTTCAATATACCTCCTGAACTTCAATATCAAAAGTAATTCCTGAGCAAGAAAAACAACTCCTGAATGATGATTGGTCGGGGCCCCGACCGTTTGAGTTTGTGGAGTTGAATTTGATGATCGACTGCATGATGATATAAGAATGTGCCACCAAATGAACAAATATATCTGTAATAGAAGCCCCCAACTGTGGAATGTGAACTTTGAATGAGATTTATCGACCAATACCAACCGGAGTTGGATTTTATCTACCAACCGGAGTTGGATTTTGTCTACCAACCGGAGTTGGATTTTATCTACCAATCGAAGTTGGTGGTAATTGATAATAAATGATGAAGACTTCCTCGGAGCTGACCAACGGATTGTTGGGAATAAGATAATATAAATGCTGGAGACCTCCTCGGCGCTGACCAACAGATTTGTTGGGAATAAGATAATATAAATGCTAGAGATCTCCTCGGCACTGACCAACAGATTTGTTGGGAATAAGATAATATAAATGCAGGATACCTCCTCGGCGATGACCAACAGATTGTTGGGAATAAGATATAATAAATGCTGGAGACATCCTTGGAGCTGAATAAGATATAATATAAATGTTGGAGATATCCTTGGAGCTGAATATATGATTATAAATATTTGTCGAGATCCATGCTGAAATGAGAATAGAATATGCATCCAAATAGATATAAAGAATAATTAAAAATAATAAAGTGCCTCGCCGATCAGTCGAGGTAGAATCATATAATGCCGAACAATAATAAGATCATTCAGAACATAAGAATATGGCCGAGAACGTTGTCAGGCCTGAATATAAATAAGAATTATCCGAACGAATGTTGTAATTCTCCTTAAAGCTGAATAAGTATCTTGTCGAGGCATAATTGCAGAATGCCGAATAAGAATAATATTTTCCAGAACATAAGAATATGGCCGAGAACTTTGCTGGGCCTGCATATAAATAAGAATTACCCCGACCAACTATCCGTTGGGGGTGAAATATAATAAATGTTATAGTTCTCCTCAGAGCTGAATATGATAATAAGTATCTCGCCGTGCTCCATGTTGAGATGAATATAGAATATGAATCCTAATAGATATATAGAATCATTTGTGCTGGAGCAGATATCATAGCAATAATAAAATCAATAGTTCCTCGCTGAGGTGAAATTTCATACTGTCGAGCTATGATAATATTTTTCAGAAGAGTAAGATTATTTCCAAGCATTCGTCGGAGTTGAATCTTGTACCTGTAAAAATTAATATATTGCTCTACCATTTGTGTAGGCTGAATTGATTAGTCATGAGAATAATTTACTCATCCAATCAATATATGATATGTATATGCTTGAGAAATAAAAATATTAATTTCAAAATATAAAATAATATGTTTTATGCCAAATGTGTGTGAGATGGACAAATTATTATCAAATATGCATCATAAATAAGACGTAAAGTTTTTTGTAAATTTATTTAATCTCCAACAACTAATCAGGTATAAGTTGCTGTTTGAAAATTATTTATCACTTGGTTTTAAAAATATTTTTGGGGTGATCATAAGTTAAAAAAGACTTAAGCCCCTTGCTTGTCCCCAAGCCGAACTCGTGTTTAAAGAAATATCTGGGGTGCTTAGCATTTTTAAATACCCCAAGATTCTACTGCTGCCGACAAACAACATGGATGTTGCCAACCAACATTTAAGGATATCTCAAATTATAGAATATATGGTTGGATGACCAGAATATCTCGAATCTTTAGATCAAAAAATAACATTCAATGTAAAATTTAAGCCTTAAGAATATTAATTAAATGAATAAATATATAACCCACTAGATCATGTGATTTCGACAAAGAAACCTTGTGATGTGATGAACAGGGGCCAACATATCAAATTTGTGCCCAGAGTCTTGATATGGTCATGATTATTTACTGATCCTCTTTTACAAGAGGTGGTTAATGATTTTTCAGGTGAGAGAAAATTATTTTTTATATTGATCCCTTCCTATTCCCAATTTGGAGAGATAAAAATATGGTGAATGATTAAAGTTATTACCAAATTTATATAAAAAATCAATCAATGAGACTTTATTGACATAGATGGAAGATGAACCAAATTAAGTATCTAGTTCATAAAAGTGAATGCAAAGAGACTCAAACTTGAAAAGAGAGAAAATAGATCTGGGTCATGATTTCCATGAGAAGACTTTTTATTGTCTTTAACCTTTTCCCATTCTTTTATTAAAAATATGATGGGAATTTGAATAGACATCAAAGATCTTACAAAATTTATTTCAAAATCAACAATGAAAATGATTCAATCTTATCATCGTCGTATATATTGGTATATGTAATCATTTAAAATATTTAATCCATGATATAAAATTGAAACTTGAGAATCAAGCAAAAATTTATGATTTATGAAATCCATTACTTTTCAGATTTCTAAATAAGAATTAATCTAATAGTTATGATTTAAAAATCATGATATGCAACATTTTGCAGATAAAAATTGGACAATTAATTTATGTATATAAACATAAAAATCATAATTGAATCAAAAGATGTATGTATAATTGATTATACGTAGAGAAAATAAAAACTTAGCTTTTGATGGAGAACAATGCTTGTAACACGTTCCCACAGACGGCGCCAATCTGTTGATGCAAAAAACTGGACCGAATCCCATTTTTATGATCACAGATAAATAGATAAAAGCAATCCAATCAAGCACATGAGACACAAAGATTTTTAAAGTGGTTCGTCTATAAGGAAAAGCCTACGTCCACTGTTATTTTATTCCCAGGGGTTTACAATAGCACAATATGGTGTAGAGAGAGAAAAAGGTATGGATCTTGTGTATGGTGTCTCTCGGTTCTTGGATCTCTTGGATCTCTCTTTATAGTTGTTCCTTTTGGCTAAGGGAATACATGTATTTATAGTAATGGGAGATGAATAGATTCATTGTATGTAGACATTTATACATTATGTCTACATTCAACGAATCTAATTGCTTGGTATGCTATGTGTTGTCATCTACAATATAAATGTACATTAATGATCATTAAATGCGTAGTTATCCTTTGATATTCCTGGTTGGTATGCCAACCAACTCTCCTCGGGTGCCAACTAATACTCCTCGGGTGCCGACCAACTCTCCTCGGGTGCCGACTAACACTCCTCGGGTGTTGAATATTGCCACGTAGGATGACACGTGTCCTTTTCTGATTGGTCCTCGTAGATGGAGAATTTTTGCGTTAACAGAAGCCCCCAATGCTCCATGCTTGATGGTTTACTTGAAAGGATGGAGTATTTATTCTGCAGTGTTGCTCGGTGCTCGTGAAATTCTTGATCTACCTTCTTGATTTGTTCAACATAAAGTGCATTATCTCCTGGACGACATATGATGCAGGCTGATCAATGGTTGCTAATCTTTCTTTTGAGTAACTCCGTGTGCTATGTATCACCCCTGGGAATTTGGATGCAGCCATGCCATAGTATGCAGCTTGTAGCTTGTCATAATCTTCAAGTATGTTGATCGGTTTGCAAGCCGACCAACTGCCTCTTGTGCCGAGCAACTGAATGCTAACTTTACGTGCTTGATTTTTCTGATTTATGATCCTCTGAATACTTTGTCGAGTAACATACTAGATTTTGAACCCAACTCTTCAATCTGATTAGTACCAAGCAGGTGGCAGACTTCGAAACATTTTCATACAACTTCTTCTTCAATGTTGGTCGAGACAGTAGTAGTAAAGATCTGTTAATATAATTTGTTAATTAAAACTTCATTTAAAAGTTTATGTGGTCAATTTGTTAATATAATTTGTTGGGTATATTGGCCTAATGTTACCTTGGGTAGAATTCGAAAGCGGAGTAAACATTAGGGTGTGGTTTTAATTTCTTTAGGACGCGTGTTTCATATCCTGTTATTGACCAACATCTTTCTTCATCTGATTGGCTGAGATTGTGTTTCTTTACTGAGTTATAAACGCGTATGTTTTTAGCCCTTGGATCATTGGTTATCGACGATCTGCATGTTGTCTTGGTGAATCCCAGTACAACTTTTTAAACCAATCAGGTTTCGTTTAAGCACCGCGTTATTCGAACCCTTCGATCTAAGTCAATTTAACTTGACTTAATCCTGGTCCTTGGTTTTGATTCAGTCTCTCGAACCTTATCTTCACCCTATAAAAGGAACCCTATTCTCAGACTTCGAAGACTTTTGCCATTTCATTTTTCTGAGAGAATAGAGAGAAGAGAGAGAGAAAAGAGAAAATAAAGAGAAGAGAGAGAGTTAGAAACCCTAACCCTGTTCGTCAAAGCCTTTTCCATCCAAACTCAAACACTTCTTCAAAACTCCTTCATATCCAAAACACTACCCTGAGTGTTCTTGAGTGATTGAGAGTTTGATTTGAGTTTGTAATTGTTGCTGTAACCTCTTGTTCGTTAGATCTTGTTTTCAACTTAAACTTTTACTCAGATCTACTTTTTGATTTCATAGAAATTTCAGATCTGAGTTATTCATGTTACATTACACTTAGTTTCATTCTTTATTTCTCATCTTGAGAAATTTATTGTTGATTATTTTCTATAAAACGTTTGCTTACTTTGAAATCAACAATAAATGCTTTCTGTTTCTAGTTCTTGTAAAACTAAACCTTTGACCTAGTTGGAATCACACTTGGAGGTTTTCAATCTCGAAATTTTTTTCTAAATTCTGAGATTGATTAAGGCCTTGTCTGTCTTCCTAGCAAGGTATCCGTGGATTCTGGGAATGATTTAAAGGTCAAATAAGGTTCAAAGTTTTATAAGAAGAAGGAAAAAGAAAAGATCACAGCATATAGTGTTACTGTAATTTATTAGGACTGTTTGTACTTAATAAGTGTGTGTGTGTGTGCATGCATGTGTTAGAGAGCACCTCCACAAACACTTTCACCCTACAACACGAAAAGTGTTGGTAATAAGATCTTGTGAACAAAGAGTCAACGTAAAGTGATGGAACAAATCAGAAGTTAACAAACTGGGAGAACTACATCTACAATCAGAACTGCAAATAAGTTATAAGGACACCAGAGGGTACATTCCTAAACTTATATAGGTCTGAGTTGTTTGCATGTTAGTTATATAGTTTGTAACTCATATATTTGTTTTAGTGGATTTTTCATTTTACTCCGTAGAGGGAGTCGTGGATGTTTCCTCAATTGGTGAGGTTTTACCACGTAAAAAACATCGTGAACATAATCTTTCTACATCTCCTCATCTCATTCTTCGTTGTGCTGAGTTTAAGTTTTTTTAAACTACTTTATAAACCTGTTATTCAAATCCTGAATAGATCTCATACATACTGATTTGTTAAACACATCTTGTGTTCAAATAGTTTGGTTTTTACGAAAAGAGTTTCCTAAAAAAACATATCGGAGTTACTTAAATAGTTTATTTTTATAAACCTCTTTAGTAACATATTTTTCAGACCTACCATCAGAGCTTGGTAAACTACTTTCAAAAGAGATCCTGTGTTTCTGAATTTTTTTTCTAAAAATCAAATATGGACTAGAAAAATGAAAGATTTGGTAACTTAACCAGGCCTCCAATCTTTGATGGAACCAATTTTGCTTACTGGAAAGTAAGGATGATTGCTTTCATTCAAGGAACTCTGGGAGATGATGTTTGGGACATTGTTGAAAATGGTTACACTTTTCCTACTAAACCAGCCACCGAAGGAAGTAATGAGAGGGTTAAGAAAGCATTAAGTGAGTACACTCAAGAAGAGAAACAAGTTTCTCGAAATAATAACAAAGGAAAGAATGCCATATTTATGTCCATAAATGAACATGAGTTCAAAAGAATCTCATCCTGTACCACTTCTAAGGAAGCTTGGGACACCTTGGTTACTGCTCATGAAGGAGACACTAGAGTTAAGGCTGTTAAAACTCAAATGCTTATTCAGTAGTATAATTCCTTAATTATGTCTGAGACTGAGTTATTTGATGACTTCTATATGAACCTGACTGATATTATGACCAAGATGCATGCTAATGGGGTGACTTATGACAGACATGAAATTGTATCTAAAATTCTAAGATCATTACCACAGAAATTTGATAACAAAAGATATGCTATTGAGGAAATGTGTGATCAAAATCTCACTCTTGAATTACTCATTAGCAAACTAAGAACTGTGGAAATGGAACTAGAACTTAAGAAACAATTGACACAAACCCATAGGAAACAGATTAGTTCCAATTTGAGCTTCTCATTTAAGTTAACTAATCCTGAGCTTATATTCTCCACTTATGATTCTGATGAGGAATGCAATATAGAGAGTTTGGACAATCAGATTGCCTTAATTACAAAACAGTTTAAGAAAATCATTATGTTTAGAAACAAAGTGGCAAATAAACAAGGAAATTCAAATTATCCAACTCCCTATAATCACAGACCTCATAAGAAAAACCATGACAAAAATCACAAGGACTCTCATATTAGACCTAATAGAGACCTTAAGAAGACTGAATGCTATAGATGTGGAAAACTGGGGCACATTGCACAAGACTGTAGAGTTAACTTGAACACTCAAAACAAACACACTAGAGCTAACATTTGCAAAACATGGTGTTGATGTAAAAAATTAGATTTCTTCTAATTATTTAATCACAGATAAATATAAACGAGACAAAGAATTTTAAAGTGGTTCAGCCTTATAAGAATGGCCTACGTCCACTGTTTCTGTTATTGCCAAGTGTTTTGGAATTCTCGATATGTAGTTCTATCAGGAAATTCCGGTCCCTTAGAATGAGGGTGATACAATGTATTTATAGCCCTTAGGTTGTACATGTGAAAGGGTAAACAATTAATGCCCTTTAAGAGTATACGTCTGTATGATAAGCATTCAATGAATAGTTAAACTGTTGATTATCTGGCAATCAATGATGTGGTCGAGATGCAGCTTTGGCAATCAATGTTGTGGTCGAGATGCAGCTCGGACCGCCTTAGTTGCTCGTCGTTCAAGAGTTCCTCGGAGTGTTGGTGTTCCTCGGAGTGTTGGTGTTCCTCGGAGTGTTGATGTTCCTCTGAGTGAGTATGACTTGGTTGGGGAAATAGACTTCCTCGTTGCTATTGTGCCACGTAGATCGACACGTGTCTTCTTATTATTCGTCTATATCAGCATACTAATTTTGGTATCAACAGAAGCCCCCAATGTTTCATATTTCGAACTTTGAGGAGTATGGAACATTCCTTCTTGGTATATGGCAATATTAAATGACCTTCCTGGTTTTTAGGAGCATTTTCTTCGTATTCGAATGTCCTTCCAAATTCGCAGAATCCGCTTTTTTGAATTTTTTTAAGCGCTTCGATCTTCGTGTACTTTTTGTCCTTTTAGCCGCCGGTAGCGTAATAGTTTCTATTTTGTAATCATTTCTTTCGCCGTTTCCCAAGAAAAATTATTTAAGCTTCATAGGCAATCCCATCGTCTTCTACCTTTTCCAATTTCTGCTTTCGAGTTTTCCACAGTCTTTCTCTCTCTTGTGCGTTCGTCCTTTTCTTCGTTCGTTGTCAATAGATCTCCCTTTTTCCTGTAAGATCTTCTTCCTTCTTCTTAATTTCTTTTATTCACCATGGTTTATGTTATCGAATCTCTCGAGAAATTCCGTTTTGATTTTTCCATTCCATCTTGGGTAATTCTGGAAGATCTTTCTGAGCCTTTAGATTACTTTCGTTTGGCTAAGGGACACTGGTTCCCCAGCCTCTTTATTGCTGAATGTGGATTTTTTTTTCCACCACACCCTTTATGCTTAGAGTTCTGTCAGTATTTCGATGTTGTCCCTGCAAAAATAGCCCCCAACACATGGAGGATAGTTAATGGGGTGTATAAGTTAAATCAAACTCATGGAACCCGTATAGGAATTCCTGAGATTATGTATTGTTATAGATGGGCTGTTTTAGACAATATTTTTTATTTAAAAACTAGATTTTTGAATAGGGCCTTAGTAGTTAACCTCCCTGATGCCAATAGGGATTATTTTGAACATAGGGTAATTATCAAAAATTGGCAACATGCCCCTTTGACTGGAGATGAAGTATATCAAGGTCCTAGATGCCCTCCATGTGTCAATGGGATAGGTTATTTTCATCTTATTTTATTTCTGAAATTATTATTTCATTATGTTTGAATAAATGCGTGACTTGTATTTCACTATGTATTTGTTTGCAGTTGACAGTAAGAGAAAAACTCCAAAAGAAGATGATATTAACATCAAACATTTGAAACTTATCTAGAATTTGCATCGAAAAGTTGCAGACGAGCATATCAGGTCTGCTTCATACTTGTTGCAGTATAGGAGTTATACAACATCCTTTACTGCTCGTCCTGTGGTCAGCACCAGTGAACCAGCATCAATTCCTGAGGACTCTTCTCCAAAATCTCATATTCCTCAAAGTCAGAAAATGGGCAAAAGAAGAGTTCCTGCTCTCTTTGAGGAGACTACCTCTGCTGGAGATGGAAAAAGGAACAAGGTTGATGTCCCAAAGGGGACAAAGAAAGTAGATGCTGCCCCTTCTGTTGCTCTTTAGAAGACTGTCGAGAATCCCCCAGTGGCTCCGAGCAAGAAAAGTGCTTCTGTGGAAGTGGTCACCATCTCCCCCACCAAAAGTTCTTTGGTTGAAACTGCTGAAATGCCACCGAGGAGACTAAAGAAATCCTCCTCAGTCAATTTGGCTGAAAACATTTCCCAGCTCCAAGTTAGTGGAGTTGGTGTTTCAACTATCATTCCCCCGAGCTCTGCAATGAGCTCGGTAAGGACTTGGACTATTCCTGAAGTCCAAGGAATCGAGGAGAGTATGTCTAGGGATATGCTTACATCCTTGGCTACTCGTCACATTGCTTCAGTAATTTTCTCATATTCTGAATTTTCTTTTTTTCCATCAATACATGTATCTCTGTGCTGACTTATTATTATCTCTTTTTTTCAGCTGGTGAGTTGCTTCAACACCATTGTGAAGAAAGATGAAGCGATCAAGGCTTCTAGCTCCTCGTTTGGAGTGGAGGATGCTTTGTTGGGGTTAACCAAATCTTTGAAGGATTCTCGTCAAAAGTATGACGAGGATAGGGTTGAATGGGAGAAGAAGTTGACTGAAGTTGAAGCAGAAAAGGTGCAGTTGGAAAATAAAGTGAAAGACTTGGAGGAGGAGAAAAAGAAGTACGCCGAGAAGCTCACGAACTTTGGGGAGCTTGAAAATAAGTTGAAATTGGCTGAGGAAGAGATAACCCTTCTGCGAGAAGTAAATCGCCAAAAGGAGGAGGTAGATGCTATGTTGAAGGCCACCGAGGATCTTCTATCCGAGAAGCTCTCCTCGGAGAAAATAAAAAGAAAAATGGCAATAAATAAGTCCTTCAACACAGGTTGGGACAAAGGGTGGAACAAGGGGGTAGCAGCCATGATAACTCAGGTGTAGTATGGGAGTTTGAAATACTTCTGAGATGGTTGGGTGGCTGCTCTGTAAGAGTTGAAGGTTAATGAGGACTCAGAACTGTTTCAACAACATCTCCCTGGTCCTCCCCCAGCTATTGAAGATGAAGAAGAGGATGAAGCTGCCTCCGAAGAATCTTCAATGGTAGTGGGTGATCTCATCCTTACCCAGCCTACTGACGAGGAGCTTTCATCTCTGCTTGCTCCTCCTGAACAAGTTCCAGCTCTAGCCGACCAACTCGTTGTTCCCACCGAGCAACCGAGCTCCTCATCCCAGCCTCCCGAGAAAGTCTTGGGAGACAAGGAAAAGGTGTGAAGTTGTTCGGTATTATCTTTCTATTTTTCTTCTTTTTCAAGTGTACCCAAGATCTTTGTAACTCTGCACTATAATCTAATAAAATTTGAGTTCTTTTCTTCCATATGATTGCCTCTTTTCTCTTTTGTGTCTTGATCTTCTTTTTGATGATTACTTTTTCTTTCTCTGCTAGTTTCTGGCCAGGATGGATCTGCTATCTGCTAATGATACAAAGCTGATGAAGCAATGCCATGAATATTATAATGTTGGTCACACAAACCTGAGTGTATCAGAGGTTGCCGACATCCTTGGTCAGGATGCTTCAGAGCAGGCAATCGAAGCTTATCAGTATCTGAAATGCTTACTTGACCGAGTTGTGGCTAATAATGTGGCTTATTATGAAATGATTGAAGACTTGCAAGGTACTCTCGATGATCTTCAGTAGCAGTATAAAGAGTCTTCAGCTCTTTTTCATGAAGGGTATGAGAAGAAACTCAAACAACTTGGTGAAAAAGGCTACGACAAGATGCTTGCTGGCTATGAAGTGAGAGAGAGAACATTGAAAGCAGATGCCGAGGGGCACAGGCAAATAGCTGAGCTATTGGAGCAGGAAAATAACAATCTGCAGAAAGAACTAGCTCAGCTGAGGTCTGCTGCTTCGTCTTCCACTGCCTTGGTACCGATCACTGATGATGGATTCTCATTTTTAGAAGTGGAAAATGCCAAGTTGCGAGAAGAGTTAGAGGCTTTGAGAAGAGCTGGGCCTTCTACTGCTACTAGGGGATGAGGAAGAGGTTCTCATGGACGAGGAAGAGTTGCTCAGAATGTTGTCGAGGAACCAAGTTCTCGACCTGCTCGGGGAGGATCAAGAGCTCTTAGTCATACTGTTGAAGAAGATCGTACTCGATCAACGTTGGAAAATCAAGCATTCCAATTAATGTCTAAGAACCAAGCTTTGTCTGACATGTCAAAGAAAATTAGAGAACTGGAACAACAACTCTCCTCAAAGACATCAGCGTTGGCGACTAATGATCTTTTCATCCAAAGTCTTCACGAGAAGCTTGAAAGGTTGACATTTCAATTTAATAAACAGCCCAGGGAGTTCTGGATGGCTGGATACAACGAAGCACTATTTCATTTAGATGATCGTATCCAGAATGCCAATAATGAGGGCTACAAGCAAGGTTGGTTGAATGCCTTGGGCGTGCTGAAGCTCGAACAGGGACACTACCTGTGGGACTATTATGATCCTGGGGTACTAGACTTGCCTGTGTCACCATATAAATTGGACATAGAATGGATCCCGGCTCGTTCCATTCCTCAGAGCTTAATTGCAAAATATCTCAGTGACTACAATCTTCATTCTCAGATCGAGGTATCTCGTCCCGAGCATCTATTGGACACACCTTCAATAATGAACGTCAGAATGCTTCGAGATATTAACTTCATTAATTCTCCCCTTTGCCTGGAAGATCCTCTTGCTGGCGAGGAGCCTATATCAAAAGCTGAAGGAAAAAAGCCAATAGAATAGGAAATTCTGATGTAATAATTAGTACACAATTTAATATCAATGTAATAAACTTGTGTAATTCATTTTGACTTTAATGAAAGAATTTCATTTTTGTTTGCAAATTTGTATTGCTCTTGTATTTGTCAAACACTTTATATTTGTGCTTGCATAACAATATTGTGTGGTTCATCGACCAACTTAGTAATAAAAAAATACAAGTATTAGTAATATTGCTCGATCACTTAATAATAAAGTAATGAGTATAAAAATGTTTAAAATTTTTCCAACCAACCAAGGTTGTTAAATTGTGCTCGTCGACCAATTATAGTTAATGGGTTTTTATCCCCGACCAGCTATACTTGGTACTGTTTAAAATATTTTCTCCTCGTCGACCAACTACAGTTAGTGGATTTTTATCTCCGAGCAACCATACTTGATTCAGTTTGGAATATTTTGTTCTTCGAGGAACTTTTATGTAATAAACTTACCTCCCAACCAAGATAAGTTGGCATTTGAGAGCATATCTTGTTTCCTAACCAAACACGTTGGCATTTTTAAGAATGTTGATGTTGTTCTCGCCCTTTTACCAACCGGAGTTGGTCTGAGTTCGAACTATCATGTCCACTTGCCTTTTTACAAAAATTGGTCTGAGCCAGTGTCAGCCTCCTAACCAAAGGAGTATGGTTTGTTCTTGCCCTTTTACCAACCGGAGTTGGTCTGAGTTCGTACTATCGTGTTCTTTCCCTTTTACCAATTGGAATTGGTCTGAGTTAGAACTATCATGTCCACTCGCCCTTTTACCAACCGGAGTTGGTCTGACCAGTGTACGCCTCCTAACCAAAGGAGTATGGTTTGTTCTCGCCCTTTTACCAACCGGAGTTGGTCTGAGTTTGAACTATCATGTTATCGCCCTTTTACCAACCGAAGTTGGTCTGGGCTTGAACTATCGTGTTGTTTTTACTGTCGAGCAGCATAGTGTTACACACTAGTATTCCCCGAAAAACTTTCAATAAAAAGAAAGAAGATGGCGAAATATCGTCGTTTTATTCATATTGATGGAACTGCTTTACATTTTACATCACTGATAATACTTGCGTAGGTGTTCAGCATTCCATGCATTCTTAAATTCCTCTCCTTCTAGAGTTGTTATTCGATAAGTTCCTGGTCGGACAACTGCTGTAACTCGGTAAGGTCCATGCCAGTTTGCTTCCAACTTATTGTGCTTCTGAATGATCTTCTTTAGCATGTAATCTCCTTCTTTTAAGTCGCATTTTTTCACCCTCTTGTCGTAGAATAGGGCTGTTCGTTGTTGATAAGCAGCATTCCTAATGGCTTCTCTTCTCTAACTTCCTTGAGCATGTCCAAATATAATCTCCTCATCAAGTCGCTGACTGGGGAATTGAAATTCAGCACTCTGTGTGTTAGAAGACCCAACTCGGCAGGTATTACGGCCTCACTTCCAAATGCCAGCATATATGGTGATTTTCCAGTTGCTGCTCGGGGAGTTGTTCGGTAAGCCCACAATACTGACTGTAGCTCATTAATCCAATTAGCTTTAGCCTCACTTAGCCTCTTCTTCAAACCATTTAGTATCGTTCTGTTCGTCACTTCAGCCTGTCCATTACTTTGAGGATGGCCTGGTGCTGATTGAACCTTCAAAATGTTTGACTGATGACAATAGGCGGCAAACTCCTCGTTATCAAATTATTTTCCATGGTCTGCGATGAAGGCACGAGGGAGACCATATCGGCAGATGATGTTCTTCCAAACCAATTGATACACCTTCTCGTATGTCATATCAATCAGAGGCTCAGCTTCTACCCACTTAGTAAAATAATCCACTGCTACGACGAGGTACTTGAATCTTCCTCGGGTCGTTGGCAGTGGTCCATCCAAATCCATTCCCCACATGGCAAATGGCCAAGGGGAAGTTATGGGTGTCAACAATGCTTGTGGAGTTCGTCGGATGGAGGAAAAACGTTGGCATTTATCACATCTCTTAGCATAGGCTATACAATCAGCCCTCATCGTTGGCCAGTAGTATCCTTGTGTCATCACCCTTTGCAAAAGTGTCCGACCTGCTACATGGGCTCCACAGGACCCTTCATGGATCTCTTCAATCAATTCTTTCACCTCGGATGGATGTAGACATCTTTACAAACCTGCCATAATTCCTCGTCTATACAAAACACCATTAGTTAGTACATACCGAGCAGCTTTAAACTTCAATTTCTTGGTAGCGAGCTTATCTTCTGGTAATTATCCTTCCTCAACATATACCCTTATGGGATCCATCCAAGATGTTCCTAAATCAAGGGTAATAATATTCATCGTCAGGTCTTCATCTATGCTTCGACTTTCTAACACCTCAATTGGTATCGTTATTCGCAGCTCGGTACGAGTAGCTGATGCTAGTCGGTCCAGTGCGTCTGCTTGTGCATTCTCCATTCTTGGTATTCTGATCAACTGAATGGCATCAAATTCTGCCAATAACTCCATCGCCTTTGCATGATACTTGACCATTAATTCTCCTTTAACTGCATATGTTCCCATCATCTGATTCACAATTAATTGAGAATCACTGAATACCATCACTTGTTGCGCTTCCATAATCTTTGCTAAATTAAGACCCGCTATCAAGGCTTCATACTCAGCCTCATTATTGGAGGCTTTGAATTGGAATCGTAAGGAATATTCCATGTCAATCTCGTCTGGGGTGTTCAAAACAATCCCTTCTCCACAACCTGTTGTGCAAGATGACCCATCTACATATAATCTCCATGTAGGTAACTCGTCTTCAAATTTCTTATCTGAGAGAGTTCCTCGGTGAAATATTTGTTGTTTCCTTTCATCTTCCCCTGATATTTCTCGCTCCTCGTCGATCATCTCTTCTCGCCCTTTTACCAACCGGAGTTGGTCTGAGCTTGAATTTGATGATCTTTTACATCCACAAGCCCTTTTACCAATCGGGGTTGGTCTGAGCTTATGTCTGTAGGTCCTGTAACATCCACAGGTTTTTCAACGAGAAAATTTTGTTCCTCGGGGGTATCAGGATATGTAAATTCTGCTATAAAGTCTGCTACAGCCTGCCCTTTTAGTGATGATCTGGGTTCATACACAATATCATATTCACCGAGCTCTATTGCCCAATACATCAGTCTCCCTGATTTTTCTGGCTTATGAAGGGCTTGTCTCAATGGCATGTCGGTATACACAACGATGGTATGGGCCTGGAAATATGGCCTCATTCTTCTACTTGCCTCAATTAATGCCAATGCCAATTTTTCCAACTTTGGGTATCTGATCTCTGCACCTCAGAAAGCCTTACTTGTGTAATAAATTGGCTTCTAGACTCCATTATCTATTCTGATCAATGCCGAGCTGATTGCATTCTCTGATACTGCCTGGTACAAGTACAACTTTTCTCCCATTACTGGCCTGGACAATAGTGGAGGTGCTCCCAGATATTTCTTCAAGTCTTGAAAGGCTTTTTCACATTCATCATTCCACTCGAAAGTTTTTCGAAGTGTTTTGAAGAATGGGAGGCATCTATCAGTTGCTCGGGATACAAATATGTTGAGCGCTGCAACTCGTCCTGTAAGACTCTGCACCTCTTTCTTCGTCGTTGGAGATCGCAACCCTAAAAGAGCTTTGATCTTTTCTGGATTCGCCTCAATGCCTCGCTGGTTGACGATGTACCCGAGGAACATTCCTTCTCATACTCCAAAAGTGCACTTCGTCGGGTTGAGCTTCATTTGGTATTTATCCAGTTGATCAAAGGTCTGACCTAAGTCAACTAGATGATCAACAGCTTTCTTTCTCTTTGTCAGTATATCATCGACATAGACTTCCATATTGCAACTGATTTGTTTGGCAAAAACCTTGTTCATCATCCGCTGGTATGTCGCTCCTGCATTTTTCAAACCAAAAGGCATGACATTATAACAATAAGTTCCCCTAGGGGTAATAAAAGAAGTACTTTCTCTGTCTTCAGGTTTCATTTTGATCTGATTGTAGCCAGAGTAGGCATCCATAAAGCTGAGCAGCTCGTGTCCCGAGGTAGAATCCACTAGTTGATCAATTCTGGGCGATGGAAAGTGATCCTTTGGGCATGCCTTGTTGAGATCGGTGAAATCAACACACATTCTCCATTTATTGTTTTTCTTCTTTACCATCACCACATTTGCTAACCAGTCTGGATATTTCACATCTTCAATGAATTGGGCTTTCTGGAGCTTCTCGACCTCCTCTTGTATGGCTTGATTCTTCCCGGGACTGAACACTCTTCTTCTCTGCTTTACAGGCTTGATCTCCTTATTCGCATTGAGCTCATGGCATAAGAAGTTGGGATCTATTCCTGGCATGTCTTCATGACTCCATGCAAAAGTTTTCTTTCTGTTTCTCAAGAAAGTTATCAAATCCTGTTTTATTGAAGCATCCAACGTCGAACCTATCTGGGTTATTCGTTCAGGGTGCTCGTCGTCCAGAATAACATTTTCTGTAGATTCCACCACCTGTCCTTTTATTCGTCTATGGGATCCAGTGTTTCAATTTCTGTACCTTCATCCACCTGGTAGGTAGTAGTCTTTTTCCTTGACTCTTCAAGCTCCTCTTGCTTGGCAGACGAATAATAGCATTCCCGAGCTACTTTCTGATCACCTTTCACAACTCCTACTCCAAAATTTGTAGGGAATTTTAAACACTGATGTACTGTAGATGGAACTGCTTCGAACTTCTTCAAACCAACTCTTCCCATGATGATGTTGTAAGATGATTGCACATTTTTATCCATCACAAAGAAGCATATTCTTTTTGTTCGACAAGCAGGCCAAGTTCCAATGAATATATCCAACTTGATCATCCCAAGTGGAAAAACCTTCTCGCCAGCAAAACCTAGGAGAGGTTTGTGATAAGGCTCCAATTGAGATAACTTTAAAATTAAACTGTCAAAGCATGAGTAGAACATGATGTCTGCCGAACTACCATTATCTACCAGAACCCTTGAAATCACTACTTCTTTCATCCTCACTTTGATCACCAAAGGGTCGTCGCGAGGGTAAAGAACACCTGCAAGGTCATTTTTTGAAAAACCGATGACCAGCTTCTCTTTGTTTACCTTCCTCGGGCGATCCTCTTCAGCCAAATTTATCCGTTGAATGTATGAGAAAGCCTGAGCCTCACCGAGGTAAGCTTTTCTTTTTGCAGTAAGGTCTCCTCCTCCTGCTTCTCCTCCTGTAATGACATTACAATCAAATGACCCAAAGCGTATTGAAAATACCTCTCGTTCTGGCTGCCTTGGTTTCTTGGGAAGATCAGGGTCATCATCTGGATCATCTTCATGGTTTCTCTTCTTTTTCTCCTCTGCTCGACGAGGAGATGTATACCTTTCTCTAGTTCGGTCATTATTTCTTCTTTCGCCTCCCCGATTAACATACTTTACTAGCTTCCCTCTTCGGATGAGTGTTTCAATCTCGTTCTGAAGAGCTATGCAATTTTTGGTCATATGGCCGTGATCCTTATGGAACTCGCAATATTTCTCCCTATTCCTCATGTCAGGGTCTGACCTCAGTTTCTTTGGCCACTTTACTTCCTCGTTATTCTTGATTTCTTCCAAGACATGATTAATACCCATTTTCAAAGGAGTATAATTATCGAATTTCTTCAGGACTTCCCATGACGATTTATTATTCTTGGAATGCTTGTCACCGCCATTGCCCTTATGCTCTTTCTTCTTGGATTTGTCGTCTTCCACCTTGGTTTCTTTATCCATATTCTTCTTCGCAACCATAGCCTCCTCGACATTCATGATTTTGGCCGCTTTTGCCATCAACTCTGACATAGTTGTAGGTGGATCTTTGGCCAAAGTGTAATACAACTTGTTAGGCAACAACCCACTCATCAAGGCGGTGATTGCTGTCTTTTCTTCATAATCTATGACTTCCAGCTTCTCGTTATTGAAACGAGTTATGTAATCTCTAGTACTCTCACCAGATTTTTGTCTAACACTTAACAAGTGTGTTACTCTTTTTACTGGCTTTGCTCCAAAACAGAAATTGCCGATGAACAACTCGGCCAACTGAAAGAAAGTTAAAATCTTACCCCGAGGAAGATTGTTATACCATATCTGGGCAGATCCAGTAAGATTTCCTGAGAATGCTCTACATCTCATCTCGTCGGGGACAACATAGATGTTGGCGGCAGCTTGATATTGCTCTATATGAAGAACAGGATCTGTCTTTCCATCATATTTGGGGGTCACCACAGGTGCTTTAAACTTTGACGGGGTAGGAAAACCCACAATGGACTGGACAAAAGGTGTCCCTTGAACAAAAGTTCATTGTAAGGGATTCTTCACCTTAGCCATTTCTCCCAATCTATCCTCCAACCGCTGAATGGACCCTTTATACGCATCATTTCCTTCCTCGGGCTTGTTAGTTCGAGAAATTGATTGCTCTGATGTGACCTCTTGAGATCTATCTTGACGAGCAACTGGTCGCGATTGTGCTGATCCTTCTCTTAGATCTGATGGTTGTCGAAAACTCCTCGATATGGTCTTAAGTGGACTCATATTCCTCCTAGGGCCTAATCGACTGAAAGGAGACACCCTACTCAGTCTTTCCAATGCACCGGGTCTCTCTGGAGAGAGAGTGATACGTTGATCAGTATCTGTAGCCCTTATTGACGAAGTTCGCCCAGGTTGATAAGAGAAATCATCAGATTCCTCATTACGATATGACTCAGTACGCCTAGATCGTGAAGAAAGTAAATAGGTTTGCCTCTGACCACTTCGTTGTCCCGAACGTGCAGGTGCACCGCCATGAAGGGTCTGTATGAGTTGCCTCATTGTTTCTTGCATGGCGGTTTGTCCTTGAGCCATATTCGTCATAATCCCAGCCAGATCTGGAGGTGCAGAGGGATTTGGAGGATTTCCAGCATTTCCAGCGTTTCGATTGCTGGATTCCGGATTATCTGCCATTGATGATGAATGATTTTTGGTGAAAAACGATAACAACAGTCGTTTCCCACAGACGGCGCCAATCTGTTGATGTAAAAAATTAGATTGCTTCTAATTATTTAATCACAGATAAATATAAATGAGACGAAGAATTTTAAAGTGGTTCAGCCTTATATGAATAGCCTACGTCCACTGTTTCTATTATTGCCAAGTGTTTTGGAATTCTCGATATGTAGTTATATCAACAAATTCCGGTCCCTTAGAATGAGGGTGATACAATGTATTTATAGCCCTTAGGCTGTACATGTGAAAGGGTAAACAATTAATGCCCTTTAAGAGTATACGTCTGTATGATAAGCATTCAATGAATAGTTGAATTGTTGATTATCTGACAATCAATGCTGTGGTCGAGATGCAGCTTTGGCAATCAATGCTGTGGTCGAGATGCAGCTCGGACCGCCTTAGTTGCTCGTCGTTCAAGAGTTCCTCGGAGTGTTGGTGTTCCTCGGAGTCAGTATGACTTGGTCGGGGAAATAGACTTCCTCGTTGCTATTGTGCCAGGTAGATCGACACGTGTCTTCTTATTATTCGTCTATATCAGCATACTAATTTTGGTATCAACACATGGGATGATTCAAGTGACTCTGAAAAGGAGGAACCTGAGTCATCTGATGTTTTTGACCCTTGCATGTCTTTCTTTGCCAAGATCATATATAGTGATGATGTGCCTATGCCTGTGTATGAAATTTTTTTTAGTAACTCTACTCCTGGTATTGAGAATCATGCTTATACTGGTTTAGATGCTTTGATTACTGAGAATGTTGCATGTTCAACTTCGGGGTGTGTGAGTAAAAGGGATAGCGATAATGACGATGTCAATGGGTGTGTGAGTTTAAAAAATGAATCTTTAAGGGTCACTCCACACACCACACTTAGTGACTCGGACAATGAAGACCTCCCAGACATTCACACACTTTATGCTAAAACTCTCAAGAAAAGCGCTAGACTAGAAAAAATTGTGAAAGAAATTACCAAAAAGTTGGAAGATCTAAGCCTAATGGTCAAACTAAATGATGAAAAGTATATTACCCAATGTTTGACTCATAAAAGCGAAATCAAAATGTTTGATAAAAAACTCAGAAATTTAAAAGAAACAAATGAAACTCTGGAGAAAAAATACAAAGGGACATTGTTAGAATTGGAGCAAACTAAAGAAAAGACAGCAACTGTTTTCAAAAAATTTACAAAATTTGAAAATAATTCAAAATGTTTTGATGAATTTGTTGCTGAATCAAAAACCAATTCTGATGATCGAACTGGAATAGGGTTTTGCCCGAATTTGAAAATACAAACAAAATCTTTTGAACCTATCAAGTTTGTGTCAGGAGGCAAAAGACCTATTGAAACATGCCCAGACTTTCATTCTCTAAAAATTGAGTTTGATTCAAAACATCAAAATTTTAACATTGGGGAATCAAGTTGCTCTAAACATGAAAGTTCACCTAAGGCTAAATACATCTGCCCTTCTATCAGGAAGAGTGAGTCTGTATTCAAGACTGTCACACCTAGGAATAGAGTTCAGCCTCAAAACTCTTCAAAACCTTTGTTTAGAGACTTTCCTAAGGAAACCCCATTTCTGAGCAATCTTTATTGCTCCTACTGCGACATATATGGACACTCCTTTGATAGTTGCTATGCTAGGAGACTAGTTAAACATGTCTATAATCCTTATATCTATCAGAACTTTAACTATTCTAGGAGGAACCGCAACAATTATATACTTCCTAGACAACCAGATAGAAACTCTAATTATAGAAAAAGAAAGACCAAACCTAAAAGAACATTTCCTAGAAGGAATCCTAAGAACTTTCCTAAACCAAATGCTCAAGTCTTTCACAAAATTTAAAATCATGCGCAAAACATTTTTCAGCAAAAATCCAAAGCTCGCAAAGTTTATCAATTAAGAGCTAATAAGCGCAAGATGAAAACTAAGGAAATTTGGGTTAGAAAAGATGATCTATTACCTCAGATGAAGTGTAATGTTGTTGTTACTGCTTTAAAAGCTGAACACACATCATCCGGTTGATATTTAGACTCTGGATGTTCTAAGCATATGACTGGTGATGGAACTAAACTTTTAAACAAAACCAGCTTTACTGGTGGTAAAGTCATTTTTGGTGATTGAGTTTCATCTCAAATCATAGGCAAAGGAACTATCCAAGAAGATGTGCTTCCTATTCTTCAAGATGTTCTTCTAGTCAAAGGTCTTAAGTCAAATCTACTTAGCATCTCGCAATTTTGTGACTCAGATCATACTGTTACCTTTTTGATGAACAATTGCAAAATTTTAAATGAAAAAGGTGAATGCATAATTACTGGATTCAGAACTCCTGACAATTGCTACAGTGTCATGAACAATTCTGAAATCTGTAATGTTGCCAGAATGGATGACAATGAGATATGGCATAACATAATGGCACTACACCAAATCTGCCCATTTGTCAAGGTCATTGACCTTGACAAATCCACCTTGTCAAGGTCAATGACCGTGACATTTCGAGGCGAGATAACTTTTTTTGTCACGGTCGTGTCACGGTCATTGACCTTGACACAAAACTCGCGTTTTGTGTCACGGTGGTGTCAAGGTCAATGACCGCGACACGTTTGTCACGGTTTATAACCGTGACAAAGCCGTGATCCTTTTTAAAAAATTGTCACGGTCAATGACCGTGACAATTCTGGGCAGAATTAAAAAAAAAACTGTTGGGCAGTATGGCCACTGCCACTGCCCAACAGTATATTTGTACCTGTTCCAAACATCATATATCCGAACAAACTAAAGAAAATGCAAATATATATTCAAATAAGAAACTATTTAAAAAGAAACAACATCACCATCATTTTATCCCATGGGTCATATAAATTACGATAACCTTAGTAGACTGACTTCTCAGGAAATAGTTAGAGGAGTTCCTAAAATCAAACTTATACCCAATCTTATCCGTGGTTCCTGTCAGGAAGGTAAAATTACTAAGGCACCTCATAAGAAAGTCAAAGATATTCTTACCTCTAATCCATTAGAACTCATCCATATGGAACTAATGGGTCCCTCCCAAATTGTTAGTCTCTGTGGACACAGTTACATCCTTGTTATGGTTAATGACTTCACTAGATTTACCTGGGTAGCCTTCTTAAAACAAAAGTCTGAAACATTTCAAACCTTCCTAAAAATTCTTCTTAGGATTGAAAATGAAAAGGATACTCAAGTGAATAGAATTCGTAGTGATAGAGGTGGTGAATTCAAAGACACTGGTATTATAGAATACTGTGACTATAATGGTTATAAACACGAGTTCAGTGCTCCTAAGACCCCTCAACAGAATGGTATTGCGGAGAGAAAGAATCGTACCCTTCAAGAGATGGCACGTGTTATGTTACATGCCAAGAATTTACCTAAATATTTTTGGGTAGAATCTATTCGTACTGCGTGTCACATTATAAATAGGGACTATCTTATAAATAATTCCAAACAAACCCCTTACGAACTTTGGTACAATAAAAAGCCTAATCTCAAATATCTTAAAACCCTTGGCAGTACTTGTTATGTATGCAAAGATAGGGAACACTTATCCAAATTTGAGAGCAGGGGAGATAAAGCCATATTTTTAGGATATTCGCCTAACAGTAGAGCTTATCGTGTGTATAATCTTCGCACTAAAACTTTGATGGAATCCATAAATGTAATTGTCAGTGACACTACTGTAGAAAGCAAGACTGGTGAATTTACTATTGAGGAAGAGTCTACAAATATTTTAGAAAATGACTCCTCTGAAATGGATAATTCATTACCTATTGAGACACCTGAAATACCTAACTGGGTCTCTAAAGATCATCCCATAAATAACGTAGTTGGTAATCCTAGTGAGCCAGTGCGTACAAGATCCCAACTAAGAAACTATGCACATTATGTATGTTTTGTTTACCTTATGGAACCAAAGAATGTAAATGAGGCATTGAATGACTCTCACTGGATTTCTGCTATGCAGGAAGAACTTTTACAATTTGTCATTCACGATGTTTGGTATCTTGTTCCACGTCCTGATCACAAAAAGGTTGTTGGCACACGTTGGATTTTAAAAAATAAGACTGATGAAAATGGGATAATAATTATAAATAAAGCTAGATTAGTTGCTCAAGGATACTCTCAAATGGAAGGAATTGAGTTTAACGAGACCTTTGCTCCTGTTACCCGTTTAGAATCTGTTCGTCTTCTTTTTGCTATAGCTTGCCACATGCATTTTACACTGTACCAAATGGATGTCAAATCTGCGTTCCTTAATGAAATACTGGCTGAAGAAACCTATGTAGAACAACCTAAAGGGTTCATTGACCCTAAATATCCAAATCATGTATTTCGTCTGAAAAAGGCTTTGTATGGCCTTAAACAAGCTCCTAAAGCTTGGTATGAGCGTCTTTTCAGTTTTCTTTCAGATAAAGGTTTCAAAAGAGGCAGAAATGACCAAACCCTTTTTGTCAAACATTTTGACAAACATATCACTATTGCTCAAGTTTATGTTGACGATATTATATTTGGATCAACTTCTCCCTCAGAAGTCAAATCCTTCTCTAAAACTATGCATAAGGAATTTCAAATGTCCCTTATGGGGGAGCTACAATTCTTCTTAGGCCTCCAAGTCAAACAAAATTCAGAAGGATTATTTGTATTGCAATCCAAGTACACTTTAGAGATAGTAAAGAAATTTGTCCTCGAGAGTGCTAAAGATGCTAAAACGCCCATAGTACTATGCTAAAACTTTTTAAAGATGAAAATGGAAAATCTGTAGATCCTACTCTGTATCGTAGTATGATAGGCACTTTACTATATCTTACTGCCTCGCGTCCTGATATTATGTATGCTGTGTGTGTATGTGCTCGATATCAAAGTAACCCTAAAAAGAGCCACTTGAATGCTGTTAAACATATCATTAAATATATAAAAGGCACTCTAAATCTAGGACTTTGGTACACTAATGACACACCAAGCACTATAATTGGGTACACTGATGCTGACTGGGCTGGATGTACTGATGATAGTAAAAGCACATCAGGAGCATGTTATTATATAGGTAATAACTTGGTAGGATGGAGTAGTAAAAAACAAAACTGCACATCACTCTCGACAGCTGAATCTGAATACATAGCCGCTAGCAGCTGTTGTGCTCAATTAATGTGGCTTAAACAAATGCTAAGTGATTATGGTATTCAAGAAAACTAATTTCATATCTATTTTGATAATCAAAGTGCGATTAATATTTCTAAAAATTTTGTTCAACACTCGCGAACAAAGCATATTAAAATAAGACATCATTTTATATGCGAATTGGTTGAATCTAAGGAATTAGAAATCCATTATCTTCCTACTGATCTACAACTCGTAGATATGTTTACCAAACCTCTAGATTATAATAGATTCATTTCATTACGTAAATCTATTGGTATGGTTTATGCTAACAAATAACTTTGCTGTTTATCCAAGTTTTTCCCTTTGTCCATTTGAGACAAAATGGGGGAGAAATTTGAGTCTATTCAATTCTTACATATGCTAAACAACTTGATCTTAGTGATCTATTGCAGGTTCTTATTGTACAGTTACTCTCAACTGTTGTAATAGGGTATTCAAATGTACTTAGTTGAGTTATGTACTTTTTGATTTCTAGGCATTGGGTAGATAGAATTTTGATAGGAATAAGTTTTTCTTATTTTTTTGTTGCCCTACGAGTCCTAGATGACTCAAAGGAGATTTTGTCTCATATTTCCAAAGGGGGAGATTGAAGCCCTTATGCTTTTGACTCACTTGAGTCTATATTGTATAAGTGCTCATCTAGTTTGGAAATTGTGACAAAATTATTTCCTCCCTAAAAACCAAAGAACCTCAGAAGTTGGTTTACTACTTCATCTCTCTATCTTGTAGTGATAAAGAACAAATTGCCAACACTCACACATAGTAGAATTTATTTATTGCATATCATACTGCATAATAATGTGTGTATATATATTGAGTGTGTTTAAATCCCTAAGTTTGAATTTTAATAATTTTTTGGGATTTTATAAACATTTTTTAAATAAGGTTTTCTTAATTAAAACTTGATTTAAAAGTTTCTGTGGTCAATTTGTTAATATAATTTGTTGGGTATATTGGCCTAATGTTACCTTGGGTAGAATCCGAAAGCGGAGTAAACATTAGGGTGTGGTTTAAATTTCTTTAGGACGCGCGTTTCATATCCTGTTATTGACCAACATCTGTCTTCATCTGATTGGCTGAGATTGTGTTTCTTTACTGAGTTATAAACGCGTATGTTTTTAGCCCTTGGATCATTAGTTATCGACGATCTGCATGTTGTCTTGGTGAATCCTAGTACAACTTTTTAAACCAATCAGGTTTCGTTTAAGCACCACGTTCTTAGAACCCTTCGATCTAAGTCAATTTAACTTGACTTAATCCTGGCCCTTGGTTTTGATCCAGTCTCTCGAACCTTCTCTTCACCCTATAAAAGGAACCCTATTCTCAGACTTCGAAGACTTTTGCCATTTTCATTTTTTTGAGAGAATAGAGAGAAGAGAGAGAGAAGAGAGAAAACATAGAGAAGAGACAGAGTTAGAAACCCTAACCCTGTTCGTCAAAGCCTCTTCAATCCAAACTCAAACACTTCTTCAAAACTCCTTCATATCCAAAACACTACCCTGAGTGTTCTTGAGTGATTGAGAGTTTGAGTTGAGTTTGTAATTGCTGTTGTAACCTCTTGTTCGTTTGATCTTGTTTTCAACTTAAACTTTTACTCAGATCTACTTTCTGATTTCAAAGAAATTTCAGATCTGAGTTATTCATGTTACATTACACTTAGTTTCATTCTTTATTTCTCATCTTGAGAAATATATTGTTGATTATTTTCTATAAAACGTTGGCTTACTTTGAAATCAACAATAAATGCTTTCTGTTTCTAGTTCTTGTAAAACTAAACCTTTGACCTAGTTGGAATCACACTTGGAGGTTTTCAATCTCGAAAAACTTTTCTAAATTCTGAGATTGATTAAGACCTTGTCTGTCTTCCTAGCAAGGTATCCGTGGATTCTGGGAATGATTTAAAGGTCAAATAAGGTTCAAAGTTTTGTAAGAAGAAAGAAAAAGAAAAGATCACAGCATATAGTGTTACTGTAATTTGTTAGGACTGTTTGTACTTAATAAGTGTGTGTGTGTCCATGCATGTGTTAGAGAGCACCTCCACAAACACTTTCACCCTACAACAGGGAAAGTGTTGGTAATAAGATCTTGTGAACAAAGAGTCGACGTAAAATGTTGGAACAAATCAGAAGTTAACAAACTGGGAGAACTACATCTACAATCAGAACTGCATAGAAGTTATAAGGACACCAGAGGGTACATTCCTAAACTTATATAGGTCTGAGTTTTTTGCATGTTAGTTATATAGTTTGGAACTCATATATTTGTTTTAGTGGATTTTTCATTTTACTCCGTAGAGGGAGTCGTGAATGTTTCCTCAATTGGTGAGGTTTTACCACGTAAAAAGCATCGTGAACATAATCTTTCTACATCTCCTCATCTCATTCTTGGTTGTGCTGAGTTTAAGTTTTTTTAAACTACTTTATAAACCTGTTATTCAAATCTTGAATAGATCTCGTACATACTGATTTGTTAAACACATCTTGTGTTCAAATAGTTTTGTTTTTACGAAAAGAGTTTCCTAAAAAAACAGATCGGAGTTACTTAAATAGTTTATTTTTATAAACGGCCTTAGTAACATATTTTTCAGACCTACTGTATGCTACTACTAACAAGGACTCTACTGGTCCATCACTCTCGGGTTATAAATTTCCTAGGCCTAATTCTCTTGACCAAAATTCTTTCGCTGGAGGTCTCGCTCCTACAGTTGTTATGCCTAACTGGCATGGTTTACCATTTCTAGTCTTTTCGTTCTCACTTCTCAATTGTGGACACATTCAACACTTGTAGTTTAACTTTCTTCACATAGGGAAACTTCACGAGCCATTTCCCTGTCACTGATCCCACTGACCATTTGGAAATGTCCTTCTCTCGGACCGAGTAGTCTTACTCACTGGCTACGTGTAATACCCCGTATTTTCTGTGATATTTATTTTGGGGGATTAATTGAATTAAATGTTTATTAATTGGAAATTAATCCGGATAAAAATATTAACGAGATGTGAGTTAGTATTTAATTATAATGTGTATATTTGGCATTATATGAATATTGGTAATATTGAAATTGTCGTGAGATTTAAATACGGCAATTTGGGAAATTTTGTTGAGACGCGTGTGACCGTCGCGTCATGGTATTTTATTATTTTATTAAAAAGTGAATTTTAGTTCCATTAACCGTATGGTCGTTTTGAGTGCACCAACGCGTCCGTAAGGGTCGAGATAGTCAGAAAACACTAGCCGGGGGTCAAGTTTGGGTCCCGGGGCATTTTTGGGCCATACCGGTAACTTATAGGGGTATTTTGGTAATTTCAGAAATTTGGGAATTAAAAGTGACGAAAATTGGAAATAGAAATCTGACTTCTTCTTTAACCCACTAAACCCACTAACTACACTAAGAGACTTAATGGGCTACGGGAGAAGTTGAAATATAATTCCAACTTACCAAAAACCAAACACACCTCCATCACCTCCATTGTCTTCAACCTTGGGAAGAACTTGTAGAGAGAGAGAGAGAGAAGGAAGAAAATTCTGCAGAAAGAGAGAGGGAGAACAACTTAGCTTTCAAGATTAAACACCAAATTCAGAGAAAGATTAAGGCAAGTGGTTTAAACTCATTTGATTCAAGCTATGCTTTTCCATGTTTAGGAAATTTTCGAAATTGATTTTGGAAGATAATTTAGACCCATAAATTGGAAGTTAAAAGCCATGATTTATGTAGGAATTGCATGTAGTGATATTTTGGACAAATTATATGTTCTAAACAGAACCTTTGATGATTTAAAAATGGAGTTAGAAGAAGTTTATTGATGTTCTTGAATGAAGAAGAATTCTGGAAATTTTTGATATAGTTTTGATCTAAACTAAGCCTTGGAATGATGAATTATGGAATTTGGAACGTTAATACTGTTGTAGGATGTTAGTATGATGATATTGTAACCTTGTCTTAGAGTTTCATGCTTAAAAATGGTGTTTTGGGAAGAATTGGTAACTGCAAAACGAAGCAGTCCGTAACCAGACCTGGTGCGTTCGATCGATCGATGTTCTTCAGTCGATCGATCGATCGACCACCATCGATCGATCGAAGGTAAAGGTCGATCGATCGACCTTCCCAAAATGAGTAAAGTTTTTCCTTAATTAAATTTTAATGAGGTTAATCCTTGAATGATATTATTGGAGACCTTGTGAATACCCTTAACCTTAAGGAAGACCAGTAGGCATGATTATGAGGTTGGACTTTAATTGGAATTTAATTTGAGGAATTATTCTAATTTAATGAAATTCGATATGTGAGATAATATTTGGGTTAATAGTGCAAATTTGAATAGGTTGATGAAATAAGGTTTGGGGCAGAAGTAAAGACCTTAGGTATAAAGATGTTATATGTGGGAATAATGGGAACTTAATAGTCTATTTGAGATAGGTTTTAAGTTTAAGAAACTACGACGTGAGACGGGTCGACAATTTAATTTCTATATTATCGGAACACTTGAAATATATGAATTTGGAATAATGGTATCAAGATGTAGAGTATACCTTTGATAATATCGAGATATCTAAGATGTGTGAATGCTTAGTATATAATTTTATGTGTATGACATACCTACCATACTTGCTATCACGGGAGGTTTACGTTCGCTTAGGGCCTTCTTATCCATGTGTTGCCCGGATTTAGATTGGTTACCTCGATGAACATAGGTCATAGAAGGACTTATTGGGATGTTAATAAGTCTGCTGATCGTGGGAGCGTAGGTATGTGCGTGACCCATGTGATGGTGACTGTGTTCGCCTCCACTATTTGTGATGTTGTTATCTGAACGATTCCTGAGAGATTCGGAATGCGTGACCCTTATGTACGTGATGTACCGGGATGGATAGCAGAGTATGTGTGCACCGCAGCTTAGCCTTTGGGTGCCTGTATTGTATATTTATGATGTGAAAATATACGGTTAAACGAGAAGGAAATTAACTATGTTAAATTGTGAGTATAGTTATGGTAATTTTTATGAAAAGATAAAAAGGGGACTTTTATCAAAATGGTGTTGTTAATAATTGGGAATCCAGTAATTAAAGTAGAACTCTCTATTTAATTGTTAAGGTTGGAATTTAAACGTGAACCGAGTAGAAGTGTCAGAAACTGTTTAGATAGTTATGAGCTAACACATGAATGGGTACAGGAGTAAACAGTTAGACGAGAGGTGAGTATCTCATGCGAGAGCACGTCCTAACATGTATTTTTCATATACTATTTTAAATGTTTTTAAAGCACTTGCAGGTTTTTAAAATATCTCCACATTCGGGCTCTGACCCGTTTGCTTTCAAATCTATCTTTTTGTAAAACCATTTTAGGTGCCCAGCCACAAGGTCACCATGCATAGGATTCTCACTCAGATGACGAGCTGTAGCTGCTTGTGGAAGCTACATGGATTTGATTTTAGACGCTTATATCATTTGGATTCCATACTCAGTATTCCTCAGTTGTAGGGCATGTTGCCCAAATTCTATTAGATACATTTCCATTTCAGTTTTTCAAACTTTGGCATGTATTAATTCAGTATTTTAGTTCTCGTTACTTAGTTCAGTCGTGGAATTTGTAGTGAGGAGTTTTCCTCCAGATTTATTTATATCATGTGTTGGTTATTCTATTTTTCGTTATGGTGAATGGTGTTATTATTCTTCACTACACTTGTTGCATGTTAATCAGGCTTTAATTAAAATTTGACAACTTACTTTTTAAATACTAGGTGGTTAGTAATAATAAAAATGTTTTCGACAGTGATGCTATTAACTGAGCCAACTTGGCATTTTGAATTAATTTAATAAAGGAGTAGCTACCCGGTATTTAATAAGTCGGGGTGTCACACTACGCCGGCCTTTTGGAATTATGGTTGGGCTCCACGGTCCAGATTGACTTCATCGTCATTTTGTAGGAAGTTAATCAATCAAAATCACCTTAATGAGTCCCCTATTGGGCACACTCTTAGGTGGTGTTTCACTAACACCGTTATGTTCAGTTTTAGCTTTTCGACCAGATTCTCTAACCTTCTTAGCTCACTTCTTCTGGAAATACTGCAATAACTAGTCATCGTATAACCTTGACGACATCAATATTAGTAATCCTAGCTAGGTTTCTCATATATGCTTGTATTATACTCACGGGTCCTTTATCAACTATAAACCCTTTGGATAATTTATACCCCTCTGCCAAGTACGAAGTTCATCATGCAATTCAACCTTTCTCTCACGCTCGGTTTCTATCTTACCCATTGTGCTAAACATCAAAATTTCACTCGCATTTTGTTACCACATAGAATAGAAGACCTCACGGTCAAATCGTACCCAAATTTCTCTCTAAATTTCAAACACATTTCTTCATATATGGTGATTACCTCTAATCACTACACGATGATCCTAAGAGCTATAGCTTTTAACTCCAAATTTAATTCTGAGTGTCGTCACACCCCACTCTACACCATTGCCTTTGGATTTTCTACCTCCGTTGGTCTGTTACAATTTCTCATTTTATTCTCCTCATCTCCGTCGATGGGTTTCCAAAAGAGCCCCTCTGATTTCCCCCTTATAAACTATGCTAGGTGGTCCTGAAATCACTCCACCGTTATCTAGGACTGTGCCCTGGGAACCCACTGTTCCCGAGTAATGATTTCACTATCACTTGATTAAGTAATTCCCATGGTGATTTTTTCCACGATCACTCTTTTTCGATTACTCTATGTCTTCTATTGGGCTTCTTCTCCTGCAGTTCTTCTTATGGCCCTCGCTGGTCGTCCTAGAATGTTCGGTGTTCGAATCACACAAAATTTCATATAATGAGTCACATCCATTATAATTTGTAGCAGGAGAACACAAGTCGCATACGCAAGGGAACACAACAATTCTATCATAAGGCTTTACATCAAAGAACGATACGCTGAAACGTAATAAGTCGCACAGATCCTAAGGACACTAGAACCTGATGCTCTGATACCGCCTGTGACACCCCGCCTAATTAAATAAAGGGTGATCAGTCATGTACCAATTTAAAACAGAATGTTCGGTTGGTTCATTCTTAGCATCACTGTCGAAAACTTTTTAACATATTAATCACCTAATATAAAAATTAATCTAGGTGTCAAAAAATTTCCAATTTAGTAAAACCAAGTAAACCCATTTTCATTCAGTCTTAAAATATAAACCATTCACCACACGTAGGAATATAATAAATACTTAACATGAATCATGTACTGAAACAAATAAGACTGGGTAAAACCTCCTAGTTCAAAACTCCAAACCATAGAATAAACTGAATACAATATCTCTGATGAAGGACTAGAAGTGGGCGACATATGCCCTAAATAAGAAGTCTAGATGAAACTGTATGGAAAGGACAGATGTGTCTACTGCAAGGACCTACAGCTTCCACAATCGCTGCAGCACGTCAAGCAATCCAAATCTCTAAATCTGGTACTCCTGTGGCTAAGCACCTGATATAATATGTATATATATATATATATATATATATATATATATATATATATATATATAGAAAAAGAGAGAAGAGATACAAGAAACGGGTCAGAGCCCGAGGTTTAAAAATGATTTAGCAAGTATTTAAAACTGGTTCTTAAAACAAGTCTTATACGCATATTAGTTATCGAACTCTCACATGAGTTTCTCACCCCTCATCTATTGTGCACGCCTAACGTACATCTAATCTCCCCTAGTTATACCACCCAGTCTAACTAGTCAGAAACCATACTAATACTAACTATGCTCACTAGTAGTATTCCCGTATCTCCCATACAATACGCTATTCAGATAGTTTATCTCACATGCTAAGTTTCATTATTCACCGTTTGAATGGTTAATCTTTTATCCACTAAGATTATTTTATTTCTCATTTCCATTTTATCTACTAGTCTCATAAAGTAGAAAGTTTCCCAAGTACACTCATATATATATATAGTCTCATCATCCTATATATATATATACTAATCCTGCACCCTTAGGTTAAGACCACTTGGCGCAATGTAATGATTATTATTATTATCAACACTACTAATTTCACACAGTAGAAATATTCACAAGTTCATATATATATATATATATATATATATATATATATATATATATATAACACTAATCCTGCATCCTTGGGTTAGCACCCATTAATGCAGCTATCAATAATAATCCAGCACCCCCGGGTTATCACCCATTAGTGCGCCTATCAAGAGAATCATGCATCCCCGGGTTAACACCCATTAATGCACCTATCAATAAAATACTGCATCCCCGAGTTAGCACCCATTAATGCACCTATCAATAATAATCCAGCACCCCCGAGTTTTCACCCATTAGTGCGCCTAACAATAATCATCCTGTGACACCCCACCTAATTAAATACCGGGCGATCACTCCTTTATTAAATTAAAATCAAGGTGAACAGTTGGATCATTCTTAGCATCACTGTCGTTCCAATTTAAACACCCTAATTAATTAAGCTAAGTGTCAAAACCATTTTTAACATTCCTTTCAAATTTTATTTATTTATTTTATTAAACAATCAATCCAATAATTTAACATTCAACAACTGGCTACTAACAATAAAACTTAAAGTAAACCATAGAGAATATAATAAATCCCAAAGTGACAATACTAGAAATAGATGAAGTACAATATCCAAATAACAACTGAAAAATGGAAAGGGCGACACATGCCCCAATAATGAACATGCTAGGAGTAGAATCAAATGGATGAAGTCGTCTAAACAACAGGCATGCAACTCCCACCTAAGCTGCAACGCGTTCCTGCCAAAGGACCCTATGCAAGACCCCCCTGTGGCTGGGCACCTGTAATATATACATATATATATACAAGAGAGAAAGAGAAATGGAAACGGGTCAGAGCCCGATAGTGTATATGATTTAAAAATTCATTTAGCAAGTATTTAAATTATTACAGTTAAATTAAACAACATATTAGTACGACACTCTCTTGAGAAATTCTCACCTCTCTTCTAATGTGCACTCCTATCGCACTAACCTCCCCAAGGGTTTATCTCATCATATATCACACTATCTTTCCCCAAGGATTTAACTTATCTTAGGTGACTCTCAAGATTTAAGATTTAATAACATCATGGTTTAAAAGGATAATTTCATTTAGTACCAAAACGCTCATTTTAACTTTATTGATTCATAAAGTTTTACAATATCATATTATATTTTTCAAAAGAAGTATTTCCAATTTGAGTCATTATACATGTCTTACTTACCATAACACAGTAGGCAGTTTCCCAAATTTCAAAAGTTCATGAATATATTAAATACTCGTATAATATATATATTCTAACAGCACCCCACATAAAAATTATGGTTCGGTCATACTCTGCTATCCAATCCCCTTATCAATCGTACTAAAGGGAATACAAGTTCGGACCACTCTCGAACAGTATAAATACATACACCAACAATATTGAGGCGAAGCATAGTTTCCAAGTCCAAGAGGTCAGTACATACCCTCACGTCTCTTAGGACCGTGACTACCGATTCGATAGCCTGTACCTAGGATTTCTATCTTCTAGGGTACGAGTCAATATCCCCCATAAGGCACACGAGATAAGATCGTCCCAGCGCGGAAACCTCAGGGATAGCAAGTAGCGCGGGCATGATTTTCACAAGTATATAATATATGCATACACAATCATATAAATATACCACTTTTATTATATCAATTTAGGTTTATCCAATAACCCACATTCACAACATTTATCCTTATTTTCCCATTATTATTTATCAAGTATAATGGTTCGTTTCTAACTTTAATTCGAAGGGTTTTTCCAACTTACTACGTAACCCTCATGGACTCTATTCTTCCAAATGTACAATTCAGTAGATATCCATTTATGTTCCAACGTAACTCTCTCTTACGTGTCTCTCCCCTTTAATATATACTTACATTATCCCTTATGCAAAATATCCCAAAAATATAGATTTCACCTTACATTAAAGGATTTTGAATTTTATTTTCAAAGATGAGAATTTCAAACGGTTTCGAAATCGGAATTAAAATGGAGTTTTAATTGAATTTTTATTATCTCTAAGAGTCCTCAAAACATAAAACTGTCTAGCAAAAAAAAATATTAAAAAATATTGAACGGTCCGATTGAGCTGAATTTTTTTCTGTAGCTTCCTCTCGTCTTCAACTAATTCTCTATAAATTTCATCCAATTCTAACGGTCCAATCGTCCGGAATAAATGTTTTAGTGTTTGTATCAGATTAGAACTCTTTTCTTAATCAAACTCTTAATCCTTTACATGACAAAGGGTTTCCAGAATATCATATAAATCATCACTACATGAAAATTTCCCATCTCAAATTGGGTTTTTCTTCCATAAATCTCATCCTAATAACTCCTAAACTAATATGGATGATGCATCAATGAAATAAGAAAGATAAAGACTTGCCTGGGATTTTCAGAAATCTGGTTTGGTGTTGAATTTGGTGTGGTTAAGTTCCCCGTCTCGCGATCTACGCGTTGGCGGTGGCGGCGGTGTAAACGGATGAGTTTTGAGCCTTGGAATGCCTTGAGAGCTCTCTCCTCTCCTCTCCTCTCCAATGGCCGTTCTAGTGTTTTGAGTTATCTAACCCTAGGAGATAACCTAAACATCTGATATAACCCCTTTAATTTTCGTGGGTTTAATTACCCAAAAATACAAAATGACTAAAATGCCCTCCCGGGGTACTAATTAGGCCTAAAAACGCCCCGAGACCCAAATCAAACCCCCGGGTATACTTTTCTGACTATCTCGACCCTTCCGGACGCTTTGGCGCACTCAAAATGACCATATGAACAACCTATAAAATATTCACTTTTATTAATCCACATTTAGTCCCGACACGACACAGGCGCGTCCCGACTTAAATTTCCACAATTGTCATTTTATTCACACATGACAATATTATAAAAATAAATCTCATATATTACTATACTCATCCAGTAATATGCAACAAATAATATATTCCCAATAATTACTAACTCTTGTCACGCTAGTAAATATTTAAAACAACATTTCGGATTAAAATTAAATTAATTTATCTCAATTAAATTTAATAAATCCTAAAATTTAAAAGCCATGAAAATACGGGGTATTACACATCCTTGTACGCCCGGGTTATCACCCATTAGTACACTTAATCAACAATGTTCTTTAACCCTCGAGTTATCACTCATTAGTTCACCTAATAGTAAGATTCTTGCACTCTCGGGTTATCACCCATTAGTGCTTTTAACAATAATATTACATAATAGGCATACACACATCCTATTAAAATTTATAGGTATTTCTCCAACCTACATATATAATTCTCATACATATTTTAACCTCAACACTACGTATAGTATAAATATTTAGATTACTATCTCTCTCGTAATCTCCAGGGTACACTCTTTCTATACCGACATAAGTAAAGTATTTATTCTCACATACTTTACCGAAATTCCGTCAAATTTAAATTTACTATTTGGAAGTTTCCCTCACTCCAATAAACTGGTAAACTCGAAACTAGACTCTAAGAAAATTCCCAGAAATACACCTTACCACTCGAACCAGAATGACATGTCGCTCGAACGACTTCCACGTGTCATCCAAACGACTTCGCGCGAGATCCCCATCTCGTTTGAACCACTTCACGCGACTTCGCGTGAGACCTACTGTTTCGTCTTCTTCACCAAATTTCAGTGTTTTCTACCATTTTGGACCTAAAAACCTCTAAGATTCAACATTCAACGCCTCGTCATCAATACCCATCAACACATAACAGGTTATAAATCATTCCTAATATCCTAGGATCATTAATTCGTCTTTAATCATCATAATTATTTATAATCCCCAAATTAATTCATATAAACCCTAGTTTCCAAATTTTCTATTAAAGAACCTCATCAACCTAGATTCATTCATCAATATATAATCCAATTCCGTGATTAATCCTCTACATACATGAAGGACTTTAACTACTAATTAAACCAATCCTTAATCATAATTTAAATCTACAATTTTCACCCAATTCATATGTAAATCATGATTAATTTCATTGATGTACCCGTTTATACCCTCAGCATGGATGAGGATTACCTAAATACGGACGACACTACGAGGGGACGACCCTTCACCAGGCCCCAGCTGGCCACCACCAGGTCCAGACGACCCTACGAGGGGCCGACCCTCCACCAGGCTCTAGCCGACCCTACGAGTGGCCGACCCTTCCTCAGGCTCCAGACGACCCTACGAGGGGCCGACCCTTCCTCAGGCTCCAGACGACCCTACGAGGGTACGACAGTACGAGGTCAGAATCAAACCAGGCTCCCTACCGGAAGAAACTTTTCCCTCGGCCTCGGCTCATAGGCCGAGGGTGACATCATGACAGCGTGTGGTCCGGAACACGCGTGGAACAGTGCGCGTCAGGCTCATATGACACGTGGCAGACCGTTATAACCAAATCACACCCTCACGTGATGGAATATTATGTCATCATTTGGCATCTACAGGTGTCAACAGGGGATAGGTTAGATCATCATTCACATGCACCATGCTTACTTGGGGGGTACACTACACCCCCCAAGACCTATATAAACTTGTCACCTACAACCCTACAGGGGATCGATCCATGAACAGGAGCCCTAGCTAAAACTCTGCTTGAACACACACAGTAGAGAGAGAGAGAGAGAGAGGGATATGTGCATTGTATCCAAGGCCATTAGTGCCCATACTTAGTGGATCACACACTCACAGTGGATGTAGGCCAATTTGGCTGAACCACTATACATCATTGTCTAATTTCCTCTTATACTCATCCCCTTCTATACACTTACATACTTATATACTTGCATCTCTATGGCTGCTACTGCTTGAGCTCACTATCACTTATCTGGTGGTGCTAAATCTTAGCATCATCAGTTTGGCGCCGTCTGTGGGAAAGAGAAGACATCTCTTCCTTTGTACAGCTTGACCTCACTGGGCACTCTGGTGGTGAACCAACACTCCCCCTGAGAGGAGGTGTTTCACCATTGAAAGAGACCCACTAAGGTTCCCAAGCTCACCAGTATTTTCTTCAGTTCAACTTTTCATAGCTCAAGCACATGGCACCTGAGATGCCACCACCACCTCTTCCCCCGCCGGATGAGGGGGGAAGACCCAGTTCCAGTCAGCCGCCGCCTCAGTCTGAGATGGCAGATGTGGCAGCAGCCCTAAAGTCTCTGGCAGCCAGCCAGCGGATGATGCAGGAGCAGTTCACAGCCCTAAGTCAGAACATACTGAGACCATCGGGGGTCTCACCTGAGATGATTACTCCGGCAGCAGCTCCAGGACAGCATGAGGCCAGGGGACCACCCCAGGCACCACGTAAAGACCTTCCACCCCCTCAGCGGCGTAGGGATGTTGCTGACCCCCGGCGTTTACGCCTGGGGAGGTAAGGAAACCCTTGCCCTGGGGACAGGTATGATGATCTAGAGGAAGAAGAGGCTCCAGTAGAATGCTGGGAGCCGTATGAGGTCTCCAACAATACAGTACGACCCCTCCAGGACAGTAGAGGAAAGTGTGGGAGACCAAACCCTGATGATCGCCCAAGAGGCTCTGCTTTTGACCGTCTGAGCAGGGGGTCGGCCTTCGAGAGGCTGGGCCCAGTGAATGACCTGCGAGACAAGTTGTCCAAGTCAAGAAGCGCAGCGAGATCTAGGAAAGAAGCAGAAGGCCGACCCCAAAGACGGGATGACGGCCAAAGGGAAGTAAATAGCCGACACAGGCCTGCCGTAGCGGAGCCCTCCATCCACCTCCGAGAGGCAGCAGGGGATAACATCGGCCAGGCCGACCCTGTGAGGCCCTGGAATGACTCAATCCAGCGGTTAGAGGATAAGATTGGCGACATACTGAAGAGCCGGGACCCTCTTCATAGGGGGTACACCATAGGCTCGCCCTTTGTGGCAAAGATAGTCAACTTCCCCACGCCATCGAAGTTCAAGCCTCCTGTGGTCACCCCAAGATACGATGGGAGCACCAACCCTGTCCACCATGTGGAGATGTATCAATCCGCGGCAGACATATACTCTATCTCAGATGAGATGAGATGTCGTGCCTTCTCTGGTACCCTGACAGGGGCTGCGCATGTGTGGTACACGTCTCTTCCAAAAAATTCTATTGGAAACTTTAAGCAGTTGGCAGACCTGTTCATCCATAATTTCTGCTTTGGGGTAAGGCCACAGAAGAAGACCACACACCTGCTCTATGTTAAGCAAGGAAAGAACAAGACTCTGAGAGACTACATAGCCAGATTCAATAAAGAGAAGCTGGAGGTGGAAGACTATGAGGAGAGCATAGCTATGACAGCCCTGATTGGAGGGCTCCAGAAGGGGAAGCTATTATGGAAGCTTGCCGAAGACCCTCCGAGGACGATCGCTGAGCTGTTGTCAACAGCAGGAAAGGTGATGAACGCCGAGGAGGCGATGGCTGCAAAATATGAGGACGAAAGAGGAGGTGCAAGTGGGAGTAAATACCCCAAGAAGAACAAAGAGGGGAAGAATGAACCATGGATGATAAGTTCGCGGGGTACACCCCTCTGACGGTCAGCTGTGAACAAATCCTCAATGAGATAAATAGTGACCGGACGTTGAAGTGGCCTGAGAAGCTGAGGGCAGCACCCGGCAAGAGAAATAGGAACCTGTGGTGCGAATTTCACCAAGACCACGGCCACGTGACGGATAAATGCTTCGCCCTGAAAGACGAGATTGAGAAGATGCTGAAGGAAGGGAAGCTCAGAAAGTACGTCGACAAAGCCGACTTCAAGAGGGGCCGAGGGGACGACCCCAGAAAGAAGCGAGTCGATGCCTGCAGAGAAGGTCCTCAAAAAAGAGGGGACGACCCCTCTGATGATGAGGACGACCCTGACCTCCCGCCGAGAGACGACCAAGGCCCTGTCAAGAGGCTCAATATGATCTCGTTCGGGGTGGGAATGATCTCCGGGGGACTTGCAGGAGGAGGGTCTGAGGTCACCGACAGGAAGGCCCATGTCGCTGAGGCTATGGCAGTGACGAAGATGGTGCACTCAACCTTCCTAGAGGTCAAGTCAGAAAAAAGAAAGAAGGTTGATATGGACACTTTGATTGTGGGATTTTCAAGAATGGACTTCAAGGGCCTATTGGCCCCGCATGATGACCCTCTCGTCATCACCACCAGGGTGCACGGGTGCGAAGTGCCAAGGATCCTGGTGGATGGGGGCTCATCCGCAGATGTGATGTTTTGGCCATGCTTCAAGGCCTTGGGCCTCAGTCGTGCCAGACTTGTCCCATACCATCATCCCTTGATTGGGTTCAGTGGGGAGAAGGTTCACCCCCTAGGAATATATGAGGCTGATGTCAGGATGGGGGACGAATGGCCGAGATGGCTCACCAAGAGGGTCAGTTTCTTTGTGCTGGATGAGCATGTGTTTTCGGCATACAACATCATACTGGGACGTGTGGCCCTCAAGGGGTTTGAAGCTGTGCCGTCCACAGTCCACCAGATGGTTAAGTTCCCTACCCCTTATGGGGTGGGGGAAGTTCAGGGAGACCAGACGACAGCGAGAGAGTGCTACTACAACTCCGCTGAAGAAAGGGAGGCACACAAGAGGGCTACAGCCACTTACAACATTGATACCCTAGACCCCAGGGACGAGACGAAGCTCAAAAAAGGAGAGGCCGCTGAGGAGGTAGAACCCATCATCCTCGATGAGGATGACCCGGGAAAAACCGTCCAAGTTGGCAAATCTCTGAAGCCCAGTATCAAGGAAGACCTCATCAAACTGTTGAGGAGAAGGCGAAGCGTCTTCGCGTGGAGTCATGTAGATATGCCAGGGATCGACCCTGAAATCATGTGCCACAAACTCAATGTGGTAGAGGGAGTGAAGCCGGTAAAACAGAAGAGGAGGATTTACTCTAGAGAAAAGTATGAGGTCATCAGGGATGAGGTTAAAAAATTAGAAGACGCTGAATTTATCAGAGAGGTCATCTACCCTGAGTGGCTGTCCAATGCAGTCATCGTCCCAAAGGCCAACGGCAAGTGGAGAATGTGCGTGGACTTCACAGACCTCAACAAGCATTGTCCCAAAGACAGCTTCCCTCTCCCCCGCATCGACCAGATGGTGGACGCTACCGCAGGCCATGAGCTCATGAGTTTCATGGATGCCTACTCAGGGTATAACCAGATTTTCATGAACCCTGAGGACTCGGAGAGGACCGCCTTCATCACTGACAAGGGGACATACTGTTATAGGGTCATGCCCTTTGGCCTAAAAAATGCGGGGGCAACGTACCAGCGCCTCGTAAACAAAATGTTCGAAGACCAAATTGGGAAGTCTATGGAGGTTTACGTAGATGACATGCTGACTAAGAGTCTGAAGGCAGAGGATCATGTGGCAGACCTGGAAAGGACCTTTAATACAATGGACAAATACAAAATGAAGCTCAATCCGGCCAAGTGTGTCTTCGGGGTCGGAGCGGGGAAGTTCTTGGGGTTCATTGTCAATCAAAGAGGCATCGAGGCTAATCCTGAAAAGATAAAGGCCCTTATTGAGATGAAGACCCCCAAGTCCATTAAAGACGTCCAGAGGCTCACAGGGAGAGTGGCTGCCTTGAACAGATTTGTGTCAAGGGCTACAGACAGGTGTCTACCATTCTTCAAGATCCTCAGGAAGGCCTTCGAGTGGAGCGAAGAGTGTGATGAGGCTTTCAAGGAGCTAAAATCATACTTAGGGTCTCCCTTGCTGCTGTCACGACCCGTGCAGGGTGAACGACTTTACGTGTACCTTGTTGTCTCAGAGTCCGCTATCAGTGCAGCAATCGTAAGAGACGAAGATGGGATACAGAAACCCGTATATTTCAACAGCAAGGCACTCCAGGGGGCAGAGCAGAGATACCCGAGGATGGAGAAGTTGGCCTATGCCTTGATCCATGCCTCAAGGAAGATGAAACCGTACTTCCAGTCCCATACTATGGTCATCCTTACTGACTCTCCTCTTAGGCAGGTCCTACACAAGCCTGAAAAATCAGGAAGGCTAATGACCTGGGCTATAGAGCTGGGGGAGTTTGACATTGTGTATCAGCCTAAGACAGCCATTAAGGGGCAGGCCTTGGCAGACTTCGTGGCTGAGTTCACCTGGGAAGATGATGAGGCCGAGGGTGAGACCCTCGGGAAGGCAGATACAGAAGACAGACCCGCAGACACACCCGCAGATATGGTTGAGACGAGCACCGCTAGAAGGAAAGTGACTGAAAACGAAGAGGGAAGATACATCTTTAGACAGGGGTCCCTCTCTGAGGGAAATTTTTCTGAAGGAAAGACTCCGTGGAGCCTCTTCGTTGACGGGTCCTCCTGTGATAGAGGAAGTGGTGCTGGACTGATACTATCAGCACCCGATGGCACAGACGTCGAATACGCCCTGAGGTTCAACTTCAAAGCCTCCAACAATGAGGCTGAATATGAGGCCTTAGTAGCAGGCCTCTCCTTGGCCAAGTCTCTTAGTGTCGGCCAGATTTTGGTCCATAGTGATTCAAGGCTAGTCGTAAATCAGATACTAGGAGCCTACGAGGCTAAGGACGAAAGGATGGCTAGGTACCTCGAGAAGGTGAGATCATTACTGAAGGGCTTCAGAGAAGTGAAATTAAGGAGGGTACCTAGGCTCGATAATGGCCGCGCTGATGCCCTTGCTAGGCTGGCCTCGGCAACAAGAACAGACATCAGGAGGATGGTCCCAGTGGAAATTTTGTTTCAGCCAGCTATCGAAGACGCCGAGGGAACACTTGATCTTTGCATGAATGTTTCTCAAGAACCTTCATGGATGGACCCTCTGATCAAATACATTAAAGAGGGAGAAATGCCAGAAGCAAGCCAAGAAAGGAAGAAGCTAAGATACAGGGCCGCAAAATTCACTGTCATCGGAGACACGCTGTACAAAAAGGGGTTTCTGCTCCCTTTACTTAGATGCGTGCATCCCTTAGAAGTCCCTTCCATTCTGCAGGACGTACATGAAGGGACATGCTCAAGCCACATTGGGGGAAGATCCTTAGCGAAGAGGGTGATCACCCAAGGCTACTCGTGGCCGACCTTGGGGAAAGATGCTGCCGTATATGTTAAAAAGTGTGATAAATGCCAAAGATTTGCTACCATACCTCACCAATCTCATCAGCCCCTTACCTCCATTACATCCCCATGGCCGTTTGCAGTGTGGGGGATTGACCTGGTAGGACCCTTACCGAGGGCAGTCAATAACTATCGGTTCCTCATCGTAGCAATTGACTACTTTTCAAAGTGGGTAGAGGCTGAGCCAATGGTCACGATCACAGAGCAGAAGACCTTTCAGTTCATCTGGAAAAATGTGATATGCAGATATGGTCTACCCAACACCCTCATCTCGGATAACGGGACTCAGTTCAAGAATGCCTCTCTGCAGAAGTACTGTGAGAGGGTAAGTATCAAACAATTTTTCTCCACCCCAGGCCGACCTCAGGCCAATGGGCAAACCGAAGTTTCGAACAGGACAATCCTAGATGGGATTAAGAAGAGGCTTGAGGAGGCAAAAGGAAGATGGGTCGAGGAGCTATATGCAGTGTTGTGGGCATACAGGACGACAGTAAGGACCTCTACCGGGGAGACCCCATTCATGTTAGCTTATGGATCAGAAGCAGTCATCCCCACCGAAGTCGAGTTTCCCACTTATAGGGTCCAAGTGTATGACCCCCAGGGAAATACAGAAGAGAGGAGACTTGACCTGGACCTGATTGAGGAAAGAAGGGAGGATGCTGAGATAAGGCAAGCTTCCTACCAGCAGAGGACCGCAAGGTTTTACAACCAAAGGGTGAAACAGAGGCCTATCGCAGTGGGAGACTTGGTTCTTAAAAAGACTTGGCAGAAACCCAACAAGCTCCATCCTAATTGGCATGACCCATATAGGGTCATCGATGAAGTTGTCCCAGGGACCTACAGGCTAGAAAACTTAGAGGGGGAACCTTTTTCAAACCCCTGGAATGCAGATCATTTGAAGAAATACTATCAGTAGTGTTGTAAGGTCTTGAAAGGCCATAATTGTAATTGGGGTTGCTCCAACAGAACACTTGGAAAATTAATAAGAGATATCAGTGTTTCCTTCATCCTATTGTCAGTCCTAGCATGCATGGGAAGTTGATCCCTCGGCTATAATGGGGACCAGTGGAGGGGACGACCCCTCCACTCTCCTCAAAAAAGACGAGGGAAGACATTAAAATCCATTAAATTGGTAAGTTGATCCCTCGGCTATAATGGGGACCAGTGGAGGGGACGACCCCTCCACTCTCCTCAAAAAAGACGAGGGAAGACATTAAAATCCATTAAATTGGTAAGTTGATCCCTCGGCTATAATGGGGACCAGTGGAGGGGACGACCCCTCCACTCTCCTCAAAAAAGACGAGGGAAGACTACATTAAAATCCATTAATTTGGTTAGTTGATCCCTCGGCTATAATGGGGACCAGTGGAGGGGACGACCCCTCCACTCTCCTCAAAAAAGACGAGGGAAGACATTAAAATCCATTAAATTGGTAGGTTGATCCCTCGGCTATAATGGGGACCAGTGGAGGGGACGACCCCTCCACTCTCCTCAAAAAAGACGAGGGAAGACATTAAAATCCATTCATTTGGTTAGTTGATCCCTCGGCTATAATGGGGACCAGTGGAGGGGACGACCCCTCCACTCTCCTCAAAAAAGACGAGGGAAGAAGACATTAAAATCCATTCATTTGGTTAGTTGATCCCTCGGCTATAATGGGGACCAGTGGAGGGGACGACCCCTCCACTCTCCTCAAAAAAGACGAGGGAAGACTACATTAAAATCCATTTATTTGGTTAGTTGATCCCTCGGCTATAATGGGGGCCAGTGGAGGGGACGACCCCTCCACTCTCCTCAAAAAAGACGAAGGAAGACTTAAAATCCATTAATTTGGTTAGTTGTTCCCTCGGCTAGAATGAGGGCCAGTGGAGGGGACGACCCCTCCACTGTCCTCAAAGAAGACGAGAGAAGACATTAGGGGACGACCCCACAGTGGTCCTCAAAAAAAACGATGGAAGGGTTAGTAGCATCAACAGTGAGCAAGCCATAATAAAATGAAATCAAGGAAGACAGCAATTATGGAAGAGACTGGTATTAATCAAATATAAGTGTTTTTACAAAGCCTTTGAACAAAATTACAAAAATAAGAGTATGGGCTACAGGCAGCCACCCTAGGGGACGACATCAGAGGGCAGAGCCTCATCATCAATGGGAATGGTCTCCTCAGGTACCAGCACCGGATGATCTTCAGATGTACCAACCCCTTCGAGCTGGACTTGGGCCTCCACTTGGTTGAGGGCCTCGGCAATCAGGGGGTCGTCCAGTTGAACACCCTCTAGTGATGGGCGAACAGAGGAGACGACATCGCCAAATTTGAGGACGACCCATCGGCAGGCCGTCCTGATCCCCCTCTCAAGATATTCAAGGCCGAAGCCCTGAAATTCATCTGAAGTTTTGTATGCCTCCACAGCATCAGCCTCAGCTTTCTTGATGGCTGCTTCCAGATCAGTCTTATGACGGGCCTGCAGGTTGATCAGAGCCTCATCCTTGTCCTTGATCAACAAGTCCTTGTCTTTGATCAACAAGTCCTTGGCCTGAAGATCGGCATCATGCTGCCTCGTCAGCTCATCAAGGACCCTAGCATGCTCAGTCCTTGTGCTCTCCAGCTCGGCCCTCGCAGTGTCCAGCTCTGTCCGTAGGTCAGCCTCTTGCTGGATGGCCCTCTCAGCTTCATGGAATTTCTGTTGATTCTCGGCCATCCACTTGGTGGAAGAGGTGAAGGTACAGACAGACTGCAAGAAAAATGAAGATATATCAAGGGGGGCCGAGGAAACACCGAAAGAATGAAATTAAAGGTCAGGGCCAATACCTGAGCAAGGGAGTGCAGACCGTAGTCATACACTTTGGCTGGAGGCATCTGCGCCAAGAACTCGAAGTCGGAGGCCGACGGTGCAGAGAACATAGAGGCCTTTGCTGCCCTCAGGTTGGCAATAAGAGATGAGGGGTCGGCCCTCAGATAGGACAGATTTTGAGACCAGAAGGCCCCCATGCTTGATGAAGAGGTTACTCCCTCAGAGGCCTCGGCCCTGGCCCTCGTCTTAGGGTCAGGAAGAGGCTCGACTGGAGCCTCAGGCTCCTTCCTTTTGTGGCTAACAGTTGTCGGCTCAACAACTGTCGGCCCTGAGGCCCTTGTCTTCTTAGGAGCTTGCTGAGGCTCCTTCCCCTTATTCTTTGACAGACCAGCAAGAAGGCTTGGAGCAGTCATATCCCAGAGATAATCTGACACGCCTGCAGGACGACCTGAAAAGGATATGATGAATCAGAAAAGTTCAGAGATAAAGAGAGAACACTTCAAAATAAGTAAAGAAGGGAAAATGTTCAGTATAACTCACATAGTTCTGTCAGAGGGCCGACCCTCAGACCAGCTTCTTTAAGGAAGCGGGGGGTCATCAAATCTTCAAACTTTGGGATCTCACCCTCTCTCCCTCGTCCCCTAAGATACTCAACAATATCCCTCTCCTCCAAGCTAAGTCCGGGGTCTGACCTAGCTTTCATGGAGGGGTTAGACCATCTGTTAGGAACCCTCGGAGCATCGGCAGAAGGGGACGCCTCAGTGGAGCTCTCCCATGCCCCAGATATGAAGAAGAACCTTTTTTTCCAATCATGATTGGAAGTTTGAGCCACGTGGAGCAGCTTCTTCTCAGACCTTCTCGCTCCCAGATGATAGTATCCGGGCTGTTTAGATGAAGAGGTGATATTATAGCAGGCCAAGAACACGTCGAACGAGGGCTCGTCAGTGAAAGCGTTTTTCCACAAAGAGATGTACCCCAGAATCGTCCTCCAAGAATTGGGTGGAAGTTGCGAAGGGGAGACGCCCAGAGCCGACAGAATATCTATGATGGCAGGGTGAAAGGGAAGTCTGACACCTACTTTAAACATTTGCTCGTAGACTGCAACTTCTCCCTCTTCACCCTCAAAGACCCTCTCATCCTCAGAGGGAACCCTCATAGTCACCCCAGGTGGCACTCCGTAAATATGCCTCCATATCAGAAGATCCCTATCCCTGACAGGGGAGATAAAAGACGAGGCATGGGAGGTATCAACCTCCTCATCTGTATCATCGTCCTCATCCTCCTCATCACCTACAGGAGGACCCTGAGGGAATGCCACTTGGAAGGCGTTGGGGGATAGGGTTGTCACAGGGACAGCCTCAGAGGGGATCGTACCCTCGGCCTCTCGGGGAGGGCTAAGGTCAGGTGAGTCCCTTCTACCAGAAGTTCCAGCACCAGTTGGAGAGGAGGTTCTCTCGTCCATCTCACTTGGGTTGGGTGTCTCGGCTGGACGAGACGACGACCCACAAGACTCAGAGGGTTCAGATGGTCTAATGGTGGCAAGAGGAACGGGAAAGATGGGTCGTACCCAATTAGGGTCGGCCCCTCGTCTCCTCTCTTCCTCTTCCTCTTCCTCTATTTGTCTGATCTCGGTAAATAGTTTCTCTCTCAGGGACGGGAACTCAGACACCAGGTTGTAAAGCCTCCTAAGCATTAGGGGGAAGACCCAACACTTAAAGAAATTATGCTAGACTTGGCTAATTTAACCACAAACACTTGGGAGATTGACCAGGATTGACCTTTGGATTAAATAAAGAACTCGAGGGTTTTCGTCAAGAACGTTCGAAGAACCAGTGCCCGGAGAAGACGCCGGAAAAAGCTATGGGGGAACTCTAAGAACCAGACGACCTACGACCCTAAAAAATAGACAGAAATGAAGATAAAAGAAGGCAAAAGGAGAAAAAGGTTACCTGATGAGGAGAAGGGCAAGAACGCTGCTGAGACCTGGGAAATCGGAGGCTGAAATGGCAATGGGAACTGGTCCTAGAGAGAGAATAGACTTGGGCGCGAAGAAGAAGAAGATGAAGAGAGAGTTTGAAAAATCTCTTAAATACTCTTGTAATGAGTGGACCCATTTACCGAAGAAAGATATAATTAGGGCACAAGGCCCCAAGCGTACTGCACAGCCGCCCTGCCTTGGAAACTGGAACAGCAATGAGTATCTGCACAGGTGTCACTCACCTAACTGATCACACGTGTCTCGAATTCAGCAAATATCCCTCAGCCATCCCAATGACACCTATGGCTAAGGGCTGGGGGGTGATTGATGTACCCGTTTATACCCTCAGCATGGATGAGGATTACCTAAATACGGATGACACTACGAGGGGACGACCCTTCACCAGGCCCCAGCTGGCCACCACCAGGTCCAGACGACCCTACGAGGGGCCGACCATCCACCAGGCTCTAGCCGACCCTACGAGGGGCCGACCCTTCCTCAGGCTCCAGACGACCCTATGAGGGGCCGACCCTTCCTCAGGCTCCAGACGACCCTACGAGGGTACGACAGTACGAGGTCAGAATCAAACCAGGCTCCCTACCGGAAGAAACTTTGCCCTCGGCCTCGGCTCATAGGCCGAGGGTGACATCATGACAGCGCGTGGTCCGGAACATGCGTGGAACAGTGCGCGTCAGGCTCATATGACACGTGACAGACCGTTATAACCAAATCACACCCTCACGTGAGGGAATATTATGTCATCATTTGGCATCTACAGGTGTCAACAGGGGATAGGTTAGATCATCATTCACATGCACCATGCTTACTTGGGGGGTACACTACACCCCCCAAGACCTATATAAACTTGTCACCTACAACCCTACAGGGGATCGATCCATGAACAGGAGCCCTAGCTAAAACTCTGCTTGAACACACACAGTAGAGAGAGAGAGAGAGGGATATGTGCATTGTATCCAAGGCCATTAGTGCCCATACTTAGTGGATCACACACTCACAGTGGATGTAGGCCAATTTGGCTGAACCACTATACATCATTGTCTAATTTCCTCTTATACTCATCCCCTTCTATACACTTACATACTTATATACTTGCATCTCTATGGCTGCTACTGCTTGAGCTCACTATCACTTATCTGGTGGTGCTAAATTTTCTATTAAAGAACCTCATCAACCTAGATTCATTCATCAATATATAATCCAATTCCATGATTAATCCTCTACATACATAAAGGACTTTAACTACTAATTAAACCAATCCTTAATCATAATTTAAATCTACAATTTTCACCCAATTCATATGTAAATCATGATTAATTTCATCTACACTAACATGAGCATGATTATTGATAAAAGAAAGCAAGTAATAAACACTTGCCTCGAATATTATGGTCTGATCCATTGGTGATGTTGGTATAGATGCGTTCCTCGTCTTCTGATCTATATGATGGTGGTGGTGGTTGTGCAAGGTGGTGCTAAGTGGCTCCCTTCCTTGGGACTTTGCTCTCCCTCACCCTCTGTGGCTCTCCATTGATTTTTATGTAACTTAACTGTAATGATACTCCATAGATGATATAGTTATTCTCTAATTTCCGTCCATTTAATTTTCCCAAAAATCCAAATTACAAAACTACCCCTATGGGGTGCTGGTTTGGCCTAAAATCTCCCGGAGTCCAAATAAAATCCCCGAGGTAGTGTTTTTTTACTATCTCAACCCTCCCAGACTCAACAGCGCACTCAAAATGACCATGCGAGTTAATAAAAATAAAAGCTCTTTTTATCCCAATCAATCAGTCCCGACACGAGTCACACGTGCGTCAGACTCAAATTACCAAACTGTCGTATTTCTCACTTCCGACAATTTATCAAATATCATAATTCCATATTACATATCTCATAATAATATTTAATAGTTCACAACAATAAGTATTGACCCTTGGCACGTAGTTAATAGTTATTTTAATCCGGATTAATAACACATTAATTTCTCGCCTTTTAATTTAATTAATCCAACAGCAATAATTAATCGCATACTTATTCCCATAATAATAATTAATCACATCATTATTTAAATCGTCAAAAATACGGGGTGTTACAAATCAATTGAAAAATACAAAGCTAGACTTGTAGCTAAAGGCTATAAGAAAAAGAAAAGGATGGATTATTTTGATACTTAGTCACCTATTACGAGAATAACATCCGTTCGAATGTTAATATCTATTGCAGCATTACATATTCTTGATATATATTAAATGGATGTAAAAATCTCCTTCTTAAATGGTGAGTTAAATGAAGATATATACTTGGAACAACCAAAAGAGTTTAAAGTTTTAGGAAAATATAAGAAAATGTGTAGACTTTTAAAATCCCTTTATGGATTAAAACAAGCACTAAACAATGTCACGAGAAATTTGACAACGTAATGATGTAAAATGGATTTAAATAAATGAATATGATAAATGTGTTTGGGTTAAAAACACTAAAATTGATTATGTCATTATTTGTCTCTATGTAGATAATATGCTTATCATTGGAAGTAATAAAGATATCATTAAATCTACTAAGATAATATTGTCCAATATATTTGATATCAAAGATATGGTTATTGAAGGTTATATTAGGAATTAAAATTACTAAAACATCGGATGGACTAGTCTTTTCTCAATCTCACTATATTGAGAAGATAAATTTGATAAAGGTGGTAATAGAATTGCTAAAACACCCATGAACCCCAATACCCATTTATATATAATATTGAAAACGATATATCTCAATTAGAATACTCTCGTATCATAGGCATTTTAATGTATGTCATGACCTGCACTAGGAAAGATATTTCTTACTCAGCAAATTAAGTTGGTATACAAGTAATCTAGGTGAAGACCATTGTAAAGCCGTAATAACGATTCTTAGATATTTAAGGTATACCCTTAATAATAGATTTAACTGCACTATATATCCAATTGTACTTGAAGGATACAATGATGATAATTGGATATCTAATTCAAAGGAATCGAAATCCAGAAGCATATATGTATTTACACTTGGTAGTTGTTGGTATCTAAGTTTGGTTTTTTCATTCATATTAGTCTTAGCTTAAATTAAACTAATGAATATAACCACAAATAAAGAAATAAGCTAGAGAGGGGTGAGAGTTAAAGCAAGATACAAAGGTTTACGTGGTTCATCCAAATTTGGTGACTATATCCATGAGAATAATTCCACCATATTTTTGGGGTTTCGTAAAATCCTCTCAATAGCTCTCTAGGGTTTTGATAAAGTGTTTTCAATTGCCCCTAGTTGAGAGAGGTAGTGATCTATTTATAGTAGTAGGAAGTTAAAGAGATAGAATAACTTTACACATTAGGCACTTGCAACTTTACATGATAAGTAACATCTAGATATTCTTCAAGTTCATGTGCATGGTGACTGTTGAGAGTCTCACCTATGTCTGTTCACATTACTCATGGTTCATATTCTTGGGGGTGGTCATCCGGCTTGTTGACTAATGAGATAATTGAGCATACCACATTTGTTTATTGTTTATGAGTCCATTGAGAATGATGACACATCTCATCTTTTTATTGATCCACATGATCATATTATTTAAGGATACAATAAAAGCCCCGAGCACTTCAGTCTTGATGGGAGTGATATAGTGACTGAAAGGTCTGAGTATTATCTATCAGGAGTTGCTCGGTAGTTTGGAAGTGCCTGCTCGACCGCCAACCTCTAGGACTTGTAAATATTAGACTATCGCATTAAGAAAGTAGCAATTTTGTAAACATTAGGAAAATAGCAAACGGTCCAGGGGTACGCTGGTCATTTTGATTTTTGGGGAAATAAGGCACCGTCGAAATATGAAGCGGTGGTACACTTAATAATTTCAAATTTCATAGCTCAAGGGACATAATAAATGCTATAAAGCATCATTTCCTTCTCTATTTCTTCTCACCTTAAATTTTAACTTCATCTATTCATTCTCGAGCTTTTACTCCGCCATTTGTGAGAGAAATACTACTGTGTCTTATTTTCACTGTAAGAACTCTTTTTTCCTTGTATTTTCCTTTCTTATTTATCACGCTGGTGTATACCGTAGATGAGAGCCTTTTGGAAACCTTTAGAAAAAAGTACAGGATCCCCGATGGGGCTCATTGGAAGAGGTCCATTGAATCCCTGCCATATTAATATTATAGAATGTGGAGTTACATTCTCGCCCAGTCGTTTATTCCTCAAGTTTTCTCATTATTTTGATGTGATGCTAGATCAAGTGCAACGTGATACATGGAAGGTAGTAGATGGGGTTAATCGTATTAATGCACGGTTTGGAATCCACATAGTAATAACATAGTTGATGTATTCCTATAGTTGGTGGGCCACAAATGACAATATTTATTATTCGAAGGACGAATACTCAATTAGGGATTGGGTAGTAAATTTACCTGATTCGAATAAGGGTTATTAGGAAAATGGATTGATTTTAAAGGATTGACAGTTTCCCCTCTTCTTGAGGGCAAGGAATACGAAGGACAAGGCATAGACAGACACTTATTTATTCTTGTACAATTTTCTTTTCTTGTTCTTTCTGTTAATTCTGTTACTAACAACATTTTTTTTCCTTTTGTTTTGTAAATAAGATAAAGAAGATATTCCACACTCGTATAAAGTTAATTTTCTGACTTAAAAATTATTTTGTCCACTCCGCAGAAAATAGGGGAGATCACCCTCACTCGATGTCAGTTTTGTTGATTACTATAGTTTTATGACTTACTTCGTTGCTAGATCAACTAAAGATATTCTCTCATCACTCATTAATTTAGAGGATCTAAGCTCATCCTCTTAGTCTGTTGACATGGAATCCCTTCCTCAATGGGAAGATATTTTTCTGTTGGAGGTACATCTTCCCCCTTTGAGTCTGTAGACCTTACCCTTGTGCCAACCACAACTTCGTCCATAGAAATGGCGACGATAAAGATCCTAAACCTCTCCGTTGGTTCTAAGTATCCTCATCCTCTTATTGAGAAGATAAATATTGATGTTTGGGGTTCCAAACATACTTTGGTCATGGAACATGTTGCTATGAAGACCCAAGAGCCTTTGTTCAAGAGGTTAAAGAAAGGTCCTGCTATTCACTCAAGTTAACATGGAAAAATCAAGGGGCATAATTCCATAGTGATGCCCCTTCTGTGGTCATGAACCTAGACCATGCTCGAGGACTGATTCGTTCAGGACCCCTTCGAGACGATGAGGTTATGATGCCGCCCTTTCTAGGGCTAGACTAATGGATATGGCTAACTATAACTTGGTTTTGGTAAATATTTCTTTCACTCTTCCCTCTTTGATGTATGTATCCCAAGTATTCTTTTACTAACTTTAATAATTTTTGGACATTGCATTTCTTGGCTAATTATAATCAATTGTTGAGGAGGGATGAGCAACTGAGGGAATTCTATGTAGATGTTGAGGTTGCCTTATGAGGAATGAAGGAGTCTTTAGATGCTATTAAGAGAAACCACGAAGGCGATAAGAAGAAATTGGAAGATGCTGCTAGGAATATGGAGAACGATAAGAACAACATTGAGAAAGTTTCCAGTGATGCAGTGAAGAAGGATAAACAAGATGAGCAGGATTCTCAAGATGCAAAAAAGATTATCGATAACACCAACAGTGAAATTCTAGAGCTTAAGGCTAAGGCGAACAAGGGTAAGGAAGATTATTATACCCGGGGATAGGACAAATCATTCTCCACTAAAATCATGCAAGTCGAGTACTTAAAGAAATCCCCTTTTAAAGAAGGATGGAATGCTTCCCTGATTCAGGTCGGTACTGCCTTGGACTCTGAAATCTTTCTCTAACATAACCCTAGAACTCCTCCAGTGATTAAAGAGGAGGTTAATGATGAGAAATGGATGACTGAATCTTCAGTGAACTAAGAAATAGCTATGGATGTTTCTTGTTCTGAGGAGGACGTTACTCAGGACAAATAGAAGGTGTAGATTATTAGGGTCCTTTTTTAGTTTTGCCTTGTATTTTTGGTTTTTATAATTCGAACAATTTCCTTCTTGTAACTTTCATTTTTACAACTAATAAAATTTCCTTTTTCTTCTAGTAACACAATTATTTTATTTTTAACTTTCTTTTAAGCTTTCCATACTTATGTCTCATTTTATTCCTTTTAGTTTAACTCCAGGAAGGCTATTTTGGTAACTTCTGAGAGCGAACTCTCTAGGAAAAGTGCTCAATTATTTGGGGTAGGTTATAAAGAGATTGACGAGGAATAATTAGAAGAAGTGATCTCCATAGACATCTCTGATCGAGCGAAAGAAGAATTCCCCCACCTGCATAGGTGGTTTCATCAAGCAATGGCAACCAACGCTTCATATTATGAGATAATACTTCAGTTGCAGAACGATCATAAAGAAACACTTGCCAGTTTATCAGCCGATTATGAGAAGAAATTTCCTTTGCTCAGGAGTGATAGTGGTTTTAATAAAAAGCTGCATGATTTTTCCTCGGTAGTCACTAAGAAAAAAATTATTTTGAAGTCTGAGGTGAAAGGTGATTGGGAATTAGCTGGTCTTCTGGAATAAGAAATTAATATGCTGCGGGATAAAATTAAGGGATTGAAGAAATTTTCTAGTGCCGATTAAAGTGAGGGTGCATCGTCCGTGGAGCACGAGAATGCTCGATTAATGGAAGGAATAGAGAGGTTAAAAAAATTAAAAGAGGTCAGTCATCCAAGAAAAATTCATTGTTGCTCGTCCATCTTTTGATGAAAAAAGAACAAAAAAGACTTTGGCCGACCAAGCCAGTCTGATAAATAACCAATCTGTCACTATCAAAAGATAGAATGCGAAAGTTGATTGCCTCACTTATCACTTTCATAAACAACCATGCACCATCTGGATGAATGGCTATAATGAAGATATAACACATATGGATGAAGATATCGAATAAGATCGAAGATAGGGTTATAAGTTGGGGTGGATCAATGGTCTTACTGTCATAAAGGTGATGGAGAATGATTCTTTATGGTATTGGAATGATCCTAAATTCTTAGACTAAACCACTGCTCCATTCAAGTTGGATACTAAGTGGATTCCTATAGATGCAATCCCCATCTTTCTGAAAAGAGAATACCTGGGAGACGATGGACTTTATGGATATGATTTACTTAGTCGATCATTGCACTTAGTAGATAAGCCCAGTTATAATAGACAAGCCAGATTTAGAGAATTGGGATCGACCATTCTTTCTTCAGCTTTAGATGTTCCTCCTGTTGGGATGGAGATGGCACCTAGAAAATGTCCAGCAGTATGAACAACTTTTCTTCTTTTCATGTAATAGTATTCTGATGAATATTGTCTTGTAATGGTGAAATATTTGCATGAAAACATTCCTTGAAATAAAAATTAAATTGTTTTATTATATTATTATGACCTACCAATAATTTAGTCTTACGATTAGATGGTCGACATTTATCTAACCAGTCTTCTTTACTGGTTATTGGTTCGAATGAACATATGTTGTCCTGCCTTAGGTTCTACTAACGTGTTTATGGTCGCTCAAATGGATCTTGTCATTTTGGCCAAGTGTTTCATTAATTAACATTGGCAACCAAATTTTTTAGGATTTTTCCTTAATTGTTCTATTAAAACTTGTTGTTCTCGATGTTAAGGAGTCATACATAAAGTTTTAGGTTTGGAACTTCTCATTCGTGACTTGTCAAATACGAATCCGTACATGAAGTTTTTTGATTTTTTGGGACTAATACACAGTTAGTCAGTCGTTAGCCATTTCTTTGTTATTTGAGATTGTACATCTCCTCCTCCCAAAAAAATGAAAATAAAACATGGAAAGGAAATCAACATTTGATTAACTGGATGTTTTTTATTGAAGCTGAAAAAACGAGTTACATAAATATTTAAAGGTTACATTCCAAATGATTACTGATAGTATTTCCTCAAGTGCTCGACATTTCATGGGTTCTTAAAATATTCTTCTTCTACGATTTTTAGATGACAATTACCTGGTCTAATAATTATATAATTATGGTACAAACCATACCAATTTGCCTCTAATTCATTTCCTTTCCGGAGTACTTTCTTTAAGACATAGTCCCCCTCTTTAAGATTGCTCAGTTAGACACTCCTGCTGTATTAAAGAGCAGTTCGTTATTGGTATGCTGCCACACATAGTGTCATATTTTCTTTGGATTCCTCTATCAAGTCTAAGTCCGGCCTTCACATAGTCACTCTAAGGGGACTAAAAATTGAGTATTCTATGACTGGGCAAACCAATCTCAGTTAGGACCATTGCCTTTATCCCAAATGCAAATATATGGGGGTTTTTGCTAGTAGATGTCCTCGATGTGGTCCTGTAGACCCAGATTACACTTTGTAATTTATTAATCCAATCCCCGTTGGCATCATCTATCCTTTTCTTCAATTTATCGATCAGAGTTTTATTTGTCACCTTTATTTTTCTATTGCACTGATTGTGTCTAAGAGTTGAATCTAACTTTTCAATTTTAAAATGGATAGAATAATTTTTGAATTCCTAGTTGTCAAACTATTTGCCATGGTTAGTGATATAGGCATATGGAATACCATACCGACATATGAAGTTCTTCCATATAAATTAGAAGACTTTCTCATAGGTCATGCCAATAAGATGCTCATCTTCTACCCACTTGGTAAATACTCTATGGAAACAACTAAATATTTGAACCTTCCTCTTGTTTTTAATAGTGGGCCGACAAAGTCAATTCACCACATGATAATAGCTAATGGGGATGTGATTAGTTTAAGTGAAGATCCAGGTGTCCTTTGGATTATCGCAAACCTTTAGAATTTATGTCACCATCTCGCGTAGGCGGCATAATCTACTTTAATAGTAGGCTAAAAATATCCCTGTGTGGCCACTCGTCTGACCAATGATCTTCTTGTCGAATGGATCCTACAAGATCCTTCATGTACTTCTTTAACCAAATTTTTCACTTCGACGAGGTGGACACATCTGAGTAGCGAGATAATATATCCTCTTTTAAATAGGATTCCTCCTTCTGTAATATAGATAGATGCTTTGTATTTTTGTTTTCTAACTTCTTTTGGGTCATTTGGCAGGACATCTTTTTTAATATACTCCTTGATTGGATCTATTAATGAGGGACCAAAATCCAGCACGACCAGTTTGATGTTTTCTTCGAAAATACTCCTTTCGATGAGAATTTCCACCGAAATGGTCCTCCTTAACTTAGTTATCGTCAAAAAAGCGAGAGGAGAAAGGGCATCTGTTCGAGAATTTTTAATACTTGGTATTTTGACAATTTTAACCACCCAGGACTTGGAAATTCTATCTTGTGCCTTGGCCAACTACCTTGCCATAAATTCTCCTTTGACTCCGTATACTGCTAACAGTTGATTAACAATCAATTAGGAGTCACTATGAGCCAATATAGTCTCAACGCCCAAGGATAATGCTAATTCAAATCTTGTGATCAACGCCTCATATCTTGCTCCATTATTGTCAGCATCTCCCCATTTATATCATCTAGAGTGCTGATAATCAACCCAACGCCACTACTTGTGGCTCATGATGATTAGCCTACATACATCTTCCATATGAGTGGATCTTTTTTAAAGTAACTTTCAATTGAAATCCATAGTTGAAGATTTTTTGGCTTTGTTTGGATAACATTCAACAGCTTCTCAGGTATTTGATGTCTTTGGTCTGTCTTCCTCTTAGTTGGTTATGTCAGTCATGGAGCTGTCTTCTGGAGAAGTCTTCTTGGATGGATTTAATATTGAGATCTCTCTTGTAGGAGTCCTCTCTTTAGGTTTTTATTCATAAGTAAATTTAGCTATGAAGTCTACTACCACCTGGCCTTTTAATGATGTTGTGGATTCATAGTGTATATCATACTCACCAAGTTCCACAACCCAATCCATTAATCTCCCTGACTTATTTGGTTTTTGAATGGATTGGAACGGTGGCAAGTGAGTGTAAACCATAATATTATGGGCTTGGAAATATGGCTTTATTTGTGATGCTTCAATGAGGCCTAACGCAAGCTTTTTTAGACACGGGTCATAAATTTTTGCACCTCGAAAGTCATTATTGGTGTAATAGACTAGTTTTTACACCCTATTTATATTTGAATAAGTGTACAGCTAACTGTTGACTCAGATACCGCTAGATATAAATATTGTTTCTCTCCCACGAGTGGTCTAAAAAGCAATGTTGGAGATCATAAATATTTCTTCAACTCAAAGAGGAAATTCTCACGTTCTTAGTTCCACTCAAAAGTCTGTCTTAGAACCTTGAAAAAAGTTATACACATGTTTGTAGCTCAGGAGACGAGCCTGTTGAGGGCTGCTACTCTTCTAGTCAACTTTTGCACTCCCTTCTTATTTGTTGGAGACTTAATATTTCTCAATGCTTGAATTTTATCTGCATTGATCTCAATACCTCTGTAGTTACTAAGAATCTCAGGAATATTTAGATTGAGCTCGGGAGATGAACCTGTTGAGGGCTACTACTCTTCTAGTTAACTGTTGCACATTCATTTTATTTGTTGGTGCCTGAATATTTATCAATGCTTGAATTTTATTTGGATTGACCTTAATACCTCTTTGGTTAACTAAGAATCTCAGGAACACTCCTTCGTGTACACTTAACACAAATTTAGTTGTATTGAGATTCATTTGATGTTTTTCTAATTCGTTGAACGTTTAACCCAAGTCTTTGATGTGGTTAACTGCTTTCTTGCTCTTAGTGAGCATGTCATCCACATATAATTCCATGTTTTTGTCGATTTGTTCCTCAAAAACCTTATACTAGCATTTGAATATTGCTCTATCATTCTTTAGGCAAAATGGCATAACGTTGTAGCAATAGGTAGCTCGACTAGTAATGAATGAGATTTTTATTTGTCCTCCAGTTCCAATTATGATTTGGTTGTACCCTGAGTAAGCATCCATGAAATCAAGCAATTCGTGATCGGTAGTGTCATCGACTAGCTGATTAATCTTAGGTAAGAGGAAATGGTCCTTTAGACAAGCTTTGTTGTGATTTGTGAAATAAATACAAATGAGCTACTTGATGTTTTTTTCCATACCATTACTAAATTGGCTAACCAATCAGGATATTTGACATCTTCAATGAAACCTTCTTTCTAGTGTTTGTCCACCTCGTCCTGAATAGTCATATTCTTCTCAGGATTAAATACACGTCGTTTCTATTTGATAAGCTTGGAATCCTTGACAATATTTCATTCATGGGATGTGAAACCTGGGTCAATACCTGGAATATCTTTGTGGCTCAAGAGAATACATTCTTCTATTGTTTGTCGAATGTTATTCACTCCCGTTTGGGACTGGATTTATGGATGAGCCGATATGTGTTATTCTTTCAGGAGATCGTCGTTTAGGATGATAGTCTCTCAGGAGTCTAAAACCTATCCTTTGACCAAATTCATCTCCTCGTGGGGATCTAAAGTCTCGATCTAGTAAATGGTGGTGATCATCTTCGCTTCTTTTTAGTCGGATGAAGTGTAATAACATTATCTAGCTTGACCCTGATTTTTAATAACAACACCCGCTCCATAGTGTGGGGAATTTTGGGCATTAATGTATAGTGGATGACATAGCTTCAAACTTTTTTGAATCGATTATGTCGAAGATCATGTTGTAGACTTATTGGATGTTCTTATTTAAGATAAAGAAGTGAATCATCTTGGTTCGGCTGACTGGCCAAGTACCAATTAATAATTCCAATTTGATAATTTCTAATGGATATAATATTTCTCCATAGAAGGCTATGAAGAGCTTGTGATATGGCCCCAGCTTTCTATCGCATAGCCCTAATCTTTTGAAGCAGTCAGAAAAAATGACATCGATTGAGCTACCATTGTCCACCAAAATGTAATACCCAGTAATTTTGTTGTAATTAATTTAATTAGGAGATAATTAAATTGTAATTTGTTAAATATTAGTTAGAGAGATAAATGATTAATATTTATTATAATTAATATTTTCTTGTGCATGATAAGTGAATATAAATATGATTTATTATAACTCACGTATGAGTGATAGAAACGGTTTAATTGTTGATAGGTTGATAGGGTGCTACATCAACAGATCGATATAATTTATGGGTGATGCGTAGTATACACACGTGTCGGGATCGATTTATGAAAAGTTAACATAATTGGAGTTGGGTGACTCGAATTGACCTTTTTGAGTGCATTGCTAATCCAGGAAAGGTCGAAATAGTCTAAAAAAGGTACCCGGGTGTTGTGTTTATGTTCAATGGGATTTTTAGACATAAACAAACCAATATAATGGTAGGAGAGTCATTTTATACCTTGAATTAAGAGTAATAATGGGATTAGGTTTTGGGGAGGACATTTAAGGGTTTGTGAAGGTGGATGATTACCCACCTTTCATATTCCATACGAAAGATTGAGAAAGAGAACCCTAGAGAAGAGAAGAAGAGAAAAGAAGAAGGATCTTGGAGAGGAGAAGAAGAGGATTCAACTCGGCATAGAAGACTTACGATTTGTAATCCAATAAGGCAAGTAAATACTTTCTTTATATCATAACTTCCTGGTAGTTAATTACTTTCTCAGTTTAAACTAGAAATTGGGGATTTGAGTATGAAAGATTGAAATTTGATCATTTGGTGAAGAAACTTAATGAAGAATATGAATGATCTTGAATCAATGATTAATTGGTATTAATTATGGTTGTAATTAGAAATAAAATCTTGGGTTTTAATGAAAGATGATGTAAAAATTAGATAAAAGGTGACAACTTTAACAATTAACTTGATAAAAGAATTGTGATCATGAATTTATGTGGGGTTTTCGTGTAAGAATCAAGTATATAATGACGGTATAATGTTGTATTGATGATATATCTATTATAGTTCTTGGAATTTTGGTAGAAATAACCCTAGAAACAAAGTTGGGTTTTTGGGGATGAATCCCGCCTAAGAAAAATGCCTCAGGCTTGTCCTTTATAATCTCGTTCAAACCTCGTTCGAACAAGATGCCATTTTCATTCGAACAAGATGGGATTTCATTCAAACGACACGTGGGTTTAGGACATGTTTGGATCGGGGAAATTTTTTTGGTATTTGTATGAACTCAAGCGAGTATGTGGGAGGCTATCCAAGTTAGTGGATATTTAGTTAAAAATAATTTTGTGTCACTATTTATTAGTTGGGAATTTAATAATTAACTAGGGTGCTTAGTTAAGGGACTAGTTAAATAAATAAATTGGGAAGTTGGGACAAACTTCAGGATTTAGGTGAACTATGCATGGTGGGATATGCGTACGAGTTCGGTAATTATTATATATACATATTAGAGTGATCTCTCTCTCTCTTTCTCTCTCTCTCTCTCTCTCTCTCTCTCTCTCTGTATATATATATATATATATATATATATATATATATATATATATGAATGTGTGTATGATACTTTCTTGTTAAACATACCTACTTCAGAGTGATATAATAGGGGGTTGTGCATAGTGGGCAGCTCACACTGGCATTAACCATCAGGTGTTGGGTTAATTTCATATGTTATAATATTATTGCATGACGACTATTTGTGTGTGAGGAAAAATGTTGGTTTCGAGTCTAGTTGGGTGCAATGTGGTATGGTTGCGACCCATGAATGCATGTCTATAACCGCCTCCATTTTTCGTGTATTCATTTGGGAACGGTAGTGAGATTTTGACTCGGTGGCTTAGTGTGAGGCATGATGCCTGAAGAAGGATAGTACATGAGGTATGTATCTGCGAGGTCCAAGCTCTAGAGGTACGGTTATGCATATATAGTGAGTGATATGTATGTATGTTTACACGATATAGTATGTATATGAAGTTATATCATGAGTGTAGGTATGTTATGATAATTAAGCGATTATTCATTGATAGCAATGTGTGTCGCTACAATACTATTTATAAATATATATCTAATGAAGGTAGTTAGACATAACTAATAGAGATTATTAGAGGATTTGGGCTTAAATATCGGTTATATATCCTAGTTAGACTAGGTAGTTTAATTAGGATAAATAAGTGAACACTTTAGGTGTGGACTGTAATGGAGAGGTTAGGCGTATCTCAAGTGACTGCGATCGATTAAATCTTGAAAGTAATACACTACGATTTTAAATGATTTGAAATAATTATTTACTTACAAAAATATTTTCTACTCTTCGGGCTTTGACCCGTTGGTTTTTGTCTTTCCTTAATTTCCTTTGTGTACCCTAGGTGTGCAGCAACAATAACCGAGACAACATGGATGTACATTCTTGTCGTATAGTAGTTGGGGACACTACATATATGCTTAGAGGCCTCGGTCAATTTTTAACTAGATAGGATTAGTTATTTCCATTTATAGTTGGGTGTGTTCTCTATAGATGATGGGATTTTATCTTACTGCAGGCTTTTATACTTTTGTCAGACATTTACTTTTTTGTACTCAGTTATTACTCAGTTTATACTATAGATGTTTATATGGTAATTGATGGTTTATTCGGTTCACACTTATTATTTATTTATGCAATGTGGTTATTTTATTCATTGTGATTGTATGGATTGTTCCTATTATTTATGTTGTATTATTATTGTGACAATGATGGTGAGAATAATCCATACTGAGAATCCTATTATATTTTAGTAGATGATTGTCTATCCTGTATTAAAATAGGCAGGTTATCACACTTGGTATCAGAGCATCAGGTTCTAGTGTCCTTAGGATCTGTGCGAACTTGCTACGATGTGTGTGTTATTTTTCTTTGATGTAGAGCCCTATATCTAAGATTGTTGTTTCATATTGAGCATTTACGTTCTTTTGGTATTATTTATGATTGGAGTGCATCTCATAAAATTTTAGTTTGGTTTCAGATGCAAATAATAGGAGAGGTCGACCATCACATTTCGCTAGGAAGGCCGCATAGGAGGAGGCTCAACCAGTGCCGCATGCCACTCAGGAAACGGTGACATAGGCATAGGTTTCCACCATTATTGCACAGGAGGTTGAAGTCTCCATAACTTCATTAGAACAACATTTTCCCTTGGAACAACCACAATATCCAGCAACACCGGCTTAGGCTTACCCAGTGCCGTCTATTTGGGAGAGTGTCAGAGAGGCCTTTCGAAAGGGCCATCCGCCAGAGTTCTAGGGGAGTGCGGTTATGTTTGTAACTAGCCAATAGAAGAAAGACATGCAAAGGAATTTATGGATGGTTAAGTGTTGTGACACTCAAAAAAGATACGGGATACTATAGACGATTCTGAGGAAAAAGACATTATGACTATCCAAGAGTTTAAGGTGCGATTTAATCGCAAGTGATTTTCTTCAGCAGTTTAGACGAAGATGAGGAGGAGGTTCTTAGTCCTTACAAAGGAGGGACAAACTGTGGTCGAATATGAGGAAGACTTCATGCTCCTGGAAAAATTTGTACGAGTGACTAAGCATAAATTCTTCTGAATTTAGCCCCTTAAGTTAGTGATTTTAATATCTCGAACAAAGTAATTGAATCGTTTTCATCCCATATCATTGCCATTGACTATTTATAATGAGTACCCCGAGTTTCGTGTATTTCTTATGGATTTTATAGGTATTTAGTGCAAGAAAAGAAAGAAAGAAACCGGAACAAAGGAAGAGAACAAAGGAAGACAACTCAAAGGGAAAAAGCGTAAATTTACACCTGGAGTTCATTTTTGAAGCCTAAAGGAAAGTTGAAGATCCTTATTTCACAAGAGCATCGAAATAAATGCAATCAAATCGGAGCTCGAAATTAAAATTTATGATAAGTCAAAGATGGAAAGAAAAAGTCAAAATTGAAGAAAATCGAACCGATCCGGTTTATCTCGGACCGATCCGAAATGCCACCATTCCAGTAGCCCTCAGAAAGATGCCGGACCGATGAACAAAGAACCGATCCAATAGCATTCATACCGGTCCGATAGAAATAAAAAATAACCGATCCGGTCACTGAAAAAAGAACCGATCCAATGGGATCGGGACCGGTCCAACTATTCAAATTTCTGGCATTTATTATGGAGCCGAAGAGGTGAAAATCTTGGAATATCTCGCAAAGCTCATCGATATTAGCTATCAAATCGTGATAGTTGGTGTTATAAAAGGCCAAGCCCTACATCCTTCCAAGGGGAGTCAAATTTTAGAGAGAGATTCAGATTTTAGAGAACCTTTTTAGTTTTTCTTTAGAAGACAAATTTCATATTCTTAGAAAAAACCCTAGTTTGTAACTTTGAGGAACAAGAAGTATTCTGGATTCATGTTCATATCTTTTCCCTACTGCTAATTTGAAGTATCCATTTTTCAATCCAAGTATCAAATTTCCATTCTCTTATTTATTCTCTATTTTATTTTATTTTAAATTCAATTCTCAATTGTTTTGCAATTTCGTAACAATGTTTCTTAGATCCATAATTCCATGCATTGTTATGAATTTTTTTCTAATAAAACCATGTCTAGATAAATTTACAAGGGTTGGGGTACATGAACTCATTCCGAGGTAAATTACCCATATAGAAAATACAGGGTAAATTAAATATTGACCGAATCGTGTATGTAAATTATACGAACATAGCCGATCTTTTAATCTCTCTAGCCCTAGGTACTTGGGATGTTTAAGAAATCTATGCAAGTGTAATTTTCTATACACCAATTTGTATTTACCTTTGATTTCATATGATGCGGGCTAGTTCCCTCATATATGTAATGCTTAGGATTTATAAAGACTGGATTCAGTCAAAAATTTCAATTTACAATTCTAGTATTCTATACGGTAATTTACTAAGGTTTGAGGGATTGTACTCCACCCTATTTTCTCTCATATTCCTATCTAATTTCTTTACAATTCTTGGTGTTTTGTGCACATAGTTCATTTTGATTTAATCACCAATTGGAAATTTCAACCCATCAATCATTTTTTCTTTCTTTTGAGAAACCATTTGAAGGTTAAATAACTCTTCCTACATAATTCCCAATTGCCAATTTCTAATCCTTGTGGAGACGATCCCGACTTGTTGGAGTATTACTAATGCGACATGCTTGTACTTGAGCCTATACAGAACGCACTTCTGAGACAAATTCTTAGTCGCGTAAAGTTTTTGGCGCCATTGTCGGGGATCTTAAATTGGTAATATTTAGGACAATGAATTTAATCCTAAAGTGTTTTTCAAAAAATAAATAAAAAATAAAAAATAAATAAAAAAATACTACCTTTCATCTCATATCTTGTACGATTACATGCAAAATCCACCTCTCACCCAAGTCCACGAAAATCCTATTGCCGAAGATAATTCAGAAAATTCTCATACTACCGATTCTCCACACTTTTGGGTTCCACCTCCTTCACCGAATAATTCAATCATAAGTCGCATTTTGTGTCACACACTGAGTGAAAGTTCTGAATCGTTTGGTAGTAATATGTCTGTACACGGAAGTGTTGGTGTTGGTGCTGGAGAGGAAGAGTTGCCATATCTTCCCATGAAAGATCTTTTATTTTCGGAGCGAACTGTTACCCCTGGTTGCATTTTACTCCCGTATAATGTCGGTCAGTTCCACTTTCGAAATGGGATGATTCAAATTCTTCCTACATTTCATGGGATGGATTCTGAAAAACCATATCTCCATATTAGAGAGTTCGAAGAAGCATGTGAGACGTTTGGTGACCAAACTTGCCCACAAGATGTTATCCGATTAAAGCTTTCCCCTTTTTCCTTAAAGGATAAAGCTAAGACTTGGCTATGGTCACTACCCTCAAATTCTGTTTTATCCTGAAGAGATATGCAGACCAAGTATCTCTCCAAGTTCTTTCCACATCACAAAACCAACTCCGTCAAAGCTCAAATACAAGATTTTCTGAAAAATACGAATGAATCTTTCGACAAGTGTTGGGAACGATTTCAGGACTTAGTTAGTGCTTGCCCACATCATGGATTTGAAAAACATCATCTCATTTCATTTTTTCATCAAGGGCTTACTTTAGCATCTAAACAACTGGTTCAGACAATGTGCGAAAGACCATTTTGGGAGCTAGACTCGAGCGATGCTGAGGCTCATCTGAAGTATGTAGCGGAGACTACGTAAGCATGGGATGTGTCTGACCCCAATAGTCAAAATAAAAATCGACAAGTGACCAACTCGCCTGCTGCGTCCGGTATTTATCACTTGTACAAGGACACTTTGTTAGATCGTAAATTTGACCAATTGGAAAAGAACTTCAGAAACATGCTTGAAGTTCGATTAAAATAATTACCTGGATCCGTGCAAGCAGGAAAGGAGAAAGTGTGTGCCATTTGTGCTGCTAGTCATTATACCAAAGGATGTCCTACCATCTCTGCATACAAGGTAATGTACACTGAGCAAGTAGAGGCGATAGGAGGGTTTCGAGGTAATTTTAATATACCATAAGGGATGCATACAATTAATCTTGGAGGAATCATCCTGGTTTCAACTATGGACAACCATAAGGTGGGGTGGCTCCTAATCCACATGTGTCTTTGCCACCACCCCCTCCTCAATTTCACCAAATGCCTCCTCCGATGCAAACCCCTATGCAGGTACCATCTCCTGGTCCGTATGTCACCCCACCTAGGTGATCTCTTAAGGATAATATGAATCAATTCATCCAATCTCAAAAGGAGAGCAATGCTAAGTATGATCGAATGTTTACAGAAATTCATACTAGCATCTCTAGGTTGCAATCTGCATTGAATACTCAGGAGAAGGGTAAATTCCTAGCTCAAGGCCAATGACCTCCTCCTCAAGGATAAACTACGGTTAGCTCGAGATCATCGGACTTGCCAGAACAATGTCAAGTCGTCACGACGCTACGTAGTGGTCGCGTAATTGATCTAGCGCCACCACCTCCCAAGGAATCTAAATCTAAAGAAGCTTTAGAATCTGAGGAGACCCCATTGCACATAGATGATAAGGATGAAGGAGTTGAACCTGAAGTTGAAGTAAAATCGCCCATTGCTGCTCCATTTCCTCAACGCTTAGCACCACCCAAAAAGGGTGCTTCGCGTACTAAAGTGTTAAATGTTCTGAAGCAAGTGAAGTTGAACTTGCCATTTCTGGATGCTATCCAACAAATTCCAGCATATGCCAAAGTCATCAAAGATCTTTTGACTATCAAACGACGACTTAAGGTGAAGAAGAATGCCTTTTTGGCACAAAATGTGAGCTCGGTCCTTCTTAATGATCTTCCACCAAAATTCAAGGATCCTGGTGCACCTACAATTTCGTGTGTTATCGGAGAGAGTAGAGTTGAAAAAGCTTTGCTTGACTTAGGTGCGAGTGTGAACATCCTTCCATAATCTATCCATAAGAAGCTTGATTTAGGTCATCTTAAACCTACCTGAATCACTTTACAGTTAGCAGATCGAATAGTGAAAGTGCCTCATGGGGTTATGGAGGAAGTGATAGTTCAAGTGGACACATTCTACTTCCCGGTTGATTTTATCATTTGGGACACGGAGCCTTCCCCCCATTCGAGTAATCATGTTCCCATAATTTTGGGACGTCCATTTTTAGCTACTGCTAATGCTTTGATCAATACACGTAATGGACAAATGCAACTCATTTTTGGAAACATGACCCTCGAGACCAATCTTTTCAATGTTGCTAACCACATGGGTGATGAGGATGAAATTCATGAGGTTGATCTTATTGAAAAGGTGGTGGATGAGCATATTGAGAAGATCATAGGTGGAGATACACTGGAAGTTTGTTTAGTGCAAGGTGTTGAGAATAAGAGTTCTTATACTGAGTTTGAGCATGAAGTGGAAGGGTTGGGATCTTGGTTGCAAGAAGAAGTGAGTTTTGAGAAGTTGTTAGATGTTGACTAGATTTCTAGATTTGAGGAATTACCCCCAAGGGAGTCACTCATGATCCCCTCTGAAGATAGATTCCCTAGTCTTGATTTAAAGAAACTACCCTCTCATTTAAAATATGCTTTTCTGGGAGAAGAGGATACATTTCCTCTTATTGTTTCTTCTAGTTTACAAAAAGAGCAAGAGGGCATGTTGTTGAATGTGTTGAGGAAGCATAGGAGTGCGTTTGGTTGGACTATAGCAGATTTGAAGGTATAAGTCCTTTGATTTGTACCCATAAAATCCACCTCGAGGAGGTGAAGCCCTCGAGAGAGATGCAAAGGCGACTGAACCCAACCATGAAAGATGTAGTTCGAGTGAAAATCATCAAATTGTTAGATGCTGGGATTATCTATCCCATTTCCGATAGTAAATGGGTGAGCCCAATTCAGGTTGTTCCAAAAAAGTCGGGTATGACCGTGGTTGAAAACACCAAGGGAGAATTAATACCTCAACGCACCACTACCGGGTGGCGTATTTGCATTGATTACCGAAAACTCAATGTCGGAATAAGAAAAGACCATTTTCCCTTGCCATTTATCGACCAGGTGATTGAACAAGTAGCGGGCCATCCTTACTATTGTTTCCAAGATGGGTATTCTGGCTATAATCAGATTGAAGTGGATGTACTTGATAAAAAAAAGAAGACTTTTACATGCCCGTTTGGTACGTTTTCCTACAAACGTATGCCTTTTGGGTTATGTAATACTCCAGCAACTTTTCAAAGGTGCATGTTGAGTCTCTTTAGCGACATGATAGAAAAAGGTCTGGAGGTGTTCATGGACGATTTCAGCATTTTTGGTCCATCTTTCGAAAATGTTTAGCTAATCTTAAAAGAGTTTTATTCCGGTGTGTGGAAAAAGACTTAGTACTCAATTGGGAAAAATGCCATTTTATGGTCACTGAGGGTGTAGTTATGGGCCACATAGTCTCATCTAGGGGAATTGAGGTTGATCAATTAAAAATAGAAGTAATAGCTGAGTTACCCCCTCCAAAATTGCTTAAAGATATGAGGTCCTTTCTAGGCCATGCTGGATTTTACAGGAGATTTATCAAAGACATTAGCACCATCTCTAGACCCTTGAGTAATCTTCTCATGAAAGACACTCCATTTGAATGGAATAACACATGCCAAAAAGCTTTCGTTAGACTCAAAAGCATGCTAATTTCTGCTCCTATCATGCAAGCTCCCGATTGGTCCCTCCCATTTGAGCTTATGTGTGATGCAAGTGATTACGCGATTAGGGCTGTTCTCGGACAAAGAAAAGATAAGAAAGCACATGTTATTTACTATGCTAGTAGGACACTATCTGGCCCCCAGCTTAACTACTCCACCACGGAGAAAGAATTACTAGCAGTCATTTTTTCTCTCGACAAATTCCAATCTTACATTATTGGGTTGCCCATCATTTGCTTCACTGATCACTCGGCCCATAAATATTTTCTGACCAAGAAAGATGCCAAACCGTGCCTAATCAGGTGGATCCTACTCCTACAAGAGTTTAATCTCTTGATTCAAGATAAGAAAGGAGTAGAAAACGTAGTTGCTGACCATTTGTCACAAATCTCATCCGACGTACCTATTGATCCCATCCCCATAGACGAGTATTTTTCAGATGAAAATCTATTTGCTACTTCTTCTCTTCCTTGGTTTGTGGATATAGTAAATTACCTTGTCACTGGAGTCGTTCCCTCCAATTGGACTCCGCAAGAGAGAAGGAAGTTCATTACTTGGTCACGCATGTTCTTTTATGATGATCCATATTTGCTTAAGTATTGTGCTTATCAAATCATCCGAAAATGTGTACTTGATGATATCTGATTTTGTCATACGGAATCATGTGGAGGCCATTTCTCAAAAAATCAAAATGCTGCAAAAATCCTGCAAAGCGGTCTCTTTTGGCCCACAATCTTTCGGGGTGTGAATACTTTTTGCAAATCATGTGATAGATGCCAAAGAATGGGAGCTATTACTCACCGTGATATGATTCCATTAACCCCCATACTTGTCTTAGAGTTATTTGATTGCTGGGTTATTGACTTCATGGGGCCTTTTCCACCCTCTTTTGGTTTTTTATAAATCCTCGTCACAGTAGACTACGTCTCAAAATGGGTAGAGGCCATAGCTACAAGGACGAATGACAATAAGGTGGTGATAAAATTCATTCAAGAACACATAATTTCTCGATTCGGAGTTCCTAAGGCTATCATCAGTGTTAATGGCACCCATTTTTGCAATAGGCCGATGGAAAAGCTAATGCGAAAGTATGGGGTCGTCCATAAGGTTAGAACGACTTATCACCCTCAATCTAATGGCTAGGCCGAGCTAGCCAATCGGGAAACAAGAATATCTTGGAAAAGACAGTCGAACCTAACAGGAAAGATTGGTCTCTCAGATTGAATGATGCGCTCTGGGATTATCGAACTGCATACAAGAATCCCCTTGGGATGTCCCCATTTCGCTTTGTATATGTCAAACCTTATAATATTCCTGTTGAAATTGAACACAAAGCATATTTGGGCTATCAAAAGGGTGAACTTTAACATGGAAAAAGCCGGGGAAACACGTAAACTTCAATTGAATGAGTTAGAAGAAATACGCAACGATGCATATGAAAGTGATAAAATCTCAAAAGAATGAATGAAACGAGCTCATGACAGAATCATCCGACGTAAGGAGTTTCATTTGGGATAAAAAGTAATTCTCTACAACTCGAGGTTACACTTATTTCCCAAAAAATTACGGTCATGATGGTCAGGTCCATTTATTCCGATGGAAGTATTCCCCCATGGCACTGTTGAACTAGAGCATCAAAAAGGGGGACACATTCAAGGTTAACAGACAACGTCTCAAGCCGTATTTAGAAGCGGTTGTAATGGAAGCCGACATGATCTGGTTGTCGGACCCCATTTATGGGGATTGACTGAGCACGAAAGGTGAGGTCAACGCACCCCCGACATGTATGGGGCAAATATTGTGTATAGTAGTCATAGGATGTTAGGCTAGTTAGTAAGTCATAGTTGTGTGTCACTACCAGAGCTGGGAATCCAACACATGTCTCAGGAGCATTTTGGGTTTCGATGAGAGTCTTGAGAGTTTTGAGGACCAATTACTTTGAAGGGAGTGTTGGGATGGAACAATCAAGAGGAAAGTGGCCACTGAACTAAAGTAGGAAAAACTGGCATTTTTACCAACCGGATAGGTCCGTCTCTAACAAAAAGGAATCGATCCGGTCTCAAAAAGAAATAAAATAAAAAAAAGAAACTGGACCGGTCCGGTGTGAACCCGGATCGATCCGATAGTCTGCAGACTGTGCCCTTTCCCGAGAATAAAAGTTCTTCATCAATCCACACTCCACCCTATTCCCCAATCCTTTCCTCTCCCCAAAAATTCATACACCCCCCATAACCCTTCTTTCCCTCCATTATTTCCCACTAATTCTTCCCCCCTACCCTCCATCCACCCTATAAATATCACCCTACCCTCTCCACTTTATTTTACACCCCCATCACCATTTTCTTCTCTCTCTTTCTGTCCATCTCTTCAGTTTTGATGGCTGCTCCCCAGAAATATAATTCCATTGAATAATGCCCGATGGCAATGGAAAATATCGTTCACACCGTGAAGGAAATTGGTGCCATCATTTTTTTGGTCCTAGGTGAAAAATCCACATTGAGCGTCAGGTGCTTTGGGATCAACTTCCTAATTCTGTCATTGGCCTGTTCATGTCCCGAGGATGGTGTAGATTTTTTAATGAACCATAAGAGGATGTATGGGGGAATGAAGTGCGTCAGTTTTACGGTTCTCTCGTTCGTACTGCATATTTCGAATCTCAAGCTTTTGTCGACTCGACACCGATACCGTTCTCGCTTGAATTTATGGCCCAGAAACTCGACTCTAAAGGTATGATCACTCCAGCCCAATTTTCATATCCCAATCATGATCCAGCTATTTCCAAAGATGTTTGCATGTCTCGAATCGCTCCGAGTTCGGTTTGGAATACTAAGACTTTTCCTATTGGTCGGTTACCCGATAAGGCACGTATCACTTTTCACATCGTCTGTGCCAACCTTTTGCAAACTTCAAATGATTCGTCTATGCGCCCGTGTCAAGCTACTATGGTGTATCATCTATTTGACCATGCCACTGTTATCAATTTGGCCCGCACTTTTTATAATGTTATCATTTGTGCGGAGCTGGACAACAAGGGTAGGGCCCCTCTTCCTTATAGTAGTCTCATTACCTCCTTTCTTAAGGATGTAATATTGTTCCCCCGTAAGATCTTATTAACTTACACAAGACACTTGGCCAAGAATCCCACACCCTAAGTGACAAGAAAATCCAGCTGATCCGCGCGCGACGAGGTGATAGTGATACCTCGGGTGATGAGGCTGCCGCTGAGGAAGAGGCTGTTCATGAAGAAGATGTTGAGATGGAATAAGGTGAGGAGGACGAATATGATGAAACTGCTGATCCTAATTATGTTCCAATCGGTACGGGTCTCATCAAGCACGTTGCTTCTCTTAAGACATGTTTTGACGGGTTTATGTCCTCATACCAACGGGACACGAGTCTGATGATGCATATGCAGGCTAATATTTATCGCCTCCAGTTGGGTCCCGAGGATCCACTTCCTGCTTATTTTTATGATCCTTATGACCCCACTGCCCCCAGTAGCTCCCACCCCCCACCAGAACCGTAGGCATCCCCGTTGGAACCTTTCACAATCCCCCTCTGGTTATGTTATGTTATGTACTATTATGTGGTCCTGTTTTTATCTTTTGTTTCCACAGTTGTATTGTACTAAACTGTTTTTATTGTAGTTATTTTCTTGTTTTATTTATCGCACTCCTTATTTCGTCTTATTTAGCTTTATCGTCCTTTCGATTGTAGACAATGCAAAAGACTAAGTTAGGGGGGAATGATAAGTGCGTATTCATAAAACTTCGCATATATATAAAAAAATTTGAAAAATTTTGAAAAAAAACCAAAAATATTTTTGATCAAAATAAATAAAAATTGGAATTTAAATTTATCAAAAATGTCCCCTTTATTCTATTTAAAGTCTCAAATTGTTAACAATCAAAATGCACTAAGCTAAAATTGACCGAAGATGGAAATTGAAAGAAAATTGACGACTTTACGAATAAGTGTGGAGATTGATAAAACTCGGTGAGATTTCGAGCCTTTCAATTTTTTATGAGTTTTTAAATCAATCCGAGTTTATGATTAACTCAATGTTCTTTTTAGTTTTTTAATAAGTCGTTGATGATCTCAATCCTTTGTTTTGATCGGTTATGGGAAATGTGTGAAATGTTGTCTCAAAATTCATGTTAAATATATCTCTAAACTTAATTAATCTCGAGATACATATGGTAATGTGATTAGCAATTTAGACAATGAAGTAGGCCCTCTTTTGTTTAACCCAAAAATATTAGCCATAATAAAGTTGTGAAAAAAATTATCCCTTTGCAACCCACTTTGAGCCTAATAAAATATTTTCCTTTCGTTTGATAACCCGAAAAACCCAAATAGCCCGGAATTGTGAAAAATTGGAAATTCATCAAGTAAGTCCAAAGTGTGTAATAAAAAAAAGGTCAAGAAAAGAAAAATACCAAGAAAAAAAATGAAAAAAATGAAAATAGAAACAGAAAGAGAAAAATGAGCAAATGCCCAAAAAAAAGAACTAATGGACGTCATAAGGACATTTTCCAATTCCGAACATTCCGTCCATTCCCATTTTTATCCTTTACACTTTTTAACTCGAAAAGTACTAACCGAGTCCGAATGGCTAAATTAATTACTGCATGGAGAGCTAAGATATGAAAAGATAATAATAGAAATTGAAATGGTATGATTAAGAGATGATGTTTCCCGTTTCCTAATAACTGTATTCCGATGATGAGATATTTTCACCATATATTTCTTTTTTTTCAATTTTGTATGCGTGAATTTGTATCCATTATATTTACTCTTTATATCATGTATACCGAGAGAAAACAATCACAATCCGAGTGATTCATTTGTGAGTGCATCTGTAAGAATTTGAATCAAAACGAATTTCCGGAAAGTAACATAATGCTCAATCGGTGGAAATTTGAGGTTTAATTTCTGGCTTTGCGCACACACACTATGATTTGAGACATTTGAATATGAATTTGTGGTAATTATTTTTTGAAAAAATTAAATTGTCAATTTTTAAGTATTTTGATATTTATTTGAGTCAATAAAGAATTTTGTGGGTGTATTCACTACAAACCCTCACGACACAAAACTCGTCCTACTAAGGTAACCTAGGGGTTTAAAGGCTTGTTGCATACGCTCAATGCAATCGCATGCCTGCGAAAATAGAATTTTAGTTAAATAAAAGAAATCTCAAGAATAGAACTTTGGGTAGCTTCATTTACATTGCCCGGGACGTGCAAAGTTCTAAGTTAGGGGGATTTGACTAAGCATAAATTCTTCTGAATTTAGCCCCTTAAGTTAGTAATTTTAATATCTCGAACAAAGTAATTGAATCAATTTTATCCCATATCATTGCCATTGACTATTTCTAACGAGTACCCCGAGTTTTGTGTATTTCTTATGGATTTTACAAGTATTTAATGAAAGAAAAGAAAGAAACAAACCGGAAGAAAGGAAGAGAACAAAGGAAGACAAGTCAAAGGGAAAAAGCATAAATTTACACCTGGAGTTTGGATTTGAAACCTAAAGGAAAGTTTAAGATCCTTATTTCACAAGAGCATCAAATGAAACTACAATCAAATCGTAGATCGAGATCAAAAGTTATGATAAGTCAAAGATGGAAAGAAAAAGTCAAAATTGAAAAAAATCGGGCCGATCCGAAATGTCACCATTCCAGTAGCCCCCGGATTGATACCGAACCGATGAACAAAGAACCGACTCGATAGCATTCGGATCGTTTCGATAGAAATAAAAAAGAACCAATCCGGTTACTAAAAAAAAGAACCGATCCGATGGGATCGGGACCGGTCCGGCTGTTCGAATTTCTGGCATTTATTATGGAGTTGAAAAGGTGCAAATCTTGGAATATCTTGCACAGCTCACCGATATTAGCTATCAAATCATGCTAGTTGATATTATAAAAGACCAAGCCCTACATGCTTCCAAGGGGAGTCGAATTTTAGAGAGAGAGTCAGATTTTAGAGAACCTTTTTAGTTTTTCTTTAGAAGACAAATTTTATATTATTAGAAAAAACCCTAGTTTGAAAGTTTGAGGAACAAGAAGTATTCTGGATTCAAGTTCATCTCTTTTCCCTACTGCTGATTTGAAGTATCCATTTTTCAATCCAAGTATCAAATTTCCATTCTCTTATTTTTTCTCTATTTTATTTTATTTTCAATTCAATTCTCAATTGTTTTACAATTTGTTAAAAATGTTTCTTAGATCCATAATTCCATGCATTGTTATGAATTTGTTTTCTAATAAAACCATTTCTAGCTAAATTTACAAGGGTTGGGGTACATGAACTCATTCCGAGGTAAATTACACATGTAGAAAATAGAGGGTAAATTAAATATTGATCGAATCGTGTATGAAAATTATACGAACATAACCGATCTTTTAATCTCTTTTGCCCTAGGTACTTGGGATGTTTAAGAAAGCTATGCAAGTGTAATTGTCTATACACCACTTTGTATTTACCTTTGATTTCATATGATGCGGGCTAGTTCCCTCATATATGTAATGCTTAGGATTTATAAAGACTGGATTCAGTCAAAAATTTCAATTTGCAATTCTAGTATTCTATACGTTAATTTACTAAGGGTTGAGGGATTATACTCCATCCTATTTTCTCTCATATTCCTATCTAATTTCTTTATAATTCTTGGTGTTTTGTGCACATAGTTCATTTTGATTTAATCACCAATTGGAAATTTCAACCCATCAATCATTTTTTCTTTCTTTTGAGAAACCATTTGAAGGCTAAATAACTCTTCCTACATAATTACCAATTGCCAATTTCTAATCCTTGTGGAGACGATCCCGACTTGTCGGAGTATTACTAACGCGACAGGCTTGCACTTGAGCCTAGAGAGAATGCACTTCTGAGACAAATTCTTAGTCGTGTCAATGAGACAAGGTGAGTACGGAGGAGAAAATGATCCTTAAGTTTATTGATGGACTCACTTGGAGGATTTTTCAGCACTTATTAGGGAACCTCGCATTGCAGACCTACACTAAGGTAAAAAATGTCGCGTTGCTCCATTATCAAAATCATGGCTTCCAACTGAGGAGACCAAAGAGGGCAGCGAGTGTAGATATCAAGGCAATATTGGGGGTAGTGGTACCAGCGAGGTGCCACAACAACAACATAGGCTGAATGAGCATGGTTACCAGTGGAGGAATCTACTAAGAGGTTCAATCTAGGTTATGAAAACTTCAGGCAGGGCCATCAGGGCCAGCAGCATACCTCTTAGGGCCAAAAGGTCTAGGGGAATCAGATAAGTGGCCATTAGGGCCGGGTTTATTAGGGATAATAGGGCCAAAGGTAGTGCTAGCCTCGTCAGGGATAGCACGGTCATAAGCAGATAAATTTCTCTGGTAAATTCTTCGATTGTGGGGAGAAGGGCCAGATACGACATGCATGCCAAAACAGGGATATGGGTTAGGAGCAGGGCACCCAGCAGGGGCAATATGTGTATCATCTTCGAGTCCTAATCGACAGTTCTGGAATTGTCACCTCCATAGGAGTAGGGACAATTTGGGTGTATGTATCATTTCTGAGGGCTAATTTTACTGCCAGCGCCACCAATGATTGAGGGTATATTTTCTATCCATGGGCACATGGGGCATGTTTTATTTGACATGAGAGCATCACACTCCTTTCTCATCACTAGGTTTTCATGTACAATGGGTTTAATGGATTTAGCCACTAATATTATCATGACTATAGATTCACCTTTAGGTGGTGGGACTCTTATTCATTCCATTTACGAGGGGGCGGGTGTTGACATGGGAAGATGTTCATAGTAGTGTATCTTCTCATATTAGACTTTGATGCGTATGATATTATTTGGGGTATAGAATAATTAGTGATGTATGAAGCAACGATGGACTATTACAGTAGGACAATCATGTTCCCTACACCACGACATGACATATTTCTTATGGCGATGCCTCTCCTAGAGGGAGGGACGAGCACACACTTATATTATAATGATGAGGAGACCTGTGAGGGTATAGTCATCTCATTAGATTTTATCTCTGCTGTTAGTCATTATGATGATGTGTTTTAGGAGATATCAAGGTTACAGTCGAGTCGGGAGATTGAGTTTGTGATCGACTTAGCAATGGTAACTAAGCCGATAGTATGAGCGACGTATCGTATGGATCTTTTAGAGATACAGGAGTTGAGGGATCAGATTTAGTAGCTATTGGGGTAGGGTTTTATCCTCAGGAGTACTTCACCTTGGGGTGCCCGAATTTTGTTTTTAAAGAAGAATGATGGGTCGTTACGATTGTGTATAGATTATCGGGAGTTAAACAAGGTCATGATTCGAAACAAGTTTTCATTATTGCATTCCAATTACTTGTTCAATGAGATGAGAGGAGCAACATACTTTTGTAATATTGATTTTAGGTCGAGGTATCATCAGTTGTGTATCAGGAAGGAGTATGTCCCTAAGACTACATTCCTGATGAGATACTGGTCTTATGAGTTCAGGGTTATGCCATTCGGGCTAACCAATGGGCCAAAAATTCTCATGGATCTCATGAATATGGTGTTTAGGGTTTTTTTACCATTCTGCCACTGTGTTCAGAGATGGCGTCTTAATTTACTCTTAGATAGATGGCGATCATGCAGAGAACTTGCGTATTGTTCTTCAGACTTTGCGGGACCACCAGTTGTATGCCAAGTTCAAGAAATGTGAATTGCAGTTACGGGAGGTGTAGTTCTTGGGTAACATTATATTCGAAAGAGGTATTTCTATTGATCCGAGTAAGGCATCAATGGTGAGGGAGTGGGGTTAGCCCTTGACACTGACATAGGTGTACATATTTCTTGAATTAGTGAGGTACTAATGCTTGTTGAACAGATGAGTTTAGAAGATTGCGGAGGCCCTTGATGAATTTGATTTGTAAAGGAGTACCTTTTCTTTAGAATGACCACTGTCATTTTTTTCGATGATCTAAAGTACAAGATGACTTTAGCGCCAGTACTCATATTGCCTAGAAAAGGAGTGAAGTACCTTATTTTGACCAATGCATCCTTACAAGGACTTAGGGGAGTTCCGCAGCATGTGGAAAGAGACATAGCTTATGCATATTGCAAGCTTAATCACCACGAGAAGAATTATCCCACTCACGACTTGTTAGAAACAATCATATTTTCTTTGAGGATTTTGAGGCACTATCCTTTGGGGGAGAAGTTTCAGGTGTTCACTGACCACAAGTAACTTCAGTATCTTTTCATGCCTAAAGAGATAAATGTGAGGCAATGTAAGTGGCTTGAGTTTATGAAGGATTACTAATTTTACATTCGGTATCATCTGAAAAAGGATAACATAGTGGTAGATGCATTGAGTTGTTTGCCAAATGGATAATTAGAAATTGTGTGGAAGGAAGTGGGCAGAGATTCGTCAGGAGGGAGGTAGTTTGGGCATACTTAGTAGTAATGACCATCACACTCGAGTTTATTTTGACTATTGTGAAGGCACATGTAGGGATCCATCTTGTCAGGAGAGGATTCAATAGTTATTAGTGAGTGGAGCGTAGTCTTATCAATTTTTAGGGTGATGTACGCTTCAATGGGAGACTGATTGTTCTACATGATGAGGATTTATGATGAGCAGTTATGCATAAGGTGCATGGGTCACAATTTTGGGTACATTTAGCAGGGTATAAGGTGTACCCGGATATGAGGTGACAGTACTGGTGGGCTGAGATAAAGTGGGACATAGGAGAGTTTGTCGCCAGTTGAACCACTTTTCAGATGGTGAAAGTCAATCATGAAAGACCAGTCCTGGTTCTACAACCATTAGAGATTTTGGGGAGGAAATGGGAGAGTAATTTATTGGAATTCATCACAAGGTTACTGACATGACAATTGGGTTATGAATCCATTTGGGTCATTGTGAATCGATTGATTAAGCTAGCCCATTTCTTTCCAGTTCGGGTGAATTACACAACGGGACAGTATGCATAATTGTTCATAGCCGAGGTAGTGAGATTGGACGGGGTGCTTCTTAATATTATTTCAGATAGGGATAAGATCTTTGTGTCCCACTTCTGGCAAAGCTTTAAGGAGGCTTTGGGGATGGAGTTACGTTTGAGCATGACTTATCACTTACAGATCAATAGGCAGACAAAAAGGGTGAATCGGATATTAGAGGATATGATGAGGATGTTTATTCTGGATTTTAAGGTTTATTGGGAGTAGTATTATCCTTTAACAGTGTTTGCGTACAATAACTCATACTAGTTCACTATTGGCATGGCATCATTTGAGGCTTTATATGTGAGACCTTATCTTAAATCCTCTTATTGGTTATAGGTGGGAGACAATAAGTTACTCGATTTGAATATGATTTAGGAGACGTCAACAAAGATCTAGTTGATTACGAGTCACATTCCACTAGATTCGGATAGGAAAAAGAGTTACACCGATGCGAATCGGAGATTTGTTGAGCTCGATGTGGGTGATCAGGAGTAATTGTGGGTATCTCCCATGAAGTGTTAATGCGGTTTGGGAAGAATGGGAAACTGACACCTAGGTATGTGGGGCCGTTTCCCAGTATCGAGAGGATTAAGGCGATTGCGTTTAGGCTCGCCCTATTAGAGCATTCATGACGTGTTCCATGTATTGTCGTTGAAGAAGCATCGTGGGGGTGACATGGATTACTGTCATATACCGTAAAAGGGATTGACTTGCAGCTAAATATCTCATATGAGGAGGACCTGTTGCAATTTTGGATTGCAGCGAGCATAAGCATCGGTCAAAGGTCGTACCGTTAGTGCATGTAAAGTGGGGACACCAAAATATTGTCAAGTTAACATCGCAACATGAGGATGACAAGAAGGAAAAGTATCCAGAGCTCTTATTGGAAGGTACATTCGAATTTCGAGGAATAAATGCCATTGTTATGGGGAATAATATATTAACTCATAATTGTTTAATAATTAATTTAATTAGGATAGAATTAAATTGGAATTTAGTAAATATTAATTAGCGAGTCAAAGGATCAATATTTACTATAATTATTATTCACCTATGTGTGATAAGTAAATAGTTATATGATTTATTAAATGTCATGTATGAGTGATAACAATAGTTCATTTTGTGATAGATCGATATGGTGTTACATCGATTGATTGATATAATTTATGGGAGACGCATAGGGTACATACGTATCGGGCTCGATTAATAAAATGTTAACATAATTAGAGTTGGGTAACTCAAATGATCTTTTCAAGTGAACCGATTATCTGAAAAGGGTCAAAATAGTTAGGAATAGGTACCCGGGTGTTGTGTTTGGGTTTTAGGGGATTTTTAGACAGAAAAGGATCCGTATAAGGGTAGGAGGGACATTTTATGCATAGAATTAAGAGGAAACCCGGGATTAGTTTTTTCGTAGGACATTTAAGGGTTTGGGAAGGTGGATGGCAACCCACCTTTCATATTCCAAACAAAAGATTGACAGAGAAAAACCTAGAGAAAAGAAAAAGAGGAAAAAGAAGAGGGATCTTGAAGAGGAGAAGAAGAGGATTTAACCCGGCATAAAAGACTTCGGATTTGTGATCCAACGAGGCCAGCAAAATCTTACTTAATATCGCAATTTCTTGTTAGCTAATTACTCTCTTGGTTTATAATAGAAATTCGGGATTCAAGTATGAAAGATTGAAATTTGATGATTTGGTGAAGAAACCTAATGATAAAAGATGAATGATCTTTAAGCAATGATTAATTGGGATTGATTATGGTTGTAATTGAAAATAAAATATGAGGTTTTAACAAAAGATAATGTAGAATTTAGATAAAAGATGAAATCTTAAGAAACTAGATAAAAGAGTTGTGATCTTTAATTTATGGGGGTTTCCATGTAAGAATCAAATATATAATGATGGGATCATGTTTCATTGATGATATATGAGTTATAGTTCTTGGAATATTTGTAGAAAGAACCCTAAAAATGAAGTTGGGTTTTGGAGAATGAATCCCACCTAAGAAAATGCTTCAGACCTGCTCTCTACAATATAAAATATTTACATGATTTAGTTCATGTTATACTACACCAGAAAAATAAAAAATAAATAACTTTAGCATTTGTAAAAAGGTATTGAATTACATGTAACCCTTAGATTGTGTGTAGAGCACCTCATTGGGTGAGTTACCTTGTACAGTAGTCTCGTAAGTAAAAATTATTTACAGAAGCCAATTAGTTGATTCTTAACATCTCTACGATTATCATAAAGGCCTCAACATAACAAAACAAACCTAGGTAACGTCTAATCTTAGTGAAATTTGTGTCATTCAAACTCATATTTTATCTACAAGATGGAAAGACATTCAAAGTAAATGTAGCCTCTGTCGGGGTACAAAACCAATATAAACCATTGTGTCTTAGACATTTCTTTTTTAAAACCACTTCTTCCTACTTTAAGGAGGTATAATTGGTTAGGATAAGCTCAGAACTAATTTTAGTCTGACCTATAAAGAAATAGTATAGAATAAGGCACATGAAACTAAGACATGTGATGATATAAACTTCATAAACTTATGAAATTATCCTCATTTAGAAATATTTGTTCATATGTGTGGTATTATACAAAATCACCACTTCAAACATTCACCACTTTCATTTCCCTGTACAAATACCTCTCAACACCACCGCCACCACAACGAGAATACATTTCAATAATGATCATTCACTTAGATAATTCTCTGCATTTGAACAAAAAAAATTCTTAAACTACACAACAACTGAACATATTGACATATAATTTAATAAATATTAAAAATAAAGAACATATATATTTCCCTCAACAGCTAAACTATAAAGTCAGAAATAATTAAAAAAAAAGCATTTCAACCCGATCCCGAGAACCCCTTTTTACACATGCGTGAAATACAAACTATAAGGAGTAATCGTTACTATCACTACAAGAAAAAGCACATTGTGCGACACAATTAGTGTGTCACGAAATGTATTAATTATGCCGCAACATACATTTCACGACATATGACCATATATCGCCCATGTGCCACGGTGTCCTTGTCTAGGAATGTATTCAACGACATACAATATCTATGTCGCAAAATGTATTTACCATTCGCGACAAAACTACATGTCGCAGGATATATATATATATATATATATATATATATATATATATATATATATATATATATATATATATATATATATATATATATATATATATATAAAATAATACCTCACCTTTCGTAACATGATGATATGTCGTAAAAGGTTGCATATGTCACAAAATGTCATTAATTAGGCGCCATGATATACATGTAAAGGAATGTCATCTATTAATCAACATGTTATACATATCGCGGAATGTCATCTGTTATACATGTCATGGAATATCATCTATTAGGAGAGATAGTGGATGTCACGAAATGTCATTTATTTAACGACATGCTATATATGTCATGGAATGTCATCTATTAGGAGACATAGTGCATTTCTCAAAATGTCATCTTTTGTATCACTAAAAGTCCGCTTTGAGAATATGATTTGATTTTCATGAGCACCCACATTGTGTCATGAAACGAGTTTTTGTTTTTAAGAAAAAATTTCAAAAGAAGATTTCAAGATGATTATATGTAAATTTTTGCATTGATATAACTAGTATAAATATGCATTCATAACAATTTTGCATTCAAACTATCACAAAAATGACATCTAAGTCAATTCTATAATTATTTGTTAAAAGGACATTAATCCCAGTAAAGTATATGTATAACTATAGCAAATGTTCAAAATAACACTGAATGAAAAAAAATACATTTCGCGAGAAACTCCAAGTCATCCAATCGAGTAGCTCGACTGAAAATGTGGGGATTCTATGGAATGATTCATATACTAGTCAACCACATACAAATTCTATTTTACCAAATTTTATATTTGATTTAATTTAGTGTGCATAGAAATATGTGGTCCAATTTTAAATTCAATGAATCAATCATGCAAATACTCGAAAAAGTGGAATAAATTTCGTAAAAAGGCAAAACCATTTATTCAACTATGTACAAAATTTGATAGACACAATCGACTTACAAACTACTTAGCGCACTAAATATGTTGTAGAATTTTTCAAATCTTCTACAGCAACGGCACAGTCTAGCACTGCCCACAGGAAGTAACCTTCTCTTGATATCCATCGGTAAATCTTCTTCTTTGTAATATAGCCTTAGCTCCACAAATTAGCGATAAAGTAAGATTAAAAGGTCTTTCAAAAATAAAAGTGTTCATCTTGATTTTCTAAAGTGATCTCTAAATTTTCAAATGGTTGGATGGTTTTGGGAATAGTTTTATCATAAATGGAACTCTAAAAAAGGTGTAAAAAGCATGTAAAAGAGTTATTGAAGACTCTAATTCCACTCTTTTTATAAGGAAGTTTGTCATAAAAAGAGAAAAATAAGATATTTGGATAGGAATTCAATAGAAAACAATTTTTCCCGCGCTCATTTAAATGAATAAATACCTAATTCGAATTGTGTGCCTATTTTTTCTTGAACCAACTTCCAACGACCTATCGAACGATATTCCATATAAGGATGAATAATCGACTTTTGTTCAATCGTGGGAAACTCCTTCTAATGACCACGTGTATCTCGTTTGAACGACATTGATAACTCATTCTAACAGCCTCGCGAGATTTCCAAAATTTCCTTTAAAAAATATTTTAAACCATTTGGAAATACAAACTCTTAAAATTATAAAAACCCTTAAAAATTTAAAGGCTTTACCAATGCAGCCATAACCGTTCTAAATTTTATTGAGACAAAAGATTCTTCATCTTCAAAAAGTCTTCAACTTTATCTTCAATTCCATAGAAGTATTCATGTAGGTTCAGAGTATGTGCAATGGGATAAGCCAAAATAAAAATACATTGAGCAATTATAAAACTTCCTCTTACACCGACGATATCGAATGAAATGCAACATCGATCTTTGACGAGAAATAAATAAACACATGTTAACCATAATTAGATTACATGATATGAACCAAAATTCTACTTTTATCATTATAATAATTGTGCCTCTTCCGGGTATGTGTAATAGTAGTTTTACATTTTCTCTCTCCAATGCACAATTTTTAAAATTTGTGTATGTTTGAGTTAATCAATTTAAAATAATTTTAAATTTTAAATTTTTGGCAGAGTTTCTTTTGTTTATTCGTGAAATTCAACATGTGTTAGAATTTTAAAGAAACTCAACTACAATAAAAAAAAATACCACAACTAAACCACCAATAAATCCATTCTAATGATTTAACATAAATAAGCTCATAAATAACTCAATTGACATAAATGTTCACTAGACTTGTGTCCGTGTCTAAAAAAAGTCTCATGTGGAATGCCCCGCACAACAATAGTCTTACTTTAGTCACACATGTGGTGTTTGTACCTCTTTTTGGGCGATTATGTTACTATTTTAAGTGTTCACGCTCCAACCCCCAATCAAGATGCTTCCCAAACTTGAATATTTGAGTTTATTAATTTAAACAATTAATAATTTCACAAATCTTCATGACAATGTCCTTTGTTTATTCATGAAACCGAAATCTTGTTCAATTTAAAAAAAATAGTCTAATATGGCTTGCATAGCACAACAATAGCCTTACTTTAGTCACATATGTGGTGTTTGTGCTCTTTTCGGGCGATTTTGTTATTATTTTATGTTTTCACACTCTAACTCCGATTCTCAAGAGACTTCCCAAACATCTATGTTTGAATTAATCAATTTAAAATACTTAATAATTGCATAAACTTATGTTAGAGTTTCATTGTTTATTCATAAAATCATACATGATTTAAAATTTAAATAATTCCAATGACAACAACCAAATCCACAACTAAACCACTAATAAATTTTTATATTCTCAAATCGGAAATCCCATGACTACGCAGTCACTCCCTACTATTTACATTGGTCTCGTGCGAGGTGTTCATGCCTCTAACGGGTTTGTTTTATGGCTTTTTATTTTTTCACCCTTAAAAGACATATTTTTAAGCCAAACTCTATATTTTTTCAAATTAGCAACATATTTAAAAAGCGAAAATCCCATGACTATGCTATCAGTGCTTATGTCTTATAGGGCCATTTGGAGTTGTTTTGGGTTTTCGCACTCTAATGGCATGTTTTTAAGTCTAAGTCTATATATTCACAAATTATCATCATATTTTCAAACCGTGAGTCCCATGACTACGCGATTAGTTCTTATGAATTACATTGGTCTCATGCGAGGTGTTCGCGCCTCTTCTATGGCCGTTTGGCGGCTATTTTGGATATTTTTCCTTGACTAACATGTCCTGAAGACTAAGTGTAGATTTTTGCAAATTAGCATCACATTGTCAAACCGCGTGTTCCGTGACTACGTGGTAAGTTCTTATGTATTACATTGGTTCTGTGTGAGGTGTTCGTGCCTCATAGGAGGCCGTTTGGGGGTAATTTTGGGTTTTTCCCTCTAACAACATGTTTTTAATCACAAGTCCAAATATTTAAAAATTATCATCAAGTTCTCAAACTAGAAAACCCGTCACTACGGGGTCTGTTCCTACATGTTACATTGGTCCCATGCGAGGTGTTTATGCCTCTAACAAGACTGTTAAGGAGAATTTTTTTATTTTCACCCTCTAATAACATGTTTTTTTTTCTCTCGTGACTAAATAGAAGTTCTTAAATGTTACATTGGTTTTGTGCGAGGTGTTCATGCCTCTTACGTGGCCGTTTAGGGGATGATTTGTTTTTGTCATTGAATGGCATGTTTTTAAGCCTAACTCTAGATTTGTGCAAATTAGCATCATATTCTAAAACCAGGAGTCCTCTGACTAAACAGTCAGTTCTTACATATTACATTGGTCCTATGTGAGGTGTTTGTGACTCTTACGAGGGCGTTTGTTGATTGTTTTGGATTTTTGCCCTCTAACGGCATGTTTTTAAGCCTAAGTCTAAATATTTTCAAATTATCATAATAATATCAAATTGTGAGCCCCTTGACTATGCAATCAATTTCAATGATTTACATTGGTTCCGTGCAAGGTGTTCATGCCTATTACAGGGTTATTTGGGGATGTTTTCAGTTATCATCCTCGAAGGGAATGTTTATAAGCTTAAGTCAAAATATTTGCAAATTATCATCACATTCTCAAACCAGGATTCCCGTGCTTACGTTGTCAGTTCGTATAATTTACGTTGGATATGTTCTTCTTTTGTGATCAAGTCCATCCTCCACCAGTTGTATATAATGTTTATCCATCTTTCTCTTCCAATCACGATATGTGCTCTGAAACTTTTATTAATGTCAAATATGATACCCCTATCATCATCATAATGATCCTTATCAAACTTATCCTATAACAATAGTAGTGATCCTTAATAAATATTATATAAACATAACATTAAATTAATTTATAATTACATGAGCAAAATACTTGGAATCTCTAAATAATTGATTCCTTTATTGGGGGATCAATTTCATCCCAAGAGGCATTTTTTAGTGGGATAACATTTCTGATCTCTATGCCAAGTTATTGTACTAAAGTATGAGCACGTATCTGTAGTGGTGCTACAACACTAGGTGGGACCTTAACTTTAATCTTCCCATATTGGCATACAACTTTCTCCATCATTTTTACTACTGCAGGACCCCTTACACATTTCTTAGTAGGAGATGAAAAAAAATTAAATCAAGTGAACACATTATAAATACTGACAACATTAAATTAAGTGAACATGTTATAAATAGTCATTACCTGCGTTACTAGAAATTAAGTGTGTACGGGTCGGAACACTTTTAATGAAGTATTAAATTTAGTGGAGGTTGCTATTGCCCCAATTGTTAGTGTGGAAGAATCCAATGGGGTATCAAAATATGCAGGGGTTAGACCTGCCTCAATTGTGGGTGTGGAAGAAGGTGACGAAGTATCAAACATCACAAAAACTCTACCCGCCTCATCAATGGGTGTGGACGAACGACATCATCTTCTAACAAGGGCCATGAATGAAAACTAAAATATAATATATAATTAATCATTAGTGATAACATTAATAATGACGGCCAAGAGTATGTGTTTTTAGAGTTTCACTTCAATATTAAAGATAAATGGAAATTGAAATGCACTTTCCAATACATAACACCTTCTTTATTTGAGGACCAATACATTCATTAATGTCATCATCTCCTACATATGAACTAGGATCTTTTCCACAATTGAAAGGTATATACTCGTTATTGTACTCACTCACATTTGTTTATTTATTTTTACCAGAGGTCACCTTCTTGTTCTTCTCAAACACACTGATTAATGAATTTGCCAAATGATTCATCCCAAGGGAAATCATTCTATTTTATTGTTCATAGTATTATTTAGTCTTTTTTCCTTATACGCTAATACCATATGGGATCGTATATCCATATTTGGCCCATTATTTTTTCTTGGGAGCATTTTCCAATAACTAAATAAAAAATAATATAAACATGTATTATAAATAAAACACAAGACATTAATTAAAATAACTAGTATAAACTAAAATATAAAAAAGAGAAAAATGCATAAATAATGACATAAAATGTAAACATACATGTAGACACCACATTCTGGGACCCCCCTCCAGTCTCTCCTTAGGTCCCTATCACCTCCTTAAATCATTACAAACCCTAGTTCATATTCCGAGTATCGATCAAGAGGCCACCAGGTGCTCCCAGGTCCCATTTGACTCTGGTCAAATTCATCATCAGAGTGAAATCTCAATGAATCTTAGAAGAGATCTTAATCCCCTTTCCAATGGTACACCCCATTTGTGAATCAGCATAACGGTTCGAGCGAAAGGTCCATTTTACTATCGAAAATCAATCTAGAGGCCATTGGGCTCTCCTGGGTCCCGATTTGACCCCAATCAACTCCATCGTCAAAGATAAAGCTCAATGTATATTCTAAGGGCTCTAAACCCCCTTTCCAATGGTCTACCTTATGCACACATGGGCATAACGATTCGGACGAATGGTCCATTTTACTATCAAGAACTGATCTACAGGCCACCGGGCGCTCCCGATCCCCAATTTGACCCAATCAACTCCATCATTATAGATAAATCTAAATGGAATCTCTAAGGTCACTGAAATCCCTTTCCAATAGTCCACCCCGTGCATAAAATGGCATAACCATTCGAATGAACGATCGATGTTCCCTCAAAAATTGATCCGGAGTCCACCATGCATTCCGGGCTCTGTTTGAACAATGTAAACTCTTTAGATCGAATGAGAGTAAATTAACCTTCAAAGGGCATTGAATAACCTTTCCAACAGTCTACCCCATTCATGAATCAGCCTTACGGTACGGACGAATGATCCATTTTACTTCGAAGGATCATTGGGCATTTTTTAGCCCTGTTTGACCAAAGTCAACTCTTTAAACTGAGTGAAGCTCTTTGGAATGTCAAAATACCTCAAAAAACCTTTCCATCAGTCCGCTCTGAGCATGATTTGGACATATATATCGGACAAATGACCCATCGTCGTTCGATGATCATCCGTCCAAAGGATTGATGAGAGCTTTCGAGCCTCGTTTGACCTAAAGTCAACTCCTTGAACTGGGAGAGGCCTAAAAAACTCTTAAAGGTCAGTGAATTAAATTTCTAACGATATGTCCCATGCACGATTTGGACTTGCGAATGGAATTTTATGACCTTTTTTTGAAAAATCTACATGAGACTTCCAATTGGCTGGTTCATTTCCCTGCCTATCAGCAGTGTGTCTTGGACTACCTACCGATTGGTAGGGCAAGGACTATGACAATAATTAGTCCTCCTACTCTATATAAGGAGATCACGAGCTCACTTGATCCATCAATATCAGTCATCCCTGCAACATTCTTCTGCAATCAACGAAGTTCCCTTATGTAAAATTCCATTCCACCTTTCATTACCATCATTCTCATTCCCAATTTAGCAAAGTCTCCTATCTATCATCCAAAATTCATCCAAAATTGCAAGGAAGCTAATCAACGATCAAGGTCAAGCCTCAAGTCTCCAAGGAAGGTCCAAAACATCCTTCTCTCTCTTTAAATTTCTTTATTTTTGCATTAGTTATAAAATTTCTTTATTAGCAAAATTGCACACAGTTTATTTTCTATAGAAAAAACAAGGCAAATAAAAAGTGAGTTACACCTATAAATCCCGACGGGATTATTCACCACATTTCCTCAAAACTAGAAATATCCTTTCTACACACACACATATAATAAACTCCCATTTGAATTTATCGAATAAAACCCCACCCTTGTTCTGAATGTGAACTATGTGGACTTTGATGCTTTTATAGTCTATGTAGGCGTCTCGGGCTAAAATTCAAGACTCGAACCCTATTTTCATCTTTTTCCTATTTTATCCATATATTATTCATACATATCATCTTATGATTTATACTTGTGTCTTATCTGAAACATATTATCGGTTGATTATAGCGATCAACATCTTGATAAGCGCACATATCATTTTTTCTAATTATTATTTTGGGAACATTCCTACGGACGACCTCACTCCATATTTTTCATGATGCGAATCGAGTGATTCTGAACTCCACTTATGTATACACGCACACACACATCACGAAGAAATTAAGGAAAATAGTAACATAATCCCATGAGAGACCTAAAGGGCGTTATGGGTTCTTAACACATTCCCTTTCCGTAATTTATCACCCAAACCTTTGATCTATTGGTTTCAAAAGCATCAGTTTGTCTTTGATGCCTCTCTCTCTAGGTGGTGACATTTTCTTTTTCCTGTTTTGTGGAAAATAGGTTGGCGACTCTATCTCTTTACATCACCCCAAAATCGACGATGGTTGAAGCACCCCATGATGTAGCAAGGGGCGTGGGACCTTTATCTCCCCCTCTTTTCCCTTTAAAATCACTTCGAGGAAGAGGGATGAAGATTCTCGGGATGGACACAATGAAACTTTATTAAGAACATTCTCCCATAAACAGAACACAAGTTACAAGACTACAAATCACTATATATATCAAGAGCTATATCAAAATCAGAATTAGAATGCATGTGCTCGTCGTCCTCTACTTTATCTCTATCCTCTGCCACTATTTTATCCTCATCATCATTATGATCTCTAATTAGTTCCATAACTCTGTCACTTGGGAGAGTCTCGAGATTAGCACTAATCCTATAATGTTGAACATTACTATCCTTAATGAAAATTGGGACAACCCCATTATTTTCATCATGTTGGAATGCATTACTAAGTCCAAAAGATTCATTACCCTTTAACTCTGGTACATCCTAGGTTCCCTGATATTTGACCCATTATAAGACATGCTAATGTGTGCCTAATTATTTATCATTAATATAAAACACTTGTTTCACCTTACTTAGTAAAACAAATGGATAATCTTTATGTCAATGACTCCGTACATCAATGTTTATGAAATGTGCATTTGTCTGTATTGTTCTCGTACTTCCGGCGTTGAACCATTCAAATTTAAACAAAACAAGTTAATGCCCATAAATGTATTTCATTTCCCAAACTTTTCATAAGTAACCATAGAAGTTAATCATGTCCCTCGTCTTACCCCTTAGATACAAATCCACTCTTATGACTTCTACTATAATAGTCGTGATGTCTATTATGGAATTGGACTCCATTGCTAATACAACCTGAATAAAGATTCACTATCACATTGGGACCATCTAATAATGACCAAAGTTCATTTGTTTCTTGAGGTGATATTTGTATTTATTGTAGATTCATCTGAAAAACAAAATATACAATGTGTTACAAGTTCATGTTAAATGTTAATTGAATATATGTAGATTCATTTAAACATCTTACTCGTTCTTTGAGCCACTTAAAAATATTTAACCTTGTAATTTAGTTATGTCATGCCCACTTAGATTCATTAGTAGATTTTTTTGCTCCATGTTTAATGAAATTTAATTCATAAGTGTGTGTGTGTATATATATCAATTTGTGCATATGTAATAATTTGAACAACATACTATAGATATGGCTCGACCCTATCGTTATTATACAATACAAACCACCTATCCATATGAATATGAAGCTCATTCTTAAACACATTAGCAACTCTTGTAATTAGTCCACAAAGGAAGAACATTTTGAGTGAAAACCATCAACCCTGGGCCATATTCACCACCATCCTCATTTTGTTCTTCTCTATTAAATAAACTTTTAATATTAGTAAGGTACATTGAGAAAAAAGTTGAGCACTCTTTTGAAATCGAAGCCTCAACAATGGAATCTTATGGTTGAGCTACTGGATGTCTACTCTTTCAGCGTTCCAAAAAACCTTTAAAGAAACACTCGTAAAGTCAATACTACCTAGGTAAAACAATTAGGAAAAATATCTCCAAGTTCACAATAGGGCTTTTTAATGCAGCAATTACCTTTCAATTGGGTACATCCACCTACACTAGTTAGGACCTGTAAAACTGGCCTTGAGTGCTAAGTGAACCATAAATGGACCATCACATCGAAAAAAGTGGGAGGAAAAATCTTTTCCATTTTATAGACAATTTGAACTATTTGTTCTTCTAACTTATCCATATCACTCTTCAATAGTGTCTTGGAGCAATTTTGGGGTCAATGTGTATTCTATTGGAGGCTTGATAAAGGATCCATCGGGATGACTTTGTATAAGTAATTATTTCCTTATGTCCATATCCTCCAAATCAAGACATACCTTTTGAGTTTCCTTGTTCTTCCCAGCCATGTTCAATATCATTCGAAGAAAATTATCGCATATTTTATTTTCTATGTGCATAACATCAAGGTTGTGATTGATCTTAAGTTTCTTCCAATACAGGAGCTCAAATAAAATTCTCTTGTTTATCATATTCTATTTTATTTGATCACGTGGTATTTTTTTATTATCTGGGTGATTCCAAAACTTGACATCTGGAAGGCGATCCAACTAACAAGGTACCTTTTTTGTCTATAATTCAAAGGATTTAGTTCGATGCTCAACCTGGCCGTTAAAGGCCCTACTCTTTCACCAAGGGTGGTTATCCGGTAAGTAACATATATGGTCCACATACCCAATCTTACTTATCAAATGTTTAGAAAATGCATCCTCGTTACAAGTGGGACAAGCAAGAAAAACTTTTTTGCCCCACCCAAAACAGGTATCGTATGCAGGAAAGTTATTTATCATCCACATTACATCTTCATGCATTCTAAAATTTTGTTCACAGAAGGAATCATAAATCAATGCACCATTTCCCAAAAATTATTCAGCTCATCGATCAACGATTACATATAACATCTATATCATTTCCTAGGGCCTAGGCCCTAGAAATAAATAGGGACATCATGAAGAGGGGATCCATCATCAAATTCCAAGTCTATAGGGAAATAAGTATCATGGGCCACATGCGATTGGATCTGTTCATATTAGTGGAAGGCTTCAATCCATCAGTGGCCATACCTAGGCTAGAGGGTTGAATCCATCAATGTCCATTCCTGGCCTCACATTTGGAGGCTCGTGAGAAAACTCAGGATAATTTTGATCAAAGTCATTCCAGGCCTTACTATTGGCCGTATGCCTTGGGATCCCACCATACATGTTCTTACCACTATGACATCTCATGTCGGCAGCTATCTTCCTCGATATGTACAATTTTTGCAAGCCCGATGTCAAAGGTAAGTAACGCAGGAGCTTATGAGGGATTTTTTTCCTTTTCCATCATTAAGTATGTATCTACACTCCCATATACTAGACATTGTTGTAGAATGGAATTATCTTTTCAATTAGTGCACTATCATGTTTGCTTGCATGTATGGTCTCATATCCTAAGCCTAAGTCACATAAGAATTTCTTGGCTTCATAGATTTACTTTGGAACCGAATTTCATTTAGGTAGAAGTTTTGACAGTACCCCCATTAGTATATTGAATGACTTATTGGTCCACTTTCCACTTACCTTCAAATGAAACATTGTAATCACGTATTTCAACAAAGTATACTTCTTTCAGCCTGGGTATAACTCACATTGTGTAGCCACCATTAGTTTTTCAATGTTTTGAATATCTTCCCATTTGTGCACCATCAATCACTTCACATGTATCAAATCCCCTCAATCATGATCCACGTAAGTGCCCATACAATAGTCTTCCATCATGTCAGGAAACTTATCCACATCCTATTTCTTATTGTCTGCCATTTTTATTATCACTCTTATCATCTAATACATGAGTTTGACACTCAGGAATAGCTTCCCTATGATACACCTATAATAACCTGTGATTTTTAAACCGGTTTTAATTAATTTAACTCGAATTTTGGAAAAATAATTTTTGGAATCTATTTCATTTTGGTATGAAAAAATTAGGGTTTTTAGATGTACAAATAAGATTTTAAGTGGAATTTAAATCGTAATTAAATTTGGGAAATTTTAACTTTTCGTATAAAAATCGGGGGAGGATCCGACCCAAGGAGGATAAAAATTAAAAAATTTAAAAATCAGACCGTCCGATTGAGATGAATTTTTTACACTAGCTCCAGTCACCGTTCTATACAACATATTAAAATTTCAGCTAATACCAACGATCCAATGATCCGTAATAGATTTTTCAGTGTTCGTGTTTGATTAGGACTAAACTCTTTTTGGTATATAAACATAAAGTGACGAGTTTAGGACTTTTAAAACACATTTTAGCCTCCTCAATAATAAGTAGCCTCCTCTAGTTTCATCTTCTATTATCTTCATAGCCCCATTTAAACTAAGATTTAAACTCAAGATTTGAAGGCTTATTTGGTGTTTTCTCGAGTTTGGGCTAGAATAAGTTTTGATTGTTTTCACACGAGAAATGCAGTGGTATGATCAGAATTTTAAGACAAAATCTTATGAGTTTCTTGTGATATTTTAAGGTACGGGGTTTACGCAATATTCTCCTTGAATCTCTCAAGAGTAATCATTTTGTTTCTCATTTATTTGTACACACATTGTTGATATCACGACATTCATTGGAATTTAAAATATTGATTCGATTTGAGTTATTGTATTTGTTGATGGGCATGGTGTCATGAAATTTTTATATGGCACAGAGAATGGCCACCCGCCAAAAGTCCAATAGCCAGGGTGAGGCTTTACGAAGCGTATTTGAGGTGAGGTGAGGCCTGGTGACCTATTAATGTGTTATTGAAAAATAAATTGGTATGATGCTTGGATGTCGCATTGGAGTTAAATTCAGATTCGTATTGTTGTATTTTATTCATTGTTATTTTTTTGAGAATCTATTCTTGTTGTATTATGTACTTCCCTGTATTTTTCTTTTAGTGCCAGGTTAACACGGATTTGGACGCTATGATTTTTGGAGGATTTTAGAGCACGGAGTTTGGAGGATGTTATTTTGTTATAGTTTGGCAATGTAATTTATTTGGAGAGCTTAGTATTATTTTCGAGTGAAATTTAATTGTAATTATTTCGGAGGTGTAAATTTTGGATTGGAGGTTATGTAATTTTGGATTAGTTATATTTATTTTGTGGAATATAGATCTATACTAATTGTTAAGGATTTAGTTTAGTTTTAATTGTAGTAGCGCCTCGTGTTTTACTTGGGGTGTTACAACACCCAATTCTTATAAGATTCCATTATCTCTTATCGGTGTTGATGTAAAAAACTAGATTGCTCTAATTATTCAATCACAGATAAATAAATAAGACAAAGATTTTTAAAGTGGTTCGGCTAGGAATAAAGCCTACGTCCACTGTTATGTTATTGCTGAGTGTTTGTGGAATTCTTGATTACAAGTTCTCTCAAGAAATTCCGGTCCCCTTGAATGAGGATGGTACATGGTATTTATAGCCTTTAGGCTGTACATGAAAGGTCCAATACATTAAATGATATACATATGAAAGGGTAATACATTTAATGCAGCGTGTGCGTCAAGAATATAATGAATAGTTGAACAGTTGTCCGTCTGGTAATTAATGATACGGCCGAGATGCAGTTCGGACCGCCTTAGTTGCTTGTTGATCAAGAGTTTCTCAGAACATTAGAGTACCTCGGTGCTATAGAGTTCCTCGGTGTGTTAAAGTTCCTCGGTATGATAGAGTTCCTCGGCATATTCTCGTTGCTCGGAAAGAAGCATGGCTGGTCGGGAAATGATCTTCCTCGCTGCTATTGTGCCATGTAGATTGACACGTGTCTTCATCTTATTCGTCCACATCAGCACATTAATTTTGGTATCAACAGAAGCCCCCAATGTTTCATATTTTGAACTTTGAAGAGTATGGAACATTCTTTCTCGGTATATGGCAATATTAAATGTACTTCCCGGGTTTCAGGAACATTGTATTCAAATTTCCTTCTTATTTCGCAGTTTCCGCCTTTTTGATAAGCGCTTTGATATTCGTGCAAATTTTGTCCTTTTAGCCGCCGGAAGTTTAGTAGTTTCTTTTTGGTAATCATTTCTTTCGCCGCTTCCCAATGCAAAGTATTTAAACTTCTTTGGTAACCATACCGTCGTCTACGTTTTTCATTCTCTGCATTCAAGCTTTCTCTTCTCTTCTTCTCTTGTGCGTTCATCCTTGTTTCCGTTCGTTGTCAACACATCTCCTTTCTTTCTGTAAGATCTTCTTTCTTTCTTCTGTATCTCTTTTATTCAATATGTTTTATATTGTGGAGTCTATTGAGAAATTCCGTTCTGATTTTTCCATTCCTTCGTGGGTAACTCTAGAGGTTCTTTCTAAGCCTTTAGATTATTTTCGATTGGCTGAGGGACATTGGTTCCCCAGTCTTTTTGTTGCTGAATGCGGTTTTTCCTTTCCACTAAACCCATTATGTCTTGAGTTTTGTCAATATTTTGATCTTGTTCCTGCAAAAATAGCCCCCAATTCATGGAGAATAATTAACGGGGTGCACAAATTAAATCTAACTCTTGGGACTCGTATTGGGATCCCTGAAATTATGTTTTGTTATAAATGGGCTGTTCTAGATAATATTTATTATTTAAAAACTAGGTATTTGAATAGGGCTCTTGTAGTTAATCTCCCTGACTCAAATAGGGATTATTTTGAGCATGGGTTGGTCATAAAAAATTGGCAACATGCGCCTTTATCTGGGAATGAAGTATACAACGGTCCCAGATGCCCCCCATACGGCAATGGGATAGGTTTATTTTTCATTTTATTTTACTTATGAAATTATGCTTTCATCATGTTTGACAAAATGTATGGCTGATATTCCATTATGTATTTATTTGCAGTTGATAGCAAAAGAAAAACTCCAAAAGAGTCAAAAGTGAATATCAAGCATTTGAAACTTATCTGGAATTTGCATAAGACCATTGCTGACGAGCATATTAGATCTGCTTCATATTTACTACAGTATAAGAGTTACACAACCTCTTATACTGCTCGTCCTGTTGAACCAGCTTCAACACCAGAAAGTTCATCTTCAGATTCTCATATCCCCCTATCTCAGAGAATGGGCAAGAAAAGAGCTCCTCCTGCTCTATTTGGTGAAATTTCTTCTGCTGTTGGAGCCCAGAAAGGCAAAATTGATGTCCCAGAGGGGACTAAAAAAGTAGATGCTGGTTCCTCCAAAGTTGCCGAGAAGCCCCCAGTGGCCCCGAGCAAGAAAGATGCTCCTGCTGATGTAATTGCCATCTCTCCGACCAAGACTTCTTCCTTGGTTGATGCTGCTGACCGTCCTTTGAAGAGATTGAGGAAATCATCCTCAGTTAATCTTGCTGGAACTGCATCTTCTCTACCCGCTGGTGGTAGTAGTGTCTCAAAAATCATTCTTCCGAGTTCTTCAACGAGCTCAGTTATACCCGAGGTTCTCGGGGTTGATGAAAAAATTCCTAGGGATACACTGACATCCCTAGCTGCTCGTCATCTTTCTTCAGTAAATTTCTCATACCTTTGGTCTTTCTTTCTTTTTCTTGAATTCTTGTATTTGTGTTGACTCTATTGTTTTTCTTATCTTTCAGCTGGTGAACTGCTTCAATACCATCGTGAAGAAAGATCAAGTTATTAAAGCTTCCACTTCCTCGTCCGATGTTGACGATGCTTTGTTGGGTTTAACCCAATCTGTGAAGGAATCTCGCCAATAGTACATCGAGGAGAAAACTGTTTGGGAGAAAAAGTTGGCTGTGGCTGAGGCTGATAAGATGAGGATGGCTGAAGCCTCCAAGAATTTGGAGGAGAAAGTTAAAGTTTTGGAGGTTAAACATCAGGAATCTGATGATAAATTGAAGAAGGCAGAAGAAGAATTATCTACTCTGCGAGATATCAAGGTTAAGAAAGAGGAATTGGAGGTGAAGCTCTCCTCGAAGAAGTCGAGGAGAAAAGTTGCAATCAAGAAACATTTCAGCGTTGGTTGGGAGAAAGGATGGGAGAGAGGGATAGCTGCAATGACATCCCAATCCAATATGGGGAGTTGAAATACTTCCATGATGGTTGGGTAGCTGCTCTGCAAGAGCTAAAAGTACAAGACGATTCTGAGCTATTCCAACGGCATCTCCCTGGTCCTCCTCCACCAATTGTGGAAGAAGAAGGAGATGAACCTGCCTCAGATGAGTCTTCTATGGCTATGGGCGATCAAGTTTCTGCCTATCAACCCTCTGCCACCGAGGACATTTCTTCCATGCCTCCTCCTCCCGAGAAGATTCCTACCGATCAAGCTGTAGTTACCACCGAGCAACCGAGCTCCTCGTCCCAGCCTCCCGAGAAAGTCTTGGGAGACAAGGAAAAGGTGTGAAGTTGTTTGGTAGCATTTCTGTATTTCCTTGTAATCGAACAATGTAACTTTTTGATGATCTAATAAAAAATATCTTTGCTTATCTCTGTTGTTGATAACTTTTTTTTGTTGATTGTTGTCTTTTTCTTGTCATTAGTTTGTTGCTAGAATGGAATTGATCTCTTCACATGATACCGAGCTGATGCAGCAATGTCATCAATACTATAAGGTTGGTCATACAGATCTTAGTACATCGGAAATTGCTGATATCCTTGGTCATGGTGCTTCAGAGCAGGCTATTGAAGTTTATCAGTACTTGAAAGCTTTACTCGACCGAGCAGTGGCCAACAATGTCGCTTACTATGAGTTGATTGAAGAGCTTCATGGTTCCTTAGAGGATCTTCAAAATCAACACAACGAATCAATGGCTTCGTTGCATAAGGATTATGAAAATAGATACCAGCAGCTCTCTTCAGAAACAGGCCACAAGAAGATCATTGCTGGGTATGACGTTAGGGAGAGGACCCTAAAAGGTAAAGTTGAAGCCTGTAGACAAATTGCCGAGATCCTGGAACAAGAAAATAATAATTTGCAGAAAAAATTAGCTCAATATGAATCTGCTGCTTCATCTTCTACTGCATTAATACCAGTTACTGATGAAGGCTTCTCGTTCTTAGAGGTCGAAAATGCCAAACTGAGGCAAGAGCTGGAGGACTTAAGAAGATCTGCCATTTCTGGAACTGCTCGGGGACGAGGAAGAGGTTCTCGGGGGCGAGGAAGAGTCAGCCAAAATGTTGAAGAGGCTCGCACTCAGTCTACTCTGGAAACTCAAGCATTCCAGTTGAAAGTAAAAGACCGTGCTCTGACTGAAATGTCCAATAAAAATCTGTCTCTGGAAGATCAGCTGGCATCAATGAAATATGCCTTGCATAACAAGGATATCTTTGCCAAAAGCCTTCATGAACAATTGGATAGATTAACCTTCCAATTCCATAAACAGCCAAGGGAATTCTGGATGGCAGGATATAATGAAGCTCTCGTTCATCTGGACGCTCGCATTGAACATGCTAATAATGAAGGTTACAATCAAGGATGGTTAAATGCATTGGGTGTATTAAAGTTGGAGCAAGGGCATTTTTTATGGGACTATCATGCTCCATCATTATTAGACTTGCCTGTACCACCTTTCAAATTGGATATGGCATGGATCCCAGCTCGTTCCATTCCTCGCAGCCTAATTTCAAAATACCTTGGTGATTATAGCCTTCATTCCCAAGTTGAATTATCTCGTCCTGAGCATCTTTTGGATACACCTTCTGTTATGAACGTCAGAATGCTCAGAGATGTTAATTTCATCAATTCTCCCCTTTGCCTAGAAGACCCTCCTGCCGGCGAGGAACCTGTCTCTAAAGCACAGGGCAAAAAACCAATAGAATAGTAATATTCATGTAACAATTTAGTACCTTCTTGTAATTTGTAATTTATTCTAGATTAATGAAAAGATTTTCATTTTCCGTTTGCCAATTTTGTTAGTCTTGTGTTTATCAAACACATTTATATTTGTACATATGTATCTGTTAAAAAGATAACAATAATATTGTTCATTAAGCAACTTAATAAAAAGTTACAAGTATTAGTAATGTTTCTCGATCACTTAATAATAAAGTAATGAGTAAAAATATTCAAACTGTTTCCAACCAACCAAGGTGGATGAATAATGTTTGTCGACCAATTACAGTTGATGGGTTTTTATCCCTGATCAGCTATAATTGGTTCAATTATAAAAATGCGTCCGACCAACTAAGATCAATAATTTGTCTTCGCCGACCAACTACAGTTATTGGGTTTTTATCCCCGACCAACTATACTTGGTGTATTTTTTGAACATTTTGTTCTTCAAAGAACTCATTGTAATAATATTACCTCCCGACCAACATAAGTTGTAATATGAGAGTATATTTTTATCTTACCAACCGTAGTTGATCATGCTGGTGTACAGTTTCTGGCTCCTTAAAGCTTTTGGCTCCTTAGAGCATTTTTTGGCTCCTTAGAGCATGTCCTCCTAACCAAAGGAGGTTGGCTACTTATAGCACTTTTGCTCCTTAGAGAATGTCCTCCTAACCAAAGGAGGTTGGCTACTTATAGCACTTTTGCTCCGTAGAGCTGTCCTCCTAACCAAAGGAGGTTGGCTACTTATAGCACTTTTGCTCCGTAGAGCTGTCCTCCTAACCAAAGGAGGTTGGCTCCTTAGAGCACTTTTGCTCCGTAGAGCTGTCCTCCTAACCAAAGGAGGTTGGCTCCTTAGAGCACTTTTGCTCCGTAGAGCTGTCCTCCTAACCAAAGGAGGTTGGCTCCTTAGAGCACTTTTGTTGTGTAGTGTATTACACTAGTATTCCCCGAAAAACTTTCAACCAGAAAGAAAATGGCGAAACATCTTCGTTTTATTCATAATGAAAGAAATGCTTTACATTTGACATCACTGATAATACTTGCGCAGGTGTTCAGCATTCCATGCGTTCTTAAATTCCTCTCCTTCTAGAGTTGCTATTCTGTAAGTTCCTGGTCGAACAACCTCTGTAACTCGGTAAGGTCCATGCCAGTTTGCTTCCAGTTTATTCTGCTTCTGGATGACCTTCTTTAGCACATAATCCCCCTCTTTTAAATCACATTTCTTTACCCTTTTGTTGTAAAACAGAGCTGTTCGTTGTTGATAAGCAGCATTCCTAATGGTTGCCTCTTCTCTGACTTCCTCGAGCATATCCAAATCCATCCTTCTCATCAGATCACTGATCGAAGAATTGAAATTTAACACCCTGTGTGTTGGTAGGCCCAACTCGGCAGGTATCACAGCCTCACTTCCAAATGCTAGCATATATGGTGATTCACCCGTTGCTGCTCGGGGAGTTGTTCGGTAAGCCCACAAAACTGACTGTAGCTCATTAATCCAATTTGCTTTAGCGTCACTTAACCTCTTCTTCAACCCATTTAGTAATGTTCTGTTCGTCACTTCAGTCTGCCCATTGCTTTGGGGATGGCCTGGTGCTGAATGAAACTTTAAGACGTTTGACTGATGACAATAGGCAGCAAATTCTTCATTATCAAATTGCGTTCCATGGTCTGTGATGAAAGCGTGGGGGAGACCATACCGACAAATGATATTCTTCCATATGAACTGATACACCTTCTCGTACGTCATATCAATTAGTGGTTCAGCTTCCACCCACTTAGTAAAATAGTCTACTGCCACGACGAGATACTTGAACCTTCCTCGGGTCGTCGGCAGTGGTCCAACCAGATCAATCCCCCACATGGCAAATGGCCAAGGTGATGTTATGGGTGTCAACAATGCCTGTGGAGTTCTTCGGATGGAAGAAAAACGTTGGCACTTGTCACACTTCTTAGCATAGGCTATACAATCAGCTCTCATCGTCGGCCAGTAGTATCCCTGTGTCATCACCCTTTGCAGAAGAGTCCGACCTGCTACATGAGCTCCACAAGATCCTTCATGGATTTCTTCAATCAATTCTTTGACTTCTGATGGATGCACACATCTCTGCAAACCTGCCATAATGCCTCGTCTATACAAAACACCATTAGTTAACACATACCGAGCAACTTTATACTTCAATTTCTTGGCAGCTAGTTTGTCCTCCGGTAGCACTCCTTCTTCAATGTATGCTCTGATAGGATCCATCCAAGACGGTCCTAAATCAAGGGTAATAATCTTCACTGTCAGATCTTCTTCTATGCTCCGACTTTCTAATACTTCAATTGGTATTGTTCTTCGCAGCTCGGTGCGCGTAGCTGACGCTAGTCGGGCCAATGCGTCTGCTCTAGCATTCTCCATTCTCGGTATCCTTACCAATTGAATAGCATCAAATTCTGTTAATAACTCCATCACTTTTGCATGGTACTTCACCATTAACTCTCCCTTCACTGCATATATTCCCATCATTTGATTCACAATTAATTGAGAATCACTGAAAATAATTACTTGTCGTGCCTCCATAACTTTCGCCAAATGAAAACCTGTTATCATAGCCTCATATTCAGCCTCATTATTGGAAGCTTTGAATTGGAATCTCAAGGCATACTCCATGTCAATATCGTCTGGAGAGTTTAAAACAATCCCTGCTCCACAACCAGCCGTGCAAGATGATCCATCTACATATAATCTCCATGTATGTAACTCGTCTTCAAATTTCTTATCTGTTAGAGTTCCTCGGTGAAATATCATCTGTTTTCTTTCATCATCCCCGGTTATCCTTCGTTCCTCGTCGGTCATTTGTTCGCGCCCCTCTACCAACCGGAGTTGGTCGGGGTTTGAATATGATGATTTTTCTACATCCACAAGTCCTTTTACCAACCTTGGTTGGTTTGGATCTGTGTCTGTTGATCCTGTATCGTCCACAGGTAGGTCAGCAAGCACCTTTTGCTCCTCGGGGGTATCAGGGTATGTGAACTCTGCTATAAAATCTGCCACGGCTTGCCCTTTCAACGATGATCTGGGTTCATACACAATATCATATTCACCGAGCTCTATTGCCCAGTACATCAATCTTCCTGATTTTTCTAGCTTGTGAAGGGCTTGTCTTAACGGCATGTCGGTATACACAATGATGGTATGGGCCTGGAAGTATGACCTCATTCTTCTACTTGCTTCAATTAATGCCAGTGCCAATTTTTCCAGCTTTGGGTATCTGATTTCCGCACCTCGGAAGGCCTTGCTTGTGTAATAAATTGGCTTCTGGACTCCATTCTCCAATCTGATCAACGCCGAGCTAACTGCATTTTCTGATACTGCCAAATACAAGTACAGCTTCTCTCCAGTTATTGGCCTAGACAACAATGGTGGGGCTCCCAAATACTTCTTCAAATCTTGAAAGGCTTTCTCACATTCATCAGTCCACTCAAAACTTTTTCGTAGTGTTTTGAAGAATGGGAGGCATTTATCAGTTGCTCGGGATACAAATCTGTTGAGTGCTGCAACTCGTCCGGTAAGACTCTGCACTTCTTTCTTCGTCGTCGGGGATCGCAGCCCTAAAAGAGCCTTGATCTTTTCTAGATTTGTCTCAATACCTCGTTGGTTGACGATGTATCCAAGGAACATTCCTTCTCGTACTCCAAAGGTACATTTCGTCGGGTTAAGCTTCATCTGGTATTTATCCAGTTGATCAAAAGTTTGACTCAAGTCAACCAAATGATCTGCAGCTCTCTTGCTTTTGGTGAGCATGTCGTCGACATAGACCTCCATATTACGGCTGATTTGTTCGGTGAACACCTTGTTCATCAACCGCTGATATGTTGCACCTGCATTTTTTAAACCAAAAGGCATAACATTATAACAATAAGTTCCCCTTGGGGTAATAAAAGAAGTACTTTCCCTGTCTTCAGGTTTCATTTTGATTTGGTTGTAGCCAGAATAAGCATCCATAAAGCTGAGTAGCTCGTGTCCCGAGGTAGCATCCACTAGTTGATCAATTCTGGGCAATGGAAAATGATCTTTTGGACATGCCTTGTTGAGATCAGTAAAATCAACACACATTCTCCATTTGTTGTTCTTCTTCTTTACCATCACCACATTCGCCAACCAATCTGGATATTTCACATCTTCAATGAATTGGGCTTTCTGGAGTTTCTCGACCTCCTCTTGTATGGCCTGGTTCTTCTCGGGACTAAACACTCTTCTTCTTTGCTTCACAGGCTTGATCTCCTTATTCACATTGAGTTCATGACATAAGAAGTTTGGATCTATTCCTGGCATGTCTTCATGACTCCAAGCAAAAGTATTCTTCCTGTTTCTCAAGAAAGTTATCAACTCCCGTTTTATTGAAAAATCCAACAACGATCCTATCTGAGTTATTCGTTCAGGATGCTCGTCGTCCAGGATAACAATTTCTGTAGATTCCACAACCTGCCCTTTTACGAGTTGAGATTCATCCCTAGGGTCAAGAGTTTCAATTTCTGTGCCTTCCTCCACTTGGTAAGTAGTAGTCTTTTTCTTTGATTCTTCAAGTTCCTCTTGCTCGGCAGACGAATAATAGCATTCCCGAGCTAATTTTTGATCACCTTTCATAATTCCTACTCCAAAATTCGTTGGGAATTTCAAACACTGATGTACTGTAGATGGAACTGCTTCGAACTTCTTCAATCCAACTCTTCCCATGATGATGTTGTAGGCGGACTGCACATTCTTATCCATCACAAAAAAGCGTATTCTTTCTGTTCGACAAGCAGGCCAAGTTCCAATGAGTATATCCAACTTGATCGTCCCAAGTGGAAAAACTTTCTCGCCAGCAAAACCCAGAAGGGGTCTGTGATAAGGTTCTAATTGAGATAATTTTAAATTCAAGCTATCAAAGCATGAATAGTACATGATGTCTGCCGAACTACCATTGTCTACTAACACCCTTGAAATGACCACATCCTTCATCCTCATTTTGATCACCAGAGGATCATCATGAGGGTAGAGAACACCTGCCAGGTCATTTTTTGAAAAACCAATCACTAGCTTCTCTTTGTTTACCTTCCTCGGACGATCATCCTCAGCCAGGTTTATTCGCTGAATGTATGAACAAGCTTGAGCCTCTCCGAGATAAGCTTTTCTTTCTGCAGTAAGGTCTCCTCCTCCTGCATCTCCTCCTGTAATAACATTACAATCAAATGACCCAAAATGTATGGAAAATACCTCTCGTTCGGGTTTCCTTGGCTTTTTGGGAAGATCGGGGTCATCATCTGGATCCTCTTCATGGTCCCTCCTCTTTTTCTCCTCTGTACGACGAGGAGATCTAGATCTCTCTCTAGTTCTATCATCATTCTTCCTCTCACTCCTGCGATCTACGTACTTTGATAATTTTCCTCTTCGGATGAGTGTTTCAATCTCGTTCTGAAGGGCTATACAATTTTTGGTCATATGGCCATGATCTTTGTGAAACTCGCAATATTTGGCCTTATTCCTCAGGTCGGGATCTGTCTTCAGTTTCTCTGGCCACTTGATTTCCACGTTATTCCTGATTTCTTCCAAAACATGATTAATACCCACTTTCAATGGAGTATAATTATCTTACTTCTTTAGGGCTTCCAACTTCATCCTGTTATTCTTGGAATGTTTGTCACCACCATTACTTTTCTGATCTTTCTTCTTAGAATTGTCGATCTCCACTTTAACTTCTTTATCCATATTCTTCTTCGCAGCCATAGCCTCCTCGGCATTCATGATTTTGGCCGCCTTTGCCATCAACTCCGACATATTTTTAGGTGGATCTTTGGCCAACGTGTAATACAGCTTGTTAGGCAGCAAACCACTCATCAGAGCAGTGATTGCTGTCTTTTCTTCATAATCTATGACTTCCAACTTTTTGTTATTGAAACGAGTTATGTAATCTCTAGTACTTTCACCTGATTTTTGTCTAACACTTAGCAAGTGTGCTACTCGCTTTACCGGCTTTGCTCCAAAACAAAAATTGCCAATAAACAGCTCGGCTAACTGAACAAAAGTTGAAATCTTACCCCGAGGAAGATTATTGTACCATATCTGTGCAGATCCGGTAAGGGTTCCCGAGAATGCTCTACACCTCATCTCGTCGGGGACAGCGTAGATATCTGCAGCAGCTTGGTATTGTTCTATATGAAGTACGGAATCTGTCTTTCCATCGTACTTGGGAGTCACTACGGGTGCTTTGAATTTCGACGGTGTAGGGAAATCCACAATGGCTTGCACAAAAGGTGTTCCTTGAACAAAAGTTCTCTGTAAGGGGTTCCTCGCCTTAGCCATTTCTCCCAGTCTATCCTCCAACCGTTGAATGGAACCTTTCCATGCTTCATTCCCTTCCTCGGGCCGCTTAGTCCGAGCAATTGATTGCTCTGACGTAGCTTCCTGAGATTTATCTCGACGAGTGGTTGGTCGTGATTGCGCAGATCCTTCTCTCAAACCTGGTGGTGGTCGAAAACTTCTTGATGGAGCCCTAGGTGGACTCATGTTCCTCCTTGGTCCTAACCGACTGAAAGGAGACACTCTGCTTAACCTTTCCAAAGCACTAGTTCTCTCCGGAGAGAGAGTGATACGTTGATCTGTATCCGTAGCCCGTATCGATGAAGTTCGCCCAGGTTGATAAGAAGAATCATTAGACTCCTCATTGCGGTATGACCCAGTACGTCTAGATTGCGATCGCCTATGATCACTCCTTTGCCCTGAATAGGTAGGTGCAGCGCCCTGAAGAGTTTGAATGAGTTGCCTCATAGATTCTTGCATGGCGGTTTGTCCTTGAGCCAGATTCGTCATAATTCCAGCCAGATCTGGGGATGCAGATGGATTTGGAAGATTTCCAGTATTTCCAACATTTCGATTACTGGATTCTGGATTATCTGCCATTGGTGATAAATGATTTTTATGAAAAACGATAATAACAGTCGTTTCCCACAGACGGCGCCAATCTGTTGATGTAAAAAACTAGATTGCTCTAATTATTCAATCACAGATAAATAAATAAGACAAAGATTTTTAAAGTGGTTCGGCTAGGAATAAATCCTACGTCCACTGTTATGTTATTGCTGAGTGTTTGTGGAATTCTTGATTACAAGTTCTCTCAAGAAATTCCGGTCCCCTTGAATGAGGATGGTACATGGTATTTATAGCCTTTAGGCTGTACATGAAAGGTCCAATACATTAAATGATATACATATGAAAGGGTAATACATTTAATGCAGCGTGTGCGTCAAGAATATAATGAATAGTTGAACAGTTGTCCGTCTGGTAATTAATGATACGGCCGAGATGCAGTTCGGACCGCCTTAGTTGCTTGTTGATCAAGAGTTTCTCAGAACATTAGAGTACCTCGGTGCTATAGAGTTCCTCGGTGTGTTAAAGTTCCTCGGTATGATAGAGTTCCTCGGTGTATTCTCGTTGCTCGGAAAGAAGCATGGCTGGTCGGGAAATGATCTTCCTCGCTGCTATTGTGCCATGTAGATTGACACGTGTCTTCATCTTATTCGTCCACATCAGCACATTAATTTTGGTATCAACAATCGGATTAAATTAATTTTTATCACTTCACCACTATGCCAATATCGATTCATACATTCATTATACAGACACAAGATACTACCATTATTGCTCGTTTTAGCCATTACAAGTTCAACAAAAGCGCTCGCCCCGTCATAATATTGCTTAGTTGATCTCTTCTTAAGTTTCATCGAACTCTTGTCCTCGGTTTCTATTGTACCACCAATTAATAAATTATTTAACTACTATTAATTGTTTCACTACATTATTGTATGGACTAAAACACATAAAAGTCCATTATAGATACGATTCAATAATGTTATGCTATATCCCGGCAATGATGATTAAAAAGCGGATTATAAGATACCATTTAAATAGAAAATTACACATAAAGTCAATAATGTGATTCTATATCTCGATAATGATAACTATATCACGATAACTAATATTTCTTACTCATTTTACTTATTTCAAATGGCTTATTAAAACAATCTAAACTTACATATTGTTCCTTAAATGTCAGGAGTTGTAATTAATTACTGAAATGCTATCGAGAACAAGTAATTTGTTGATTTTTTACTAATAGTAATGCTTATTTAAGGTTATACTATGTCAAACTAAGGTTACCCAAGGTTGTATTGTGCCAAACTAAAGCTTACCTAAGGTTATACTGTATCAAACTAAAGCTCAGTAATTTGGACACATATAAGAATCTCTAAGAAAAATAATAAACACAAACTAAACTAACCAATGCCCAAAGGTTGTGAAAACATTACACGCCCAATTTTCAACGCACTCACTAATTTAGACAAATTAAACAAACCGAAACTATTCTACTCAAAAAATAACCCACTCTAACCTAACAAATACTTCCAATAAAAAAATAACATATTATTTTATGTTTTTCAATGAAACAAAAGGAACAACATTTGCAATTAAAGAAAAAATAGGTGGTTACCATTATCAAACTCATAAAAAAAATGTAATCAATATCACCTTCGACTATATAGAAATAACATTCAGATCAACTAACAAATTACAAAAATATCTTGATTTGGGAGCTTTGTTCGGTTCCCAGACAAGGTAGATACGAAAGCTTTCGGAAGATGTTAAATCAAAGGGAATCTCGAAATACCCCTAGTTAGGGGTAGGTAGTTAGGGGATTTGAAATAACAACTCAAATCGTCCTTGCTTCAGCCAAGTATTGTCGGCAAGTCAGCCAAATGCGTTACAGAAAATGATGAAAATTAACCCAAAAACAGACTCCGATTGGAAATGTTAGATAAAACTCTGATTGGATAATATTCTTTCATTTTTGTTTAGAATAGGGGTAAGTATTTTTTATCGATGGTCAAGTATCGAAGGGAGGGAATCTAAACAGAGATAAGTGAGATGGAATTCAGAAATGAGTGGGAAAGAACCATGGTTGATGAATGGGAGAAGATAGAAAGGGTTCGTGGGTGGTTTTTCTAATGGGGTCCATTTATTTATGTGAGAGTTTTAGGGGGAAATAATTTTTTGGCTGGAGAGAAAGGGGGAGATAAATATCAGACTTGTGTTTTTGTAAGTTAACTAAAATAGATATCGCATCATGGTATTCATGAAGCTGAAAGTATATACCATTTCGAAACGTGACACATATGTCACCAAAATTAAGGGATAATTATGCTACATCCAAAACATGTCATCGAAAGTAGAGGTCATTTCACGACATTACACACATGTCACCAAAAGTAAGGGATAATTCTGCGACATGCAAAACATGTCGCCGAAAGTAGGGAACCAAATTCGCGACATCAATTGGATGATGGCAAAAGTAAATGACATTGGAGGGAAAACATTTAGCGTCGATCCGACCAAAATAACACATTGTCTCGATGAAAAAATATATGTGCCTTCAAAAATATGCCCTTTAGTAGCACGAAAACCTGATGTCTTTAAAACATGTTGCGAATTTTTCTCTTTCTTATGGTGTATTATAATATAATGAATAATCAAATAAAAATACTCAGGTAAAATGACGTAAATCTATATCCTAACTGTTGGTGGAGTTGTTTAATTATTTATTACTGATATTACTAAGCATGCATTTCCTCTATTTCAACATTAAATTGAAAATGTAACATCATATATATATATATATATATATATATATATATATATATATATACATATTCAATCTTGCGTCATTAAATCCAAAAAGCTTAATAAGGATTTTCCTATGCCTAAAATGTTTGCTCAATTTCTAAAGAATATTAGTAATAATCTTATTAGGAATATGAGATGGATGTTAAAGAATATGATAGGCTTAACTAGAAACACTCCTAGAAATAAATTGAAGTTTTGGTTCCTCAAAATAAAATTAGTAAAAAGGAAGTTGTGTTTGTTCTTCTTAGGGATCCGGGGGATGATTCACTCATCGCTATGTAGGTGATAGATTGCTTAGGATACATTGTTGGGGTTTTATTCTTAAAACCATATATGACGTTTGATTTTCAGTAAAGATGTGTGAGTTCATTTTGAAACAACAAGCATGGTTGCAAGAATTATTATATTTATGACGAAATATATTGTATATATGTCAATTAATTGAACTTCGCTAGAACTCTCATAAGTTGGGTACAGCTTGATCATAGGAGATCATAGTTTCAGTTCTAGTTCAAATGAATAAGTTCATAGACTAGATGGGACACGGAATCCTATTGTCATAGCTACACGTGTAATCCAATTAGTTTATCTCAAACTAAGGGAACCTTTGTGGTCGTTTGAGAATAAGTTTAATAGTTCAAAATAGGATTATGAGTGTTACATTCATAAATGTATTGAACAAGACCATCCATGAGATTTAAGTCTAAGGGTTGTCTTTATTAGACTAGGGAAATCTCATACCACTTCAAATGGTGAAAAAATTCTTAATCTCATGTTTCATGAGGAATGGAATTCTTGAAGTATTGTTTTTGGATTGCTAAGGGTGCATTTTAATATATATTGGATCAATAGATCACTACAAATTGGGACATCATTGTATGAATATGTCTAAATTCATATTTGTGACGAATCCCCGTCAAAGAGATATCTTGGATTATTATACCCCTTGAGTGACTTATATGTCTTGTTTGTACACATTAAACCCGTTTGGTGGATTATTTTATAATTCGATGGAGTAGAAATTAAGATAAGTATTAGAATTAAGTGAAAAATCCCTTTTTGCGTGTCTTTCAAATCAAAGAAATTTATTACCAAAAATTATCCAACTTTTAATTTGCACCAAACCAAGTTGTGAAAAATATAATTCTTACATTAAACCAATTTTATCTTGATTAATCCTAAACATGCATCTAGTGATTAAAGAAAGTAAAATAAAGTAAAGAATACTCACAATGCCGGATGTACGAGGAAAAAACCTAAAACTGAAAAACAACCTCGGACGGCCTAAGCCTGACAATTACTATGAACAATGGTTTTACAAAGATAGATTAGCCTTACTCAATGACTCGATCCCCATGGGTCTTAACGCTCCTTCTGATCTTCAATAGTTCTTCAATAGTGCCCACACATAAATTTCATCTTCGACGATACCTGTCCACAACACACGCGTCCATGTATGTCTCGGTGTCCATCGATTGTCTTTGATTCGTCTACAATGTCGAACAAGAAGTCCTTCTCTCTTCATCATCGCAAAACCCTGATGTTCAATGATATAACAGACAAACTTGGTGAAACAATATCATATAAGCATATAAGGATGATAACTCGGATCTTTGCAAACTCTAAGGATACGTTTAATCTTTTAAACCTTAGAAACATGTGCCAAATTCGTACTGGATGGTATACTATTTTTCCAGAATTCACACTTACGAAACTCTGACGCAAACACGCTTTAAATAACAATTAAGCGCTGCCTCGAAAAACATGTGGTTCAAAGGACAAGGCCACGTCATTCGCGCGACATAGGCATCTTGTTCGAATGAGAGCTTATGTCATTTGAACGACAGGGCGAAAGTTGAACTTTTTGACTTTCTGAAAAAAATGTCTCTTTTAAAAGAGATCCAAATTAGTCAAACTGTATTTCGAGCTTATCAGAATAAAACGTAGTGTAAACACTTCAAACACTTTTAAAAACATTTTAAAATATATTTTTTTATAAAAATACATCCTTAACTTTTATAAAAATAATTCCGAGCACCATTCATTATACGCATTCATACCTGAGTGATCTCGAAATGCAATTAACTTGAAGACGAGTAAACTTGCACCAATTAAACTTCGGCATGATTAATTCTTTGAATCTTTGCCGCAACGTCTTTTATTTTCTTCAATACCTCATAGACCAAGTGGGATCGTGACAAAATAAAATCTCCCTATGACATATTACAAATACAATTTTGTTCACGAAATCATGTCAAAATAATATAGGGACTCAAACTGAAATTTATGTCCTAACAAATCTCCCCCTTGGACTATTTTGGGACAAAACTAAACCAGTGAAATGCCTTAGTCGGGCCATCAAGCTGTATGACGCCTAAATCCCATCCCATAAACCCCAAATCAAAAATTACAGGACACGGACTAGAATATGTAGCACCGGCAAGCATGAACTGTCTGAATGTGATGTAGACTTAGAATCTCGAAAACTGAAGCATACCTACACACATGAAGCAGACAAATAAATACCCAGTGAAGTATGGAGGAACAAATGAAACCAATATATATATCCAAATGATACCAAACAACAATAGATACCAATATGAATAATCTCTGAAAAAATCATTTGTTAAACAATTTGAGCAAAATACTGATACCAATGGGTACTACCAATATGAGATACCAATTTGTAAACATATGTAAACCAAAACATGCTCAAATCTCCCCCTACATCACATACATCTCTCCCCCTTTTTGTCTTGGATAGAAAATTCGGTGAAAAGATAAACCAATCAAAGTATCTAGCATACGAATATACCAATTTGAATCAATTTGAAATCGCTAGATAATCATGAAACAGCCAGCTAAATATGAGCAATAGATAACAAATCTGTAGCTAGTAAACCAATGAATCACACAAAAAATATAGAAAATTAATCAGGTGTGATAAACGGACTATATGCAAAAATTCAATTTGGAACCAATATAATCTCCATATAAACCAGTCAGTCCAGAAACACTTCCAGCAGTAACAAAAAAATCACCAAAATAAACCAATGGACTGCAAACCAATCAGAAGTAAGAAATCAGCTTGTCGTTCGAACGAACCAGGGACGTCGCTCAAACGAAATGAGGACATTTCTCGAATGAAGTATAGAGGTCGTTCGCACGACATGGATATGTCGTTTGAACGACTTCTCGCGACCTGCAAAAATTTCTCAGATTCCCAGAAATATTATATTAAATTTCCTAGTGAAAAAATTTCCACAAAAAAAATTCGAGGATGGGCCTAACAGAAGCAAAACAGTGTTAAAATAGTAGGCTTTTAACACAAACCACAAAAACTCATAAAAACTAATAATGTGAGTTACATGCAAACATAGTACTGATGTGCTCAAACATGGATACGAAATGAATGGGCGTGAAACTATAACAAATGAGTCACAATTCCAACACATCGAAATGATCAAGAAGCTCTAATTGATAGCGATAAATCATCAAACTTTATGATAGCCATATGACAATAAAAGTGTGAGGTTAATGAACTAAACATACTACATGCACACAAATCCAGAATTTTGACGATTCTATAAATAATAGCGTCAAATTGCAATGTTTCAACATTAGGATTAATTGTGCAAACCCTTTTAAATTTTTAATCCATACAAACTCCCTCAACAATATCATATTTTCTTTGGAATGAACAAAAATAATTTGGCCCTTTTTATAGCCTATTGCATTTTCTTTTGGGCTCTTTTAAACGGTGGATTTCACGGCGAGTTAATTTTGAAATCTCGCATCCCTTTCCCATGAATCACTCAACATTTTTTCAATTCAAACCCTCACGGTAAACGGTTCTTACATGCACACTTCTCCTTAAGTCTACTTACGCATAGATGACAAAATTAAGATAAAAATGCCTCAACAAATTCAAATATGCAAGAGAAGTCAGACATCCATATAAACTCGTGCATGTGTGCAATGTTGGCATATATACAAAGTCAAATCAAAATTCATATCAACTTCGAAACAACCCCATATAATTAATGGTTAAGATCATTCTAAGTATCGATAATAATGACCAAATGTCCTATCCACATGGATATGAAACTATTGGGGGGGGGGTCTCCAAGCACACCAATATGCCACATCAAACATGTAAACTCAAAAACAAAAACCTAAAATCTTTTTGGCTTTTCAAAAGTTTTATTAAAAACAAAATCTTTTTTTATTTTTCAATAGGACTCAAACAAGTGAAAACTAAAATACAAAGAGATAAACATGTCATAACACTAGAAAATTATAAACATGATGCAAGGGATAGCGTATGACAAAACATGTAAGCTACTAACCATGAGAAATAGCAAGAGATGAATCATGTGCATGCATGTGAGAATCAACCAATGAAGCATTTAGCATCTCCAAAACAGATTTCCTAACCCAAATAGGTGTATACCTAACAAAACGGGTTTTGGGAACCAATGGGACACTACATTTAATCTTCTTAGGGTCTTTTCTAAGATCAAAATGAAAAGTCCTAAGGTGACCTTTCCTACCACAATGCAAACATGTGAAAACACAACGAGGAAAAAGACCTTTAGGTTGACCTTTTCTAATACCCTCAGATGTGGTTGACGCTTTAAAACACACTATGGTTTTGGCTTTTACATTCAAACCACTAGAATAAGATTAGCCGCTACCATCACTACTCGAGTCATTTAAATTATTTTTTAACTTCAAAACTTTCGACTCAAGCAAACGATTAGACTCCTCAAACTTTCGGGACTCTTTCTTTAAATTTTCAATTACCCCTAGAAGGTTATCTCGCTCCCCCTCAATGTGAGCAAACTTATCCCTAAGAGCCTTTTCTTGTGCCACAAAATCATTAATAGAATTATTTTCCTCAACGACACAAACTCTAGAATTTTTTAAATCCTCTAACTCTTTTTCTAAAACGAGGACTCTATCATCACTCTCCTTTCTGCCCAATTTTAATATAGTAAAATCTTTAAACAAGGAACTAAACTTCTCACGACAAATATCTCTTTGAATTCTAAAATTTTGCAAATATTCAATCCTATTTTTGAAACCATAATTTTCTTTCTCCAAAACTTCAATACGTTTTGCAAACTTTAAATTCAAACGATGTAAATCGTCAAAGCTTAGAGACTCCATCGAGAGAAAACAAACACATGAGAGATAAACAAACACACGGTATCACAAAACAAATAAATTATGTTTTCTAACTCTGATACCAATTTGAAAAAATCCCTTTTTGCGTGTGTTTCAAATCAAACCAATTTATTACCAAAAATTATCCAACTTTTAATTTGCACCAAACCAAGTTGTGAAAAACCCAATTCTTACTTTAAACCAATTTTATCTTGATTAATCTTAAACATGCATATAGTGATTAAATCAAGTAAAATAAAGTAAAGAATACTCACAACGCCGGATGTACAAGGAAAAGGCCAAAACGGGAAAATAACCTCGGACTGCCCAAGCCAGACAATCACTATGAATAATGGTTTACAAAGACAGATTAGCCTTACTTAATGACTCAATCCCCACGGGTCTTGATGCTCCTTATGGTCTTCAACCTTTCTTCAATAATGCCCATGCAGACATTTCATCTTCCACAATACCTGTCCACAATACACGTGTCCACGTATATCTCGGTGTCCACCAACTGGCTTTGATTCGTCTACGATGTCAAACAAGAAGTCCTTTTCTTTTGTTCAACACAAAACCATGATGTTCAATGATAGAACAGACAAACTTGGTGCAGCAAGATCACGTAAGCATATAAGAACGATAACTCGGATCTTTACAAACTCTAAGGATGTGTTTAATCTTTTAAACATTAGAAAACATGTGCCAAACTCGTACTGGATGGTATACTATTTTTCCAGAATGCACACTTATGAAACTCTGATGCAAACACGCTTTAAATAACAATTAAGTGCCGCCTCAAAAAATGTGTCATTCGAACGACAAGGCCACGTCGTTCATGCGACATAGGCATCTCGTTCGAACAATACTTATGTCGTTTGAACGACAGGGTAAAAGTTTGACTTTTTGACTTTCTAAATAAAACGTATCTTTCAAAAGAGATCCAAATTAGTCAAACTCTATTTCGAACGTATCAGAATAAAACGTAGTGTAAACACTTTTAAAAACATTTTAAAATATTTTTCTTTATAAAAATACATCCTTATCTTTTATAAAAACACTTTCGAGCACCATTAATTATACGCATTCATACCTGAGTGATCTCGAAATGCAATTAACTTAAAGACGAGTAAACTTGAACCAATTAAACTTCGGCGTGATTAATTCTTTGAAGCTTTGCCACAAAGTCTTCAATTTTCATCAATACGTCCTTGACCAAGTGGGATCTTGACAAAATAAAATCTCCCTATGACATATTACAAACACAGTTTTGTTCACGGAATTAAAAGTCAAAACAATACAGGGACTCAATTGGAAATTTATGTCCTAACATTAAGGAATTTATTAGACGTTGGGTTAAGCTATTAACAATAAATTGATTTTCCCAAGCGGGTATCGAACACTTGCCATGTGGAATCACATTATGTGCCATAATCAACTTTCTAAATAAGACCTTTCAATTCTAGTAATTTTGAGATAGTTAAATTTGAGTGCAATCATGATTATTTATGGGATTTAACCATGAATAAAGAAAGGAAGTAAATTATTTTAAATGTAATTTGTATTTATGAGCATTAATTTGGAAGCCAATTTAATCATTAGGCTTAGGTCCTTAGTATAGTCCATTGCCTAAGTGGTAGGCCCAAAACTCTCTCGAATCCTAGTTAGTTATAGCCCGTGACTTATAACTATTTGTATTGGTGTAAGATAGGGTGTTAGGGAAATGATCCATTATAGGGCTTTATAAATGGAGAACAAAAATACTATTCACAATTTTTTGAAGGGTTTAGGGTAGAGAAGGTTAATTCTCTATTATTTCTCCATGTGTTCATCTTTAAGGCTGCCCACACAAGGCTTGCTTTCGTTGCATCATATACCAGAACACTTGATATGTTCTTATCATTCTATCATGGTTTCGGGGAACTTTGAGGGAAGAAAGATGTAAATCAACATATCTTTCCTCATACAGGTCACAATAACATCCGTTATGGTATAATTTCTTGCAACCCTAGGTTTATTCTTTAAATCTAGTTCTTGAATTTAACTTTGCCATGCATAAAAAATAAAATTACCTTGGACTGTATTTATTTATGTATTTATATCAACGCCATTTACTAAAAATTGGTATCAGAGCCTCAATTTTAAAATGATCATGTTTTATAAAGGTCTATGTTGTCAAACCTTAAAAATCCTAATTTTTTATGTTGTATGAATATGAATTCTTGTGTATGTTATCACACTAACATGGTTTTATAGAGTATTAATATTTATATGCCTTCTAGCATGGTCACAAATGTTTATTTTGTGTGAATGGATCCTACGATGGTTTTAATCGTAGATCATTCTCACTCATAAATTCAATATAATTGTAATAATTAGTTTTTTATGATAATTGATATATTGATGTATTTGGAATAGTTTATGAGTGGATATAATGTCTATTTATATTTAGAATCATTTAATACAATGGGTTTTGGTGATGGAAGAAGTTTCATGATGTTTTATGAAGATCTAGGGAATTTATGGTCATTTTCCATGCTTATGGCAAACTCGAACAAGGGAGATGGTGATATAGGGATGGATCGATCCTAAGTCTTGTTGGATAAATTCGAAGGGGTACCGTATCAATCAGGATAAGATCACATAAATTTAACCCTAACAGATTGCAACGATTTGTCTTGGTTCGTGTTGTTATGGACTGACTTATTTACCGGATCTTCTTACTAACTCTTACCTAACTAGAATGGATTGTTTTCATAGTTTTACCACATGAAGAACTAGATGATACTTTGAAGTTTTCTTGGAGGGGGGTTCTTTAAAAAAAGGAAGTCTACTTTAAATGGGTTTCTTGTTCTTGCATGTTTTTACTTGAAGACTCTAGGCCATGATGAGATGGTAATTTTATTCCAAATTAAAGTGTGAGTTCATGTTATTATGTTTTATTACGATTTTGTCATCACTTGCATGTTGATAATTCTATGCACTAATTAATTTGACTAATTACAACACCACATTATTATTTTAAAAAATAAGGATTTTTATTGTGACCGGCCTAGATCACATGATTTCTAGAAAATACATTTTTTATTATTATTTTCTAAATTTAATTTAATCAAGTAATTAATTTAAATGTATAAATTAAATTTTGATCTCAAATTTTTATTTTAATTTAAAAGTGATTTTGATTTTTGAAAATTAAAATAGTGAGATCTAGTAATTTAATTTGTAAAAGTAAATTGCAAAATTACCAAGCATTTAATTTGGACATTTAGAATTGAATGAATAGTTTTTTCAAAATACTCTCAAGTTTTAAACATTAAATGGGAGAGGGGTTTCCACTTAAAGCCCACGGTCTCCATTAGTATCTTTAAGAATGTGATGTGATTACTTCCTTGTATCAACTTCAGTTTGACCCCCTATTAAATGGATATACTCATGATAAATGATATTCTTAATACCCTTAATTGATATTTCTAATAATTGAATGTGAGTGAGTTCCTCTACCCCCTTTATGTCATTAACGAGCATATTTAGATTCAATGGATGAACCGATGGTATACACTTAAACATAATTGATGATATCCTCCCCATTGGAGTAATTATCATTAATAGTGGTTCTAAAAGACATCAATTATCATTATATTGGAGAAATGTTTCGTGGGCTGTCCAGATAACATAATGAAATACGAAAGTCTGTCTACTTCAATGTGACGTGATTTAAGCATCAATCGATAAATCTCATTACATATGGGAACTAGGATGTTCGATGGATTTTTTTTTTGTGCAGGAGGGGTGTCACTTTAAAATTTAATCAAATTAAAATTTTCATTCAAATTAAAAATAATTTTTTTAAATTATGATTCGAAGATTTCAAAAATGAATTCAATTTTTTCTTACTGTTTAGTCTTAGAGTTATCTGGAATAATTTTCAAGGAATACATATGTAATGGGGCATTGTTCTAAGTGTAGGGGATAATAAATTTATTTAACCCACGATTCCCATAAATATTGATGTGATTAATTCTTCGGGTCATCTAGTTCTGGCTCACCATCGAATGATATTAATCATGAAATCACGGTATTTCAATCTTAATAATAATTCTTTTTAATTAAATGTAACATATCCCCCACCCGAACAGGAGAGTTATATATTAACATGTTTAATTTTAAAGAATCGATGAATGGAAAATTGTATGCCCTCATATTGGTTGATGATGCTTAAGTAAGATTCAAGTTCGTGAAATGATTGAACTAAGAATGATTTGGATTAAATGTGGCATAGATGGTGTTAGTTGTTGTTGAGATGATCTTTACTTCTTTCTTAAAAAGGAAGTAGGAAGATAAGGATAAATCTAGTGAACATTTATTTGGGTTAAGAAAAGTTAATATTTCTTAGTAGTAGTGAAATAAGAAAATGACATGTATTTTCTTGACAATTGGTTAAAACTTTTATAGCAATGGTGTCTGGTTTTTGTGACACCCCGCCTAATTAAACCCCGAGTGATCAGTCCTAAATTAAATTAGAACATGTTTCTCAGTTGGTTCATTCTTAGCATCACTGCCGAAACGTTTTAATTAATAACCACCTAAGTGAAATTAGACTGGTGCCAAGTTTGATCTTTCATTAATTCAAAGAAATACTCGTGCGGAAATAAATCATTAACAATCACAAGCTAATTGAAACCAACCATCACATATAAATAAGAAACTTTTCGAATAAACCATCGGCTAAAATTCAACACAAATGTAAATAAAGATAATAATGGATTTCAAGTATCTGAAATAAATTCTAAATAAAATCGTGAGCAACATGCTCGGATATTTGATAGAAAATCCCAACACTATGAATATAAGGAATAGAGGCGCCTATCCAAATCCTGTAACATCCACATGTGCTGCAGCAGCGAATCCCTGGAATGAATCAAGCCTGGCGTCTCTGTGGCTGGACACCTAAAAGGTTTTGAAAATATTTTATAGCAAGGGTTAGAACCCAAAATATTTTGAAAACATTTAGCAAATGCTTAACTTGCAGTAATAAAATATGCATGAATGCGCTTCATATTTTAGTTAGTGTCACACTCCCTTGAGGACAGACTCACCCCTTAACTATTGTGCACACCTAACGTCTTCTTTATATCCCACCTAGTCCTCTACCCTGAAACTAGATACTTGATATAACTCTTGTCAACCGCCCTACTCAATACCGAGTATTTTAATGTATGACTTATAAGTTACTTATCACCTTAACTTAGTAAATCTTCTTTCCTTGAAAGACATATAACATTTACTAGTTATATAATTAATACACTTTTCTCCATGTATTTAAACGTCCATTATATAATTATTCACCCATTATGTACGTACAGTTATCTTACAAAAATCAGACATGTTGAATGTGAATATAACCCATATATAATTAATGCAATTCACTACGTGTATTCAATGACTCGTATATAACTATTTATCCCATTATATACGTAGAACCATATTACAACATTCACACATATGTTGAATATAAATATAACCCATCCTCCCGAGTAATAACTCATCGGATGTATTTTCTAAAGTGCTATCACACTAGGTGTACTCGCATAACCTAGTTACCCCCAAGCCAGAATCGCTCACTAACTTGGCCAAAAACATAAACATAATAGAGGCGGTCATATTCCTTCACTGAAAGTGAGATAAGCCTCTCACCCATATAACGGACGCTATGACCTGGGGATATACTCGCCCTACTCCTCAAGCTAGGAGATTCACCCACATCGTGCAACCTCCTCCGATAGCACTAGAGTATAAATATTAATAATATCTAATCACTGATATTTATTTTCACACACCATATATATACTATCGTACCCCGTATATATATAAATATAAAATATCCCGCCTTTACCGTGTAGGGAGTCCGTAACACTAGCCTATACTTAGCATCTCGAGTTTATGGTCCAACTCTGATTATGAATTAATTTGCACATTAATTAATTAAATTATTATTGGTCTCACCCAACTAATATTTTTGGACTCGCTCTCATGGGCCGAGAATAAAATAATACCCGAGTCTAAATCCCCGACTTCGAATTAATTAGCTTTCAATCTTAATTAATTTAATACCTTGGCATCGCTCAATTAATATACCTAGACTCGCCTACTCGATCCGTATTTAATTATTTTGGAATATTTTCTCCCCAAAATTAACCGTAGTTTGTCACACATAAATCCCTCCCAATCCCAATTACTTTCCCTTATAATTGTTAGGAAATTATGTTCCATATTTATTTCTCACTAAATAATGTATGGGAATAAAATTTTAAATTAATTTCTCTTATATAACAAAACTGGTTGACCTGTCAAAAATCCTGGACCATCGATCGATCGATCCCAGCCATCGATCGATTGATCGAGCATGTCTTCTTCTTCTCTAATGCTGTTTCAGCCATTAAAGAATTTGTCCCAACTCTAACCTCTTCTATGGTTCAACCCAAACGTAGACAACATTTTTAAAACATGGGAACATGATTAGGACCTCCCCTAAAACCTCAAACATGACTTAATTCCCACAAATCTTTACTTATTCAAAAAGTAAGAAATTTTCAGGCTTTCTTTGTTCAGTCCCAATTTCATCCATTTATCCCAATTTCGTTCATCAATCGAAGTTAACTATCTACTCAGAATCATGTAACCCGATAAATTCCTACACTAATTCTCCTTTTGGTTTTCCAATTACAAAAACCCCATTTTTGTACCCGTTTATACCCAAAACGAATTTTGATTTCCACATCATACAAATATTAATTGAAAACATAAATAGATGCTACAACAAGTTAACCACTTTCCTTATGGGTTCGTAGGGTATGATCCGAGTGTGAGATTCGCAAGGTTGATGATGAATCCCCCAAATTCGTCCCTAGTCTTGTCTCCAAAAGGGCCCCCAATGCACTCCAACTGCTCCCAATAATTTTCTCTCAAAACGTAGGATTTAGTGTAATACCCCGCATTTTTATCGATATTTATTTATGGGATTAATTAAATTAAATGTGAATTAATTGAGAATTAATCCGGATAAAATACTAACGATATGTGAGTTGGTATTTGATTATAATGTGTATATATGGCAATATATAAATATTGAGAATATTAAAATTGTCGCGAGATAGAAATACGGCAATTTGGAAATTTTGTTGGGACGCGTGTGACAGTCGCATCAGGAAAATATTTAATTTAATTAAAAAAATGAATTTTATTTTTATTAACTGTATGGTCATTTTGAGTGCGCCAACGTGTCCGGAAGAGTCGAAAAAGTCAGAAAACACTAGCCGGGGGTTTAGTTTGGGTCCCGGAGCATTTTTAGGCCATACCGGCAACCCAAAAGGGTAATTTGGTAATTTCAGAATTTTGGTAATTAAAACCCACGAAAATTAGAGTTTAATTATGATTTATCATTTAACCCACCAACCCATTATCAACACTAAACTAAGTAGTGGGATACGGGAGAAGTTTAGAAAAGAAGTTAAAAGTCCAAAAATAAACCTCCACCTCCATTTGTCATCTTTGGAGAAGAAATTGTAGAGAGAGAGAGAAGAATTCTGCAGAGAGAGAGAGTGGATATCAACCATCATCTTATATCATCTTCATCTACAACAATCTGAAGAACGATTAAGGCAAGTGATTTAATTACAATTGATTCAATGATATGTTCTTCCATGTTTAGGGTAATTATCGAATTTGTCTTGGAAGATTGATACAACCCCGTGAATTAGAGGATTAAAACTATAAACCATGTTAGCATTTGCATGTAGACATATTCTGGACGAATTATGAATTCAAAATATAACCCTTGATGATCTAAAAACGGATTTAAGAAGAGAATTATTAGTGTTCTTGAAAGAAATAGAAAACTAGGGTTCTTGATGAAGTTTTGATCCAAATAAAGCCCTTGGTTGATGATTTATTGGTTTTAGAACGTTAACAATGTTGTAGGATGGTTGTATGATGATATTATAACGTTAGATTAAAGTTTCATGCATTATAATGAAGTTTTGGGACGATTTGAGGACTGCAAAATGAAGCAGTCCGTAGCCTATCTGGTGCAATCGATCGATCGACATTCATCAGTCGATCGATCGGCCACCATCGATCGATCTATGTTCAAGGTCGATCGATCGACCTTCCCAGAATGAGTAAAATTTTCCCTAGTTAAATTTTAATGATGTTAACCCTTAGAAAATTATTGTTGGAGACTTTATGAATATCCTCAGACTTAAGGAAGACCAGTAGGTATGGTTATAAAATTTGGACCTTAATTAGAATTCAATTTGAGGAATTATTCTAAAATCTAATGAAATTCGATGAGTGAGATAATATTAGGGTTAAAAGAGTAAATTTGAATGATGTGATGAAATGAGGTTTGGGGCAGAAGTAAGGACCTTAAGAATAATGATGTTATATGTGGGAATAATAGGAAACTTAATAATCCCTTTGAGATAGGTCTTAAGTACAAGAAACTATGACGTGAGATGTGTCGACAGTCTACATTATGTATTATCGGAAGACTTAAAATGTATAAAATTGGAATAATGGTATAAGGATGTAAAATATACCTTTATTAATATTGAGACATCTAAGATGTGTGAATTCTTAGTATATAACTTATGTGTATGACATACCTACCATACTTGCTATCACGGGAGGTTTACGTTCGCTTAGGGCCATCTAATATTTGTGTGCCCGGATTTAGATTGGTACCTCGAGAACATAGGTCAGAGAAGGACTTAGTGGGAAGTTAATAAGACTGCTGATCGTGGGAGCGTAGGTATGTGCATGACCCATGTGATGTGACTGTGTTCGCCTCCATTGTTTGTGATTTGCTATTATCTGAGAATGATTCCTGAGAGATTCGGAATGCGTGATCCTTATGTACGTGATGTACCAGGATGGATAGCAGAGTATGTGTTCACCGTAGCTTAGTCTCGGGGTGCTAGTATTGTATATTTATGATGTGAATAATATACGGTTAGATGAAAAGTCTTATCACGTTTATATAGTGAAATATAATTATTGTGTTGCACGATTAAAGATAAAAAGAGATAACCTATAGTGCTTTGTATTTCTAATAATTGAGAATCCGGGAATTTAATGTAAAACTCTCTATTCAATTGATGATGTTGAAATTAAATTGCGAATCGAGTAGAAAGGTTAATAATTGTTTTGGTCTAGATAGATATGAGAATCACTTGTATGGGTACGTTTCGTTAGGAGTGCACAAGTAGTCGAGAGGTGAGTATTTCATGTGAGAGCACGTCCTAACATGTACTTTGCATTCATTTTTTTAAATGTTGTTAAAACACTTGCTATTTTTAAAATATTCTCCACATTCGGGCTCTGGCCCGTCTGCTTTCAAATCTATCTTTTTGTAAAAACCATTTTTAGGTGCCCAGCCAAAAGGACACCATGCATAGGAATTCTATTCAGGTGACGAGATGTAGCTGTTGTGGAAGTTACAGGGCCTTGACAGTAGACGCCTCCTTTTCTTGTCTTGATTCCATATTCAGTTTCATCATTTGTATGGCATGTCGCCCATTTCTTTTAGAGACACTTTACATTTCAGTTATTCAGACTTTAGTTTGTAATTAATTCAGGATACATGCTATTGTTCTTATTTCAGTTCCGTATTTGGATTGTTGTGAGGAGTATTTCCTCCAGACTTATTATTATTTGATGATTACTATAGTTGGACTTTATTGTGAATGGTTATGTTATCCTTTACATTTCTCTTATTGCATGTTAATCAGAGTTAACTTAAAATTTGGCAACTCACTTTTTAAATACTAGGTGGTTAGTAATTATTAAAATGTTTTCGACAGTGATGCTATTAACTGAACCAACTTGGAATTTTGTATTAATTTAATAAAGGAGTAGCTACCCGGTATTTAATTAGTCGGGGTTTCACAGGTGGTATCAGAGCATCAGGTTCTAGTGTCCTTTTGGATCTGTACGACTTATTATGTTTCCGCTGAGCTTTCTTTGATGTAGAGCCCTATATTTTAGGACTGTTGTATTCTTTTGTGTAAGCTTCGCTCTTCAGCTATTTTAGTTTTATAACTGAGAACTTATAGACCTTACTCTTATTTCATATGCCTCCATGACGTGCACCACGGGTTCCTAGGGATGCACAGCCAGAGCCCCATCCACCACCAGTACAGGGCACCATGAATGCCGCTGAGGTTGCAGCCATTGTAGCCCAAGCGGTAAATGCCGCTCTAGCAGTTGTACAGCAGGCACCACCCCAGGCGCCAGTAGCCGCGCCAGTTCAGTCACATGCATTCCCGTCTGCTTGGGAACGTGTACGTGATACTTTTCAGAAAGCGCACCTGCCAGAGTTCCAGGTAGCTCCGATGTTGTGGTTTCAAGTGAGTGGAGGAAAGACATGCAGAGGCACTTGAGGATGTATGAGTGCACCGATGTTCAGAAGAAGGTACTAGCTACTTTCAAGCTAGTGGGATCTGCACTGCAGTGGTGGGATCTGCACTGCAGTGGTGGGAGTCTATTACCACCGGGGAGGAGAGAGATACTCTCACGATACAGGAGTTTTGGGTGCAGTTTGACCGCAAGTATTTTCCGTCGGCCGTTCACACGGAAATGAGGAGGAAGTTAATGAATCTCAGAAATGAGGGAAGGACTGTGGCCGAGTATGAGGCCGAATTCACTAATCTACTGAATATTATTCTGGATGAAATACCGACAGAGGAGAAGAAGATCCAGAAGTTTATAGATGGATTGACATGGATGATCTGTCAGCATTTATTGGGGAACCTTTCGTTGACCACTTATTCTGACGTGGTTAACGCTACACTGTTACACTGTCAGGATCATCGCTTTCACATGGCTGAGAGCAAGAGATCAGGAGAGTCCAGCCATCAGGGCAGGACTGGAGGAAATGGTGTCGGTGGGGCACAATCTACTCAGGGGCAAAGGCAGGGTGACCAGGGTTCCCAGCAGGGGGATCATAAGAGGTTCAGATCGGGGAATTTCAGGCACGGACAGGGAGGTTTTAGGCAGGGCCATCAGGGTCCGAATGGCCATCAGGGCCAGCAGGGTCAAAATGGTCAGCAGCAGCAGATTCAGCAGGGCCAGCATGGCCAGGGGAGAAATGGTAACGGCCACCAGGGCCGAGGGCAGCATGGACAACGAGGGGGAAACTTCCCTGGGAAGTGTTGTGTTTGTGGCGAAACTAGCCATAAACTCCAGGAATGTCCTTATAGGTGTAGGTCCCCGCATCAGCAGCAGTAGGGTACTCGCCAGGAGCTGCAGAGACCTATGTTTCCCGCCGCCCTCCCAGCACCACCACAGATGGCAGCATTACCACCCATTCCAGCGGTCCCAGTTCAACAGGGACAGCTTCAGTATGGGAGAGTATATCAGCTTCAGCAGGCCGCAGCCCCACAGAATCCACCGGCCATTGAGGGTATGTTCTCTATTCGGGGACTATGGGGCGTATTTTGTTTGACACGGGGGCCACACACTGTTTTATTGCTATGAGATTTGCACGCACCATTGGGTTGTTAGACACCGCCGAGAGTATGGTTACTTGTGTAGATTCACCATTTAGTATGGGTTCCGTGATTTCCCTTATTTGTAGAGGTGTGGGTATAGAGATCGGGAGGTTTACTTTACCCACTAATATGTTAGTATAAGAGATGACCGAGTATGATGCCATTATTTGTATGGATTGGCTAGTTGCGTACCGATCCATGATTAACTATTTTAGTAGGAGTATTATCTTTGCCATTCTCGGGCAGGAGATGTTTTTGGTGGCGATGCCTCGTCCTGAGGGAGGATCGTCCACTCATTTGTACTATATAGAGGAGGAGACCTCTAAGGAAGTGGTGATACCACTTGATTCGATTCTGTTTATTCGAGAGTTTGCTGATGTATTTCAGGATATACCTGGATTACCCCCGAGTAGAGAGATAGATTTTTTGATCGATTTGACGCCAGGCACTCGGCCTATTGCCCGCGCACCTTACCGTATGGCTCCAGCTGAGATGAGAGAGTTACGGGATCATATTGAACAGTTGTTGGGTCAGGGGTTTAAACAGAGGAGTACTTCGCCGTGGGGTGCCCCTGTGTTGTTCGTTAAGAAGAGGGATGGATCGTTGAGGTTGTGTGTGGATTACTGGGAGTTGAATAAGGTCACGATACGGAATAAGTATCTGTTGCCCCAAATCGATGACTTATTCGACCAGCTGAGAGGAGCTTCTTTCTTCTCGAAGATTGATTTGCGATCTGGTTACCATCAGTTGCGTATCAGGGAGGAGGACATCTCGAAGACTGTTTTGTTAACGAGATATGGTTCCTACGATTTTTGGGTCATTCCTTTTGGTTTGACCAATGCTCCATCCGTGTTTACGGACTTGATGAATAGGGTGTTCAGAGAGTTCTTAGATCAGTTCATCATTATCTTCATTGATGATATTCTGGTTTACTCCCAGACAGAGGAGGAGCACCCCGAGCATTTGAGGCAGGTTTTGCAGAAGCTACGTCAGAACGAGCTGTATGGAAAATATGAGAAGTGAGGGTTTTGGCTGAAGGAGGTTCAGTTTTTGGGGCATATTATTTCCGACCGGGGGATATCTGTTGATCGGGGAAAGGTATCCGCGGTGAGGGAGTGGGGACAGCCCACGACACCGACTGAGATCCGTAGTTTCTTGGGCCTAGCAGGATACTACAGGAGGTTTATTCGGGGTTTCTCAAAGATAGCGGGTCCTTTGACACATCTGACTCGTAAGGGTGTGCCGTTCATTTGGAGTGATGCCTATTAGTTGGCATTCGATGAGTTGAAAGATAAGTTGACCTCAGCACCTGTGTTAGCATTGCCGAGATCGGGAGTTGAGTATCTAGTTTACACCGATGCATCCTTACAAGGACTTGGAGGTGTATTGCAGCAGGAGAGTCAGGCCATAGCTTATGCGTCCCGTAATCTTAAGCCTCACGAAAAGAATTACCCCACTCATGATTTGGAGTTAACGGCAGTTGTATTTTCCCTTCGGATTTGGAGACATTACCTTTTGGGGGAGAAGTTTCGATTGTTCACAGACCATAAGTCCCTACAATACCTATTCACGCAGAAGGAGTTGAATATGTGGCAGCGAAGGTGGCTTAAGTTTGTGAAGGATTATCAGTTCGATATCCAATATCACCCGGGGAAGGCTAACGTGGTAGCAGACGCGATAAGCCGTAGGCCAGTGGATGAGGTGGCAGGGGTGTGGAAGGCAAAGTGGAAGGAGTTGGGACAACAGGATACAGTGGCCCGATCGTTCATGTCTGTGATGACTGTTACATCACAGATTGTCGCAAAGGTGGTAAGGGCACGGGCAAATGACTCGTTCTGTCAGGAGCAGATAGTTCGATTACTAGCAGAGGGAGTCGAGTCCTATACCGTTAGTTCAGACGGGGGATTACGCTTCAATGGGAGACTGGTAGTTCCGAAAGGGGAGTAATTGCGACACGAGGTGATGGTCGAGTCGCACGTCTCACGGTTTGCGGTACATCTCGGTGTGGAAAAAATGTACCAAGACATGAGACGACAGTATTGGTGGAGCGGGATGAAGAAGGATATTGCCGTGTTTGTTTCTAAATGCGCCACTTGTCAGCTGGTAAAAGTGGATCATTAGAGACCGGCAGGACTTCTACAGCCATTAGAGGTCCCGATGTGGATGTGGGAGAGCATTTCCATGGACTTTATCACGGGGTTGCCTACGTCACAGAGAGGTCACGACTCCATTTGGGTAATTGTGGACATGTTGACCAAAGTCGCTCATTTTTTACCCGTAAGGACAGACTACACTACGGGACAGTATGCCCAGCTTTTTATTGCAGAAATAGTGAGACTTCATGGTGTACCCCTAAATATCGTGTCTGACCGAGACAAGATATTTGTTTCACGGTTTTGGGAGAGTTTTCAGGAGGCCATGGCACGGATTTTGCGGTTGAGTACGGCATATCACCCGCAGACCGATGGGCAAACCAAACGTACAAATCAGATGTTGGAGGACATGTTGCGTATGTGCATCATTGATTTCGGGGGTGGATGGGAGCAGTATCTTCCACTGGTGGAGTTTGCTTACAACAACTCCTACCAGTTCACCATTGGCATGGCTCCATTTGAGGCGTTGTAAGGTAGACCTTGTTGTTCCCCAGCATGTTGGTTGGAGGTGGGGGACAACAAACTACTTGGGCCGGAAGTGATTCAGGATACTTCGACAAGGATAGAATTGATACGGAGTCTCATTTGGGTAGCTCAAAATCGGCAGAAGAGCTATGCTGATGCGAAGAGGTTCTTCAGGGAGTTCCAAGTGGGGGACCAGGTTTTACGCAGAGTATCTCCTATGAAGGGTATTATGCGATTTGGGAAGAAGGGGAAGTTGGCACCGAGATACGTGGGACCATTTCCTATCATCGAGCGGATTGGGTCTGTTGCGTATAGACTTGGGTTACCGGAGCATTTACACAGGATTCATGATGTGTTTCATATTTCCTCGCTAAGGAAATATCTTAGAGATGATTTGGCTCATTCTCACATTGCTTTGGAGGACATCGATCTCTAGCCCGATAGCTCCTACGAGGAGGGGCCGATTGCTATTTTGGACCGAAGTGAGTGGAAACTGCGATCAAAGATAGTTCCGCTAGTACGTGTTTAGTGGTGGCATCATAATGCCGAGGAGTCCACATGGGAACGCGAGGATGAGATGCGCGAACGTTATCCAGAGTTGTTTTTACCAGGTACTTTTTAGTTCTAAATTTCGGGATGAAATTCTGTTATTAGGGGGGAAGTATGTAATACCCCGCATTTTTATCGATATTTATTTATGGGATTAATTAAATTAAATGTGAATTAATTGAGAATTAATCTGGATAAAATACTAACGAGATGTGAGTTGGTATTTGATTATAATGTGTATATATGGCAATATATGAATATTGAGGATATTAAAATTGTCGCGAGATAGAAATACGACAATTTGGAAATTTTGTTGGGACGCGTGTGACAGTCGCGTCAGGAAAATATTTAATTTAATTAAAAAAATGAATTTTATTTTTATTAACCGTATGGTCATTTTGAGTGCGCCAACGTGTCCGGAAGGGTTGAAATAGTTAAAAAACACTAGCCGGGGGTTTAGTTTGGGTCCCGGGGCATTTTTAGGCCATACCGGCAACCCAAAAGGGTAATTTGGTAATTTCAGAATTTTGGTAATTAAAAGCCACGAAAATTAGAGTTTAATTATGATTTATCATTTAACCCACCAACCCATTATCAGCACTAAACTAAGTAGTGGGCTACGGGAGAAGTTTAGAAAAGAAGTTAAAAGTCCAAAAATAAACCTCCACCTCCATTTGTCATCTTTGGAGAAGAAATTGTAGAGAGAGAGGAGAATTCTGCAGAGAGAGAGAGTGGATATCAACCATCATCTTCTATCATCTTCATCTACAACAATCTGAAGAACCATTAAGGCAAGTGATTTAATTACAATTGATTCAATGATATGTTCTTCCATGTTTAGGGTAATTATCGAATTTGTCTTGGAAGATTGATACAAACCCATGAATTTGAGGATTAAAACTATAAACCATGTTAGGAGTTGCATGTAGACATATTCTGGAGGAATTATGAATTCAAAATATAACCCTTGATGATCTAAAAACGGATTTAAGAAGAGAATTATTAGTGTTCTTGAAAGAAATAGAAAACTTGGGTTCTTGATGAAGTTTTGATCCAAATAAAGCCCTTGGTTGATGATTTATTGGTTTTAGGACGTTAACAATGTTGTAGGATGGTTGTATGATGATATTATAACGTTAGATTAAAGTTTCATGCATTATAATGGAGTTTTGGGACGATTTGAGGACTGCAAAATGAAGCAGTCCGTAGCTTATCTAGTGCAATCGATCGATCGACATTCATCAGTCGATTGATCGGCCACCATCGATCGATCGATGTTCAAGGTCGATCGATCGACCTTCCCAGAATGAGTAAAATTTTCCCTAGTTAAATTTTAATGATGTTAACCCTTAGAAAATTATTGTTGGAGACTTTATGAATATCCTTAGACTTAAGGAAGACCAGTAGGTATGGTTATAAAATTTGGACCTTAATTAGAATTCAATTTGAGGAATTATTCTAAAATCTAATGAAATTCGATGAGTGAGATAA